>WTXG01000124.1:0-111923 GCA_022496185.1 Multifurca ochricompacta
ACTCATGATGATGATATATCAATCAATCCGAGAGTCTTCGTCATTTAAACGTATTTCTTGCGTGAGAGCAGCGCTGAGAATGAGTTCATGGGAGTAGATGGGATGGCCAGCTTCGGCGATAGGCCGCCATATCGATGAGTCTTCAGGACTGGAAATCACGTAGTGGTCGCCCGACACCTTCCCGCTTAGTGCGCGAACAGTAGGGTTTTGGTGACGTATCTATCGCGCAAAAAGGATAAGAAAAAAAGGGCCCCCAAAACCAATCAGCCACCTTCGCTATACTTTGCGCGCTTGCGCTATTACTTCCCGTTGCTTACCTGCCCGCCGTGCGCCAAGACGACGTTCTTCAATAGTTTCTTATCAAGCGGCACTTTGTTTGTCACGTAGAAGACTTTGCCAGCGAATAGCTGGCCCTTGTTCGCCTTAGCACGCTTTAGCGCGTCGGTCAACTTGAACTTCCATTTATTCTCGCTGGCAGGGTCCACAAGCACATACTTATCGGCGGCTAGCCAAAAGGAAGGAAAATCAGTTGTCTTCAGACACAAGAGAGAATGGAACCAAGGATTTTTTTTAAAAAACGTACGGAGCAATTTCTTGACCGCAATGGAATCGCGGACCCACTTCTCTGTCACGACAGCAGGGGCTACCGCCATAGCACAGAGGAGCTTTTCCGTGCGCGCGAGAGTTTTGACGATTAGATGAGTGCACTCATCTGGTTTCACACCCACTTTGGCACCCAATTTCGCCAAGGCCTGATCCAGAATACATACAAAAAAGGTTAAGAAAAAACCCAGCTGCTTTCGGAAAACGTATCCGCACCTTTTCTTCGTTTTCATCTAAAGTGACTTGGGTAGCCAAGACCCCAACAGACTTCTCCCTGTAGCTTGACAGTCAGCTCCGCGAGGAACAAAGTTACGATGGTATTACTTCTACTGGCCTGGAGTCTTCGCCGGAGGGTGCTTTCTTCACTTTCGTGCCCTTCATTCCCACCTTGCTTGACGGGATCTCCGCCGTCCCCTGTGAGCTGGCTCCTACTCTATCCGCGCGTTCATCATCCCGCGCTCCAGCAGGGCGGTCCTTTCTCTTTACGCCGCTGAGGCGCCGCTTCTTGCGTTTGTGTTCATCATCAGAAGACGCGGGGGTGTCCGCCGCATGCGGGATCGACGCGCGCTTCTTACCCTTAGCCACCACCGCCTTTGAGCCCGCGTTTGTTTTCTCCCTCCCCTGCTGCTTAGGTTCAAGAATGTTAGCCGCTCGCACGTGGCCGCGCCGCATTTCCTTCTCAAAGTTGACAACATCGGGCATGACTTCGTCCCTCAATCGCTGCGAAGCCTTGGTCGCCGCAGAACGGCGTGACGCCTGTCTTGATGACCCTTCTCCCCGGTCCATGGTTGTGTCGACCGTGAGGGGTGACAGAGGACGTCTATGCCCCGAGGATGTCAATTCCGACTGGGAGCCGTGACTCTTCGGCTTGACTTTAGTTGGACTTGTCTTCTTGGTTGATCGCTGAGGGGAACGCCCCAGAGCCCCGCCTGTCCCAATAGGTGGCATGAGGACCGATTCCATCCGAAGCGGGGTCACCGGGCGGGACCTTAACGGCGACTTCTGGGGTGCCTTTGATGGGGTTCTGACGGGGGAATCGGCGGTGGTGAACTTGGAACGCGCCGATTTTTTTGTCGGGGATGAAACTTCCTCTTCTTCAGTTGTCTCTGGGTCAGCTCCATGTCGGCGCTTCCTGGCTGAGGAAGGACCCTCATATGTACGCTGAAACGGAGAGATGAGTTGTCGAAATGGAGAAGAACCCGCGCTTGCTCGTCTAGGAGATCTCCTGACACGTTTAGGTTCCGATTTTTGCGCTGCCTCGCGAGGCGCAGTTCGCCCTTGGTCTTTTTCCCCCACTCCTTGAGCTTCCTTTGGCTGAGATTGTACATTCATCCGTTCCTCACGGTCAAGGCCGCCGATGGTGTGTTCCACGTCTTTGTCCGTACGGGGGCCGGGATTATTTACATTTGCCAGAGGCGAATTCCCTCCTTCGCGATGGTCTGGACCCTCTTCCATAGGAGTAGCCATATCCTGCCCATACGCCATCTCCACTATGAGGTTGGGAAGTGACTCGAGGATAACCTCACGCTGAATACCGCGCTCGCCAAGATGATCGGAGAAGTCGAGGCCAGGTGGGAAAACGATATATTTTTCCAGACCGACAGAAAGGTTTTTCCATTGAATGAAGCAATCCTCTAGCCATGTATGATTAACGACTGGGATAGACCAGTTGCGTGCTTTGGTCGCCTTGTTACCTGAGATGCTGTATATTAGAAATGAGATATTAGCTGGACTACAGGGTGTTGATGGGTCGCATGGACATACAATGCGGCTATGAGTACAGTATTCTTACCGGACATACTCGGCGTGAAGTCGCGCCCATGAGCCCTATAAGTTTTTTGAGATAATCACGCGCATCACCGGTATAATTTGTGACTGTGATCTCCTACGCCGCATAATGAGCAACCCCATTTAACTCAATAACCAACGAAACGCACATGGGCCAAAAACCCTTCAATCGGTTTTTGGGAATGGGGTAATGCAGTAATTGAGCCGTCGGCGTACCGATGGTTCCGGTGGACTCCACATGGAACAGCCAGGTAAGTGACCCAATGACTTTCCGCCCATTTACACCCTGTGTGAAGGGTCATTTAGGGGCTTCCTATTCTAAAATTTCACTGATGAAGCACAAGAAATTCACCTGCACGTAAAGATCTCCCCAGCGATAGCGCGCAATCAGAACGTCAAAGTTGTACTCCGAGTCTGTACTTTTGGCGTCGTATTCCACGGCCACTCCTCCGGAGCGAACTATACCAGCCTCAATGGCCTTCTTACGACCATCTGAAAGCTCAAGATCGGGACTGAGTAATATGCGCCTGTGGCCCCAGATATCTCGGGGCTCCGCCTGGCCCAGTCTCGCCTCTTGCTCCGCCGTCATGAGTACAGCCTTGTACAATGCTTTCTTATCTTGAGACAATTTGTTTTGTGGTCGCAATATGCTGTCTCCCACTTCACCAATTTCAGGGCTTGGCTTCCCAAATGTAAGGATTGGCGGGTCGGGCCACTCGTATGCCGCGGTGGAGAGACCACGTAGGCCAAGGCGCACCGAGTCATCGAACCAATGTGGGACGAGTACCTTAACTTGGGTTTCCTTGTGATAGCGCATAGCGGTTTGATACTTTTCAGATCCAGGGCCAATAGCAAAGAGGTGCGTAACATCACGAGTAAGTCCAGCGCGCCACTGGCCCCCAAGAGCCGTAAATCCAGCGGAAAGTACTTCTACATCGGACGGAACGAGCTGGAAAGAGACTATGAGAGATCCGCGCGAAACAGGAATATCAGGGGGAGGTTGGACGCACATCGGTCGCACACGCTACAACCCCGGAGAAGAGCATCGCGGGATCAGGGGAGAAGTGGTGCACACTGGCATGGCGATAAGGTTGAACATAGGATATTTAGAAACATACGTGTTCACTTACAGCTGAAGTTTCCCAAGGATCAGAGACCGGTCGACCCAGTAATCCTGGAGGGAACGGGTAGCATGTAGGGTGGGTCCGAGCTAGAGAGAAGCGCACTGTGACTGCAACACACCCTTCCTTCGCGTGATCTTGTCCTTCATAGTCAAGTGAGAGAGTGATAACATGGGTCGCTTCCTCCAGAGGTGCAGGTTGCGCGCCGTTGTGCTTTAACAGGAGAGTTAGCTCATCCTTTCTTTTCTCTGAAAGAGTAGAGCTGCAGAAGAAGTTGATCCCGTTGAATATTGACATGCTTTATGCCAAGTTCGGACCAAAAGAAAAAGAAACCAAAGCTGTCCCTTCTTTCGTTCCTGTACCGTGTCCTGTGGGTTGTCAGACAAGAGTCTGGTCGAGCTCCCTCCATTCCCTTCCCGTTGGTCAGTCTCCGTTCAGGCGGCGCGTCAGATTAGGTCACGTGAACAGTCACGCGGTACGCGACTTACCTGTCACGTCACATGTCACACACGCATCTCTGGGCTGGGCTGGGCAGGTCCGCCTTTAATACTACTGTCACTGCCAGCCCAACCCAGCTAAGTACTTGTGCTGACGAGTTCACGCTTTTGTAAATGCTTAGCGTATATTGAAATGTTCTTTGGCGTAGGCTCTGTCTCCGAAGCCATTCGCAGATGTTGATATATTCCGAGCATCGCCCTCATCGAGTCGTGCGTTTAATTCACCCAGTGGCTTCTCAGCACCTCAAAGGCCCCGCGTCCCTGACCAGCCCGAATGCAACGAAACCTGTGTCCTGTCCTACATTGATAACTTTCTGAATTATGATCGCCGTATCCCCTTCACCGTCGGCATCACCAAAGGTGTCAGTAATAAGCAACCCCACTTGTATTACCGGAGACCTTGAAAGATTACTGCGAACACAAAGGTGATTTTCTCGTCTTGTGATCGGGACGGCCATTCTTAGTTAGAACACCAGATTCATCCCCATTTCTTCCTAACAATAATTATTGCCAAGGCCAAGCAAGGTACATTTGAACTTGAAATTTAAGAGTGAGTGCAGCTTGAGTTGAGTTGTATGAATTGTGCTATTTTTGCACTCAATACATCGTCATTGACGCATCGACTAACTAGTCCATGGATACACGATGCATAAGATAGATAGAAGAACAAGGTGTTTACTGCGCACGCCCATCCATGCTTATTTGTCATCCCCACTTGTGCGATTGGCGCTGGTGCTGACCACTCATGACCAGGCCCACCCTTCTTGGGCAATCTCCGCCGTTCAAGTCCCATCTCCTTTTAATCAACAATAATCGAAGGGAGAGTGGTCATGTTCCCATCATCTTTTATTGGCTTTGATTTGAACACAGATCCGGCACCCCGATGCGGAGGAATGCGATGGCGCTGAGATTCCTTTATGACCGCGACCGCGTTCATGCATCGTGCCCTTATCTCTCCGTTGGCGCTGGTAAATACCCACAACCGTCATTAGTTCCCTCGCAACCTTCTCCGTCTTCCATATCTTCATGTTTTTACAGATGTGTACACCAGGGGCACTCAGTCTTTTTCATTACGTGTACGGAACATCAGCAACGGAGGCCATCGCTTTTGGCAGGGTAGAACAAAAGGGACATGTTTCGTCGTGCTTTACGTGTCTTAGACGCTCAACATCCTTATAAGCGAAAAGAGGACAGCGACACAAGACAAGACAAGTGACAGACAGTACTAGTGGAACGACAGAGTGATCCCCGCCATGTTGTCGGTCGTGTCGTATACGCCACGCCACGCCACAAATAATAGTCACTTGTCGCTCGGTCTCGGTATAATTTTCCCACAACTGGCGGTGCTGCTGGGCGTAATCAACCCAATTGCCTCCGCCGCCCTTTCCCGCCCTTTCCCGCCTTTGGCTAGCGAGTGGGAAGGTCGGCGACCTTCTCTGCCTTTCTTCACTACATGGATCCGCGCGCTAAGAGCTGTAAATCCTTTCTCTGCCCATTTTTGTAGTCGGAGAGCACACCTGCACATTGCACATTGTTTGCTCGCTTCCTTTTTGTTGATCATTCACTCGAAGGCTCGTTACGCAACCGTTTTAAGGTACGAAGCGAACCGTGACGCGGCGTAGCCATCCCATCGATCCAGTTTGTCAAGGTTTTTCTTCACTGCGCTCACTCATGGGTGAAACTTTGTTTTCCGGACATCAGCGCCTTACTGGATTCGTCTAGCGGTCCGAAGCAACCCCATATCTCGATCATATCATTTGCACGGCGACCTCTAAGCCTCTCACCTTCGCCTGCAGTAATTTCTATTGCTCCTTTTGTGTATCACAGCCTCGAAGGCATGAGGGCGATCCTTCTACGACACATCCCAAGCTGATACAGTTCAAGATACGTGTCGAGCCTCAGCGCGTGTATCCACCGAAAAGCTCCTCCTACCCCCCCCCTCTTTTTTTTTTTTCCTGTATTCTCTGCCTTGGCCTGGTTTCCTTGATGACCTCTCACGTGATGGCACGGTGACAATAAACATCATCTTCTATCGGCCGGGTCAAATCGCTCTTGTTTGTATGGATACAGACTGGTCAAACCTCATGCAACGGTGGCGCACGTAACACACCTCCCCGCAACGTCACTATGGAACGTATTTTAACCCTTATGGCACCGGGTCACAAATCCCATTGCATATCATGCGCAGAATGACTCTCATGGACGCGTTTGAGCTTATCCGTAGTAGTTTTGGTTTCAGATTTTGCTGTGATGGATTAACAATTATCATGTGTTCTTATTTGCTGTCCAGACTCCACGCACGCACGAAAACACGAAGACGATGTACACATCATAGGACACGCTGCACAACGCATAGGGAAACGTACTCTCAGTTGGTCAACAAACCGTGCCAATAGACAAGCGGCGTGATGCAGGATTCCCTTTTAGGAAGGGCTCTGTGCTATCTCCTCTCGGAGCTGTAACGCACACGACGAGTAGGGTGGAAATTACCTAACTACACCCTCCCCCCCTCCCCCTGACCTGGAATCCTTTAAGGTTCAAACCTGCGGAGGAACATTCGCACCTGTAGTAAGAACAATTCTTTTGGGCTTGACAAGGCCACAAATTGCTCTCGTTTTGAGGGGGTCTTCCTGTTGGCTGCTTGTCATTTTTTGACCCCGAGAATGGTGGCACAGACTCCGGCATTGAGCGGATGATGGACTGCATGACTGCATGGATATATGGGTGCTTTAGGTAATAAACGCGCCTTTGACCCACCACTGTACATTTGCAATCCTCCCGCGCCTAAAAGTCTCCAACACGTCCCGGTAACATGACACGTGGCAGGACGGGCGGGGCGCTCCCTCAAACGTGTCGGCGTTCGACGACCCCCTTGAGACAGATGGTATTGCTTGAACCGGGTCACTGGGATTGATAGATCCGTATAAGGTACCAGGGCCTCTTGCACTCATTCTCATTTGGCTCCCAACCTTTACTTACTTACTTGAGACTGGGGATTTGGGGGAAACCCGACAGGGAAAGCGTCGAAACCAACAAAACAAGAAAAAACTGGTTTCAACGGGGTCCATAAGATCATCATCATCATCACTCATCATCAAGAAGCCAGTATAGCACTTGTGGTGTGGGCGTGGGTAAACCCATCCGGCGCCGGGCGCCAGGAAATGTCGATCAGACTCGGTCGGCCGGCGCCGGACATGGGCCGACGCTGCTAATTCGGCAGTCGGCGGTGCCTCGCGAAACCCATGCTGCCATGATGAACCTGAAAAAGGATCAGCACGGCACGGACATTCCATCACCAAGGGCAACACAGACCACTGGGGAGGCGGCGCATCTATCAGGGAGCTCACTAGAGACTATTCCGGGTTCCCCTTAAGGTTGTCATCCACACGGGCTATTATCGAGCGCATGGCAGTTGCCCACCACACGACGCAGCGTGCGACTCACCCTCCCCCCACAATAAGTGTGTCATATGATTTTCAACCTCATAGGAAGGGAGCTAAGTAGACACGCACAACCAATCTCAAGTATAGCAACACCTTAGAACCCGCGAACTTCGCTTCCGCTCTAGTAATCAAGATGGGTAAGGCGATCGAGTTGGGGGGGTGAGGAAGGGGGGGGGAGGGGGAGATCATCTTGTGGCCTTCGGCTTCTTGAAAAAGATCGAGTTCACCGCAAGACCCAAGATGAGAATGAATCTAGTAGAAATGAAAAACTCCTGGGGGGAGGTGAGCGACTGCAGGAGCTTGAGTAACTTTACCCTTGACTGATAATGCTTTGAAAGTTTGAGAAACAAGGGACTGGGTCCGCATTTGGCGCCGAACGGCGCTGAGCGAACATCCTTCGAATTGAGGCTAGCCCAGAAGGGCAGGGAAAAGGCCGAGGAAAAATTCTAAAAGGCAACTTGAGGCGCGCCTGGATTTTGGGTATCAGCTGGCATTTTACCTTTGTGGAATCTTCGATAATTATGGGAAAGGGATTTGAGGACGGCGGGGAAACCGACTATTGGTCGAGCCGCGTCTACGGGCCCAAGCGTGAGGAGCCCAGCCGTTTCAAGGGTGTCTGTTATAGCACCTCCTTAGCCGGTGTCAATGACTATGGGGGCGACAAACAAGGGATCAGCAGATTCCCCTCCCCGGAGGGCCATATTGCTTCGCTTTGATCCCGTCCTTCCTCACAGTTGTAACGTCAAAAACCCAGCGCACGCGTGAAAGTGATTTGGTCCCGTCGTTTCCCCCTCCATCCGCGGTTGACAAAGTTTATACAGCAAACATCACATCACACCCCCCCCCCCCCCTTTTCAACTACCACTTCCACGACCTGCTTGCTCTCATAAGCCGCCACAGTTCTGGAATCTCGGATATCCGCGACCGCCACGCCCCGATCACACCGCAGTTCGCTCGCCTGACTTATCCGTGCGACATCGCCGTTCACGTACTTCAAGACGCGTTCCCTTTGTCTCCCGTCCACGCTCGCGTCTGCCGCTGAGTATCATGAGCCGTCTTGACTCTTTGGTACAACATTCTCAAGCCAGCTCGGACTCTGCTGCATATCGGCATCCTCGTTCAGACAGGAGTAGTCCCCGTGCCGATTCGGACGATGGCGCGTCGTATAACCATCGTCGCGGGTCCGTGAAGGCGGATGAGATGGCTCCAGGTCAGTTTCTAGCTCAGCAACCCCATGCTCACCTCACCATTTCTGACTTTCTACTCCGCAGAGGACACTCAACTAACTTCTCAGGCACTCAATTCTGACGGTACGCCAAGACGGCCGATGAACGCGTTCATGATCTTTGCGCGTCGTAGGCGACCTCAAGTTTCTGCAGCCAACCAGACCATGCGCACAGGGGATATTAGCAAGATATTGAGCAAAGAATGGAACTCCATGGACATGGTGAGCAGGAGGAGTAGATTCGCTTGTGGCGTGCCTTTCTCCTTCCTGCTTAACTTGCAATGTTTTTTTTTTCTAGGCGGACAAGCAGTTCTATCTCGATCAAGCCAAGCGTTTGAAAGAGACCTTTAACTCCAAATATCCTGACTACGTTTACAGGAGACGACCCAACAACTCACGTAAGAAGCGCAGGCCAGATGGGACTGTCAACCCGCTACTGGACGGTTCGACATCAGGTGAAGCGGGGGATGACTTCCCTGCTGCGCACGATTTCGACTACCAGTCGGTTGATGGGCAGGATGCAGTGCGAGAACTAGCCCCATCTCGCCACGGTTCACACCCTGGCGTGGCGTCGTCGGTATATGACGATAATCCGAACGTTCCATCCTCGCATCCAGCTCTCTCGCCCTATGGATACCCCCCTACGAATGACTATCCAGGGAGTCACGTCCCCTCATCGGGCACCCGCCTTCCCCACCTTTCATCCATTCACGACCACCACCCATCGTCCGAGGCCCCTTCGCTGGCCCCGCTTCCTTCTCACCACTATTCTGACACGTCGATGCATTCCCACGCGTACCCCTCTCACGCATCTCATCCCTCTACGAGTGCGCCATCTTCGAGTGCTTACGGACCAGGCCATATTACGGGTTCTTCCTTTTGGGGAGGTGCATCGTCTGGCGTCCGTGGCGACCACGGAAGAGCCATGCAGCAGCCAGCATGGACCTCGGCACCACC
Source organism: Multifurca ochricompacta (assembly GCA_022496185.1). Lineage (NCBI taxonomy): Eukaryota > Fungi > Basidiomycota > Agaricomycetes > Russulales > Russulaceae > Multifurca > Multifurca ochricompacta. The sequence goes on from WTXG01000124.1 coordinate 9,635, forward strand.
ACCTGTGATACCCCCCCTTAATGTTGGAGAGCAACTTCGCGAGCGACCTGCTCACACTAAAAATGAGGTGAGCTATAGTCCGATTTCTTATCCTTCTCTGTCTTCTCTTCCCCCCCCCGTCCCTGGTCGACTCTTTCAACCTCCCCGGCGATTTCCAGCGCTTCCTTGCACGTGTCTTCTCGCTCTTCTTCTAACGTTTACCTCCCCCCCCTCCCCCCCTTTCAGGCGCTCTCCTCACCGTTTTTTCCGGCTTCTCATTCGCCAGGAGCGTATCAGAGCTCTACTTCGTCCTCCTCCACTCCTTCCGGGAGTCCGGAAAACTACTACTCGTCAGCTTCTCAACTTCACGGAGGCTCGTACGGAGGTAGGGCAGGCGGCGGTGCTGGCGGCGGGTACGAGCAGCAGCAGCAACAGCAACAGCAACAGCAACAGCAGGGCATGTACAATTCGCATCCGGTACCGCATTTCAGCACGTTACATTACGCTTCTAGAGCTGATGAGTTTGTTGCAGCTCCCGCATCCACAGTCGAGGTCGTCGCGACCATCGTTGCACTCGTTAGGACTCGATTCAGGGATGCCTCCATTAGGTGCCCCTTCTACGAGCAGCGCCGCTTATACGAGCTCAAGCATGGACCACTGGCGCACAAAAATAGGCGGGCAGCCATAAGATTACCCCTCGGGTATCCTCTTTCGATCGATTCCCTTTTTTTTGTGATTTTTGTGATTTTGTTTTTTCTTGTCTTGTCGGACATTGGTACAATTGCCTTATTGTTACCATTTGTTTTGTGATTGTCTGTCTGAGCTTAGATCTTTCCTTTCCCTTCCTTCTCTGTTCCAGATCGTTTGTTACATCGTTACACCTGCTTCGTTCTGATCGAAGTGTCGTCATTTCTATTTTGCTGTGTAGTTCCCCTCCCCCCTGCACTCAACTTTTCTCATGCGTCATGTGTAAACTACTCTCTTGTTCCCTAGCACGTCTTTTCTTTCTTACTGTTTCACCCTTCAAGTAAATGTTATTCTCGAAACTTTGTCCCGAACGAGAGAACCCCATGAAGCACGCCTAGTTGTTCAAAGAATGCCCCCAAAAATTCTGACGCTAACCGAGTTTGCGACCGCCGCGATAGGCTACATACACGCCACTTGCCTACCCAACGCAACGACTCCCTAGGATCAAACGCGGCTGAAGCATGGAATTCAGGGACAGCCTTTTTTTCATTTTTTTTTTTTTCATCCGCGTCTGTCTCTTGCGAACAGTTGCGCGTTTTTCGTTCCAACGCGGGACCTGCCGAGCCTATGAGCGTAAAATGCATCACGACACGTTTGATTTGATTTGATTTGAGCAGCGAGGGCGTATTCTAGTTCTATTAAGGGAGTGGCGGCGGCACGACGCGTAACGTCCGAACCGTGAGAATGGGATGGGTGAGAGAGACAGAGAGACAGACAGAGACAGATCAGAGATAGAGGCATATGAACCCACACCCCTCGAGTACGGTGTGAGCCCAAGCTGGATACGGGGTTCCGACTTACGATCCGAAAACTAAATCGCATCCGTTGAGATGTAGGGCTGTAGGAAGGGTTAGTGTTTTTTTTTTCGGGGGAGGGGGTGGGAGGGGAGAGGTAATTGGTCCTCCATGCGTGGACCGCGGAATCAACCGATAACACGGAAAGGGCGCTTTGAGTGAGGTACCGTGGACCGGGGCCGCGCTAGAAAGAAGTTGGAAGTATGTACTTATTGGGTTGTTGGAAACGTAAGAGGAGAAAGGCGAGAGGGCGAGGGCGAGAGAGGTACGTATAGGGTCATAATTGTGCATGTCATGGTCATGGTCATGGTCATGATGCAGCACAGAAGAGAGGGGGGAGGGGGGGAATAGGGCTTGACGTCATTTGTCTTTATAACGAACAAACCTAACTAAGCTCATGAATCTGGGATCTCTTATATGTTTTATACCATAGCCTCTGAACCCCTGCCTGTAGACTAAGACTAACTATACAATGCCAGCGCAGGGAGTCAGCGAGTCAGCGAGAGCGAGAGCTAAGAGCTAACTAAGCGGAAGTATAAACGTCAGCGTCAATGTCGCCTAGTCGCGTAGACCCGACCCCCGAGACCCCGAGACCCTGAGACCCCGAGGCTCCGAAGCCCGTGAAACCAAACCGAAACCCGAAAACCGAGAAAAATAACAAACAAACAAACCAAACTGAATGTTGTGACAGTAATTTGTCACATATCACGTGATATACCCGACCCCGACCCCCCTTTACCTTACACACGATTATTATCACGTGGTTCACTGACTTTCGGCGTTAAAACTTACCGAGCCCCGAGCCCGATGTTCCAATTAATTATATTTATATATAATTTTGATATTGATATGACCGACCATCAAACAAACTTACTCTTGTCTTGCCTGCCTCTACATACATGTCTAAGTCTCAATCAAAGAAAGCGCATGTACTCCCCGTCGTTGACTCGACAGCCGTCTTCAAAGATGACATTTTCAAAGGCAAAGTTCTCTTTTGTACAGGTGGTGGTTCTGGCATATGTCGGGTTATGACGCAAGCTGTCGTACGTCTAGCCGGGTCTCCAACGTGCACTACTTCCCCACCTGGATTTACCAATTCACTTGCTTCCCTCGTACCATTTAGATGCGACACGGTGCAAGCGCCGCTATCGTAGGCCGGAAAGTAGGTTGATAATCCACACTTATCGGTGACACCGCGTCCCTGACGTCCGTGTTAGCGAGGCTCGTCTGTCCATAGCGGCCAAGGAACTTTCTGAAGCCACTGGAAGCGCTTGTATTGCCCTCAAGGCAGACGTCAGGGATCCCAAACAAGTTCAAACTGCTGTTCAACGGACGATCGAAAAATATGGCAGGATCGATTTCGTCATTAACGGTCGGTCACATTCTTGCCCCTCTTGCCCCACTCGCTCGCCACTGATTCATAATTTTTTTTTTTTAAATTTGTTTTTCTGTGTTTTCTGACCTCAGGTGCGGCGGGGAACTTCCTTGCACCCATTTCTGGCCTCTCCGAAAATGGATTCAGGACCGTCATCGAAATTGATACGGTAAGCCCCACCCCCCTCCCCTCTGCATAAACGGGGCTGAACACCGAAGGGGTGGTGCCCGATGTAAGCTTGGAACGTACCATGTTATCAAAGCCACCCTGCCGCACGTGCAAGCCTCAAGGGATCCTACATCCACGTGAGCGCAACCCTACACTACCGGGGTACGTATTCTCGCCGCCCTCCCTCTCCACACCCAACACCTTCCTCCCCATATTTAGCTCTCTGACCATGTCTTGTATAGGCACACCATATCAAGTACATGTATCGGCCGCGAAAGCTGCAGTAGATGCCCTCTCTGCCGTCCTCGCAGTCGAGCAAGGTCCTCACGGTGTCCGCTCGAACGTCATCGCTCCTGGCCCTATTGCTGGTACAGAAGGAGTGGATCGTCTATCGCCCAAAGGTCCAGGCTCAGATGAGAACTATTGGCCCGTTCCCACAGGTCGCAAGGGAGAATCCCAAGATGTCGCCAATGCGGCCGTTTTCTTGTTCAGCGATGCAGCCAGCTTCATCTCAGGCCAGGTTCTTGTCGTCGACGGCGCTTCTGAACATCTCAGAGCTGCCGCGTTGCCTTATCCCCAAAGCGTTCTCGATCCGGCATCTGTCCAACATTTGATCAAGGCGAGGTTGTAGGTAGGGAATCATGTATACAGCATCCATGAGTTATCCCTTTTTACTCGTTTCACAACATTTCTCTGAGGGGGAATAGTGGGATTAAAGAGACAACAAGTATGGAGAGGGGAGGCATTTGGTACGACAGATAGTAGTCTAATTGAAAGAGCAGGAGCCAGGAGTTTGCAATCTTTGCTATCAGCAAGGCAGAAGTCAGACTCCTTAACAGCGAGCTCCGCGTATCGGTATGTCCTGAAAATGACTCTCACAAGAAATGGGGCAGCTTCTTTGATACGTACGATGCACGAACATCATGCCGTGACAGCACCACTTCTCACCTGACAGCACGGCCACTCAGAAGATTGTAAGGCCTACCGAGACCGGGGATTGCTGCTCGTGGGGAGAGTGTGTAGTAGACAATTGACGTGGAACAAGTTGAGGAAGAAAGGTCAGGGTCAGGAAAGGACATGTAGGACCTCCTGGACAGTGGGGGTTTACGGAATCCTCAAATCAAACGGAAGAGACCGGTTGACAAAGTTCGCAACGCGGCGTGCCAACCCCCAAATATGAAGGAAAATGGTGAGGTGCCAGCGGAACAACCATCCCTTGCACACCGAGGAAAGACTCATGGGGCTTCCGAAAGGCAGAAGTCAGCCGCTGCAATATGTTGAATGATCTACAGAAGCCCGACCCACGGCGTTGATCGGATGGGTGGATGAGACGTGAGCCGGAGCTTCACCGCTCAATTTCTGTTCCCAGGGAGCTTTAGGCAAAGTTGTTTGTGCAAGGTTAACTCAGGCGCTTGGTACGTGTGACTTGAAACCCACACACCGCGAGGTGTGTCAAAAAAAAGGAAAGAAAAGCAAAACGTCGTGGCAAAAAAAAAAAGAAGCTTGGAAATGCATTGTTGAACGTTTTGAAACCTGTTTGACCTTTTAGCCCGTAGGGTGGAATTAGTCCGGTAACCAGGCTACACCATCAGCAGCAGAAACGCGTAACGGAAGCTAGAAGCCATGTATTGTGCACAATTGGCCTCGGTGTCACAGAAGAGAACCTCAGCGGTCGCATTCTACTTTTTTGAACCCGAAGGACTGACTCCCTAGACTGCGGGATTTTTGCTGGTAGAGCACACCTCGTTCTCACCCCCACCCCACCCCACCCCACCTCACCCCCTCACTTCCAGCCTCGGAGAGACCGGGCCAGAGATCAGAAAGGGTTGTGGCGAGCTGAGGCTGCAGACAGGAAAACGCTCTGTGAGAACTGCACGGGTCCGCCAAAAAACAAGTGCAATGTGCAATCAGGCAATCAGGCATAAAGTTCTCACTTGGCCGTAAGCGCGAGGCTGAAGACAAATGATTCATAGGGGTTCAGCAGCTGATATGTATAGTACTGCGTGTGTAGACCAAAGACGTCAGTGGAAATGGGGAGAGGAGGGGGGAAGGGAAGAGAGAGAGTCAGTCGAACCATTGTTACCGCGGATGAATGCATCTCCATAACGGTTTGTCACGATTCCATTCACATGTTCCTCGGTCTGCTCGAGAGCGATGTTCATGTATCCATCAAGGCAGGACAAAACGCCTTTGAGAAAGCGCACGAGATAAATCTCGTCTAGGCGCCGCAAGGCAGATGTGAGGACAACATACCGCGGTAGTCAACACCAGACGTCAGGCGAACAACGACACGCTTCCCAACGACATTCTTTAGAAAGTCTGTTGGTGATCCAGAGGTGACCGGGGGAGGTGGAGGAGGAGTAGCTTCAGGAGGAGGTGGCGTGTCGCCCATTGTGATTGAACTGCGACGAATGAACGACGAACGACGAACGAAGGAGGGGAAACGAACGAAAGGGTGAGACCCGTGAGACCATAACCCACCAATCAGATGATGACTTTATCGGCCACAGACCGCCTCGATCTGTACCACTGGGTTAACCTAGCCTGACCACCCGTGAGAGAGCCGCTCTACCAATTGATTGACCCTCTGAACTGAAAGGGAGGGGAAAGGAGGGGGGAGCAGTCAAATTGGTAGGAAAAGTGTATATCAGCCGTCGTGGTGTTCAAGAGAAACATCTGTGTCTCCCTCTCTGACTTTCTGACTTTCTGACTTTCTCTTCATACATCCTGGATGTCTACTAGTACTCATCTTCACCCTAGAGAATATGACCCACGCATCGGCGACGAAGATGCGTCGAGGTCGGATCCGCCTGATAATGCACCGCCGAACATACCATCCTCCTCTCATGCTTTTCCCGCTGCGCCTAAGCAGGAGTCGAACTCCAACTGCGACAACTTGAAGGGCAAGGTTATTGAGAATACTAGGCCCAACTCATCTCAGCGCGCCAGGTCTTCCCTGCTAAGACTGCCTGCTAACCTGCGCTGGATCGTAGATAACTGGAAATGGTCGAAATGGATGCCCGCCATACGTTGCGCCATCTCTGAATGGGTCTCCCTCCTCCTCCTCATCATAAATCCATCCACACGGTCAATGGGTCAGGTGCGTGCGTAGAATAGGTAGTGCACACGTGATGAGCCATTCGTTCACTGACCCCACACGTAACTAACTAAGGCTTCTTTCTTAATCTTGATTGGTACGTGGACTTCGTTTCCCAGTGGGATGTTTGCTAAGCTCTTTCTCCTCAGCTGGAATGTTGTCGCCCCCAGGCGATCCCTTTGTGGCGAACACAGAGCGAGAAATCATCATCCTTGTATTCGTTCTGGTGTCATGGGGGTCAGTACTACACCGTCGCTTCGGAATCGTGTATCCTGCTGCTTCATGCTCCACTTTCGTACAGATGGGCAAGCTTAGGAATCAAACTTTCTGCTCTCGCACGTACCTATGTTGATTACTCAGCCCACATCAATGATATCCTGTCTGGTAAATATTTGGAAGTAGCGGTGAGTTTGATATAGACACCTAAATCCAAGTTTCAAACTCCCGCCGCAGCCTTCCATCATCAATGTTATTTTTCTTTTCTTTGGTTCAGCTTTCTTTTTATATGTCAAGGCACAGCAAGGCCCTGGTCCATTCGTACCTGCGACTACCCTGGCTTGCATCTGCCTAGGCAGGCTTTGCACCTCATATTTAGTGTTTACGCGCTCACCGTCCCGGTAGACATCACCTTAACTACATCGGCTTTATATCCTTATCCCTATTACAAGGTCAGATACCTGTTCATTCGACCGAGTGGTCCATATCTAATTGCTTTGTCACAGCCAGGGAAAGCAGTCATAGTCCCGGTAGCGTTTCATTCAGCCGTGGCAATAGCGTCATCTGTGCTCGTCTTTCCTACTTCTATCGCCGCAAAGTACACCGCTGGACTTCGGGGGGTCATAAATCCGCTCAGTTCCGGCTTTCGCCAGCACATATCCCTTCTTGAAACTTCCACCTCTTCCTCGGTTTTCTCGCCCAAGGCTGTCAGAGCGTCCGCGTCGAAAGCTGAAAGCGCTCTTGCACCACTTAACACCTTAGCACGTCTATTGAAACGTGACATCTCGTGGGGACGTTTCTCCGGGATGGATCTCGATGGTATGCGAGAGAAAGTTCAACGTTTGGTCATGCGTGCCCACGGAATGAATGTGTATTTCTACCTCATTGACCCCACGCGCGAACGGTTTCCCGTTACCCCCGTGCCGTCCCACCCAGGGAGCCCTTCCGCGGGGACACCCAACGTCTCTCGGCCGTCTTCACCAGCTCGTACAGAAGAGTCGGCGAGCGCTTCTCCTGTTCCGCCGCACTCTACGACCACTTGTTCACAAGCAGAGGTGGAGCAGTACAGAGGACGGCAGGCGTTGCGACGGCACCCTCGCTTCGATGTTGACTCTACCTCGCACTCAGTCAAGTCTCATTCCCATGGGACGATATTCCGATCGCTTAGGCACACCCACCGGCATTCACATATCTCCTCTCTCTTTGGTATTCATCATCAAGACAATCTTCGCGAACACGTCGTCGGCGTGTTCGAGTCACAGCGCTATCTCGACCTCGAGTCACACCACTTTGCGCATCCACTGGCCGTTTATTATACCGGGCAGTCGACCGCACTCCTCCGCCAGAGCTGTGAGCCACTTTTACGGGAGTGTATTGTAGGACTCGGGGAGCTCGACCTCTGGCTCAGCACTTCACGCAACAAGCGTTGGATGTTCTGGTTTGGTGGAGACAAGAGCACTCGCGAGCGGCAAGAACGCCTTGATGGACTATATAAGGCGGGAGACGAGCTCACGAGGACACTTGCAACGTTTCGGGCATCCTTGAGGTTCGGACTTCATGCTCCGCAGAGCTATCACTTACGGCCATTGTAGGCATTTGGTGCTAGAGCCGTATCGCGAGGCTTTTAGTGACAAGCACGAAGGTTGTATGACAGGAGGGGTGATCCCACCCCATCGCTTTCTCTTCCATACCTACACCTACCAGTACCATCTTATGGAATTTTCCATTATTCTGATAAGTACGGTAAGCGAAGTCACACACACACACTTTCTCTCTTTTGTGTTGTGGCTCATTGAAAAACCTCGTGTCAGCTTGAGTATATCACGAACTTGGAAAAGGAGCGGCTAAAGACGCGGCTTTGGCTTCCCACTGTCTCCTTTTATGATTTCTTTCGCCGGAGCATCTGGGACGACCATGTGAACCTTGAGCACGAGGATGACGAAAATCCAAGTTGGTCCCATGTGTCCCGCAGCTTGTCCGTGCTTCTGAATCAGGTCATACAGACGTCATACAGGGAAAGGAGGGACTTTACATGGACATGGGCATAGCGCAACGGCGGGACCCGGACGCGCTGCCCCCACGGAACACATTTGAGGTGATAATGAATGTCCTTTATCACGCGTTTCAAGGGTTGTCTCGCGGAAATCAGCTCTTCGCCATCAAAGCTGGGATTCTCACAGGTAAGCACCTCTAGATTGTTATTTTTTTCACCAACGGTACCAACTAACATCATTCTGAGTATAGCACTTCTCAGCATTCCTTCGTTTGTCAAGTCGTCCGCTGCTCTGGCGTATGGTACGTTCTCGAGACTACGACAATATCACCCATCGCAGGGGCTGAGTAGATTAACACATCAGGGGAACATTTCAGCTGGGCCATGTAAGGTTCAATTTCTTTTTGCTTTCAATGCCGCTTGGGCGGGCTCATGCGCGCTTAGTTTCATGGGCCAGCTTACGCTAGCGCGCTTTTGTGGCGACACCACCTTTGGTCTCGTGGCACGCATCATGAGCACCTTCGCAGGAGGTTTAACAGGTGCAGCCGTCTGGCACATCTCCACCGGCGCTGGAACGGGTAATCCATATGGTCTGGCCGCTATCTGCGTCGTCATTTTTCCGTTCTTCTTCTACGCGAGGCTCTACTGGCCAGGACCGCCGGTCCCGAACACGATTTTCTTTACAACCGCAGCGCTGGTGAGGGCCAGATTTCTTGGGAAGCTGTCCGATAAGCACTGAATGGACTTCATAGGTAATCGGCTACTCGTGGCAGAACACGCATTATCAGTTTGGAAAATTTTTATATTACGGTATAAATCTCGCTTGGGTACGTGATCCTGAATGTGCTTTCTCTGCTTTATTGACCGTGCTATAACTATAGAGACGGTTTGTCCTCGTGTGCACAGGGGTTTCCGCTGCTTTGTGAGCTTCGCGATCACTATTCATTGTTCCCGTTTGGGATTATTCATTTTTATTTCGCAGCATCTTTTCTTTCTTGCCACCTTCAACCACACTTCGCGATTATCAGCGGCAGTCTCTTGCCACAAGCGCTTCAGAGATCGGCGCAGTATACTGCTCGATCGTATCATATGCCAGTTCTCCTCAGACGGAAGACCCACAGCATGTCATTCAAAGTTAATCGCCATTCGCCTGAAGCTTAAGCGTTCCATTGTTTTACGTGCCAATATTATCTATGAGGTCAGCCGGTCATCCATAAATGGGTTTTCTCGAGAGTTTCTGACAGAAGGGTGGCGGTGCAGTTTTCCTTGCGTGGACGATGGCCGGCGGAAAGGTACCAGAAAATCTTGGAAATCCTGCTGTACGTGAACCCAAATTCACTATTTCGGGAAGGAGAGATCTTTCACTTATCTTTGTTTCCCTTCTAGCGAAATTGCGTACCTTCTTTCGCATCTGATGTCAGTGGTGCAGCACCTCGAACCGGCCTGGACCCGAGCGTTTCTACGCCGCACCCGGTTTCTGGACCCCGACTTTCAAGGGGACGTCCTTGGCGTCATCAGTAAATGAACCAAGCCAATCTAGATCTGAGGGTGGGGATGCTACTGACATAAATACTTTTTCTTTAGGTATGATCTCCACTGCTCTCCGCACGGGTACACCACTTCCTCAGGTCACACCCTGCCCGTTGCTCGATCGCTTCATATTCTATCATCACGGGCTAAATATAATTCGAAACGAAGCGGATGATGATTACGGCCTACCGCGGACGATGTCGATAGACGTCCTCGAGAACGAGCAATACATGTAAGTCTTTTGCCGTTGTTGTTGGTGTCACCCACAAGACAGAACTGACGTTTTTTTATTTTATTTTATTTTTCTTGTTGTCAGGTGTTTTTGCGTTGGGGTATCAACGTCGTTTGGCATTGTGACGCGTTTCGACCGTCTGATGCATGCGACGAAGGAGCTTGTTGGGGAGCAATATCATATTCATGGCGTGGGGCACATATCGAAGGTAGCGGCTGTGGATATGGGCTCACGCACGAATTCTTTACGACCGATTCATGATGCATGATACACGTACGACATTTTAAACGTTCTTTTTCTTTTTTTATGTATGACCATGATGTGGGTAGAAGAACATTCATTTATTAAATCGATAGGTGTAGGACTTCTCAGTGGGGTAGTACTATAACTCAACCACCAACACCCACCATCAGATCATGTCCATGTCCGAACTACCACATTTCATCCTCATCGCCCCTCCTCGTGCCACCGCGACCACTTCTTCTGCTTCTGTGGTGCCAAATGATTCACATCCACTTGTGAAGGCATGGACTCGTGCCATCTGCGCACTTTCACCGAAACTACAAACGCATTTCACCGTCCTCGAGGGCTTGCTGTCCAAACTCCGAGTCGATCAACTTCAGTGTGACTGCGTCGTTTCGCCGGCCAACTCATTCGGCATCATGGATGGCGGGTAAGCCTAAACCCTAAGCTCCTCTTTTGTTCACAAACCCAAACACCCTCCACCCCCTCCCTTCCATTCTCTACTGCTTTTCTTTTTCCCTCCCTCTCTCTTTCTCTCATTTTGCTTTATCACATGATTAATGACATGACGTGACGATTCGCGCGCGTGTTGTGGTGGCGGTGTGTGGGAAAATGGGTATTTGTGAAAGAAAAGATACGATCAAGCCCTCTCCCTCGCTTTGAAGGCGGCGCAGATGGGATCAAGACACTCACACGCCAGGTGCAACGAGCTTTACATTCTAGATGGCATGGCTACCTACCCCCAGGGTCGTGCCTCGTCGCCTCGCTCCCTTCACCCAGTGAAGATGAAGATGAAAATGAAGATGACGATCTGACAATGGCCGAAGGGCAAACCAATAACAACAACAACAACAACAACAACAACAACAACAACAAGAATAAGAATAAGTTTGGCGCGTCCAGCATAGCGGTCATCCCGACGATGCGCTACCCCATGGATGTTCGGTGGCATCAGGATCTCGTCTATAACGCGATGTGGAGCTTGTTGGTCGAGATCACCCGGTGGAATGACGAGATCGTAGGCGGCGGCGGCAGCAAGAAAAAAATCGAACGGGTATTGATGACCGGTTTCGCGACGGGCTACGGACAAGTGAGTGCGGAGCGTTGCGCCCAACAGATGCTGCTGGCGGTCAGACACTTTGAGCAAGGTGTGCCAGAGTATCCTGACTGGACGGACGCCAAGAGTTTCATCGAACAAGTCAATGCTACCGTAGACCTGTAATAAAAAACAAAAAAAAAGGTAAATGGGTAAATGTAAAACGATTGGGTTGTCGAGTGTGCCAATCCGACCATGTTATTATGTTATATTATACATTTTACACACAACACATCATTGTTTACTTTACAATATATTCTAATTTATGATTGCGGACCGATCCACTGGATGTCAACCCCCCACTGCCTCAAAGACATTGCCTCCTCCCTGGTGATTGGACGACATCCTTCCACAGCCACATTCCAGACCTTCTCAGGCTGCCACTCATCGTTCTTGATTCCCATACCCATAGACACGGACGGTGAAGACGGAGAAAGCGACGGTGCAGCAGAAACAGGCGTATTCGCGCCCTTCGGTAGTCGTTTCATCGGCCGCTTCTTCCCAACACCGTCACGCGATGATGCATCTTCCTCCACCCCTATCCCTGAGCCTGCTGCTGCTGAGTCTGAGAGGGAGATGAGGGACCCTAACCCTGACCTCGACCTTGACCCTGGTCCTGGTTCTGGACCTGGACCTGGTCCCGGTCCTGAACCGGACCCGGACCCATTCCGCAACTTAACGAGGCGCTCAAGCACAGCAGGATCGACGCCATCGCAACACCAAAGTTGGATATGGCGTAGAAGCGGACATGCACGCACCCCAGCTGCTGAACGTGATGAGGCGGCCAGTTCTTCGAGCACAGGGGCGATGTTAGGGATGAAATTACAATCGAGGCGCTGAAGAGCTGGCATGTATCCAGCATTGGACAAGCCTGTTCAGGCGACGGCGACAGGGGACGAGGAATCCGGAGAGCAAGAGATGTCTCAGACGTGGCATGCGCGGGTCACGGAAAATGCTCTCCGGTCGAGGGAGCTGCAACGACTTATTATTATTATTATTATTATTGTTGTTGTTGTTGTTGCTATTGTCGTCCACCTTCGCCCCTGCCGAAAAGGAAAAGTGATGTTTTTCGGTTGGGAGAACCGTGCGGGAATGATGAAAGAAATGAGCGGACAAGCTCCTGTTAGATAGGGATAGTGTCTCCAAGACCGGGAAGAAGAGCCTAAGGAACGGGACGCGCAACGCTTCGCCAGACGAGCAGTCCGCGCGGAGAATTTTGAGGTTCGATAGCTCAAGAACCGGCAGCGGCAGCGGCAACGTCTGAGGCTCTAACTGTAACTGTAATTGCTGTTGTTGTTGTTGCTGCTGCTGAGTATGCGTATTGGTCGTCGCGACGTCCCAAATATGTGCAAAGGTAGTAGGGTGCAACCAAGCAGCCAGTTTTTCGCACTTTCTCGGCCCAGCGAATGCAATATCGAGTACTTCCAGTCGAGGTGCGGGGAAATGCATGAGAAAGAGGTGTAAAGTCTCTGGATGAACGTCCGTCCATTCCACCTCTCGAAGATGTTCAAGTAGGACAGGTGGAAGACTGCCTCCGCCTGCCGAGGAAGAGGAACTACCACCACCGCCATCATCTACTTGCCAAGCCGCGTTGTCGTCGTCGCCGTCCTCCCAAAGACTCAGCGCCTGTTTCAGGCTCGTGTCAAGCGGGGTCGAGAACACAGGTCCGGCGCGCAAAAGCGCGAGCTTCTCGACGCGAGGCGCGCACGCCAACAGACGAGCCAAATAAGGGATGCGCAACAGGTCAAAGTGTCCCACGGGCAGGGTTTCAAACTCCAACGTGATCTCCCGCAAGTTGGGTAACCGTCCGAGAGTCAGGCAAGGGAGAGGGACGTCGCGCAACTTGAGGGTTTGCAGGATTGGGAAGCGGTGGGTCGTGCGCCTGAAGCTACCAACATCATCATGATGGATCCGCTTCAGGTCGTTGTCCCCGCCGCCGCCGCTACTGCTTCTACTCGACACCCGCAGACATTCGTACAGTATTCCGGGAGTCGTAACCGTCGTTGTCATAGAAGTCGTGCATTCGAGCATGAGCGCGAGCTCAAGAGATTCAAGGGACGTGAGGTCGGTCGCATGCGCGTGGACATAAGCGAGGGTGTCGGCAATGATATGGTAGTTACCGTGTATGTACAGTGAACGAAGGGGAGGAAACGTATGGAGGACGTATGATTCGCCACAAAGTCGTTGTGGCGGAGTATCAAAACGATGGTGATAATGACGATGATGCTGCTCCTGTTGTTGTTGTCTCCGTTCTTGTTGTTCCCGCCACTCGCGAAGTGTGTCCCTGTTTCGCGGCGGCGGCGGTGGAACAAACGGTGGGGCTTTATTATTACTACTACTACTATGGATCTCGTTCTTTCCGATCGACAACGCCAAGGCATAAAATACCTCAACGGGAACGCCCTTGGATCGCTCGAGAAACGTCTGAGTGGCGAGGCTTAAGGAACGTCCGAAAGATACATCCGAAGGGGTGAGCACTATGCGTCTCCAAAGGACAGGCGTGGAGAGCGCAATGTTCCGCCATCTCTGACAGACGTGCGAAATGTCGACGGGTGCGATGTCCAATCGCGATTCTGTGAGGTCGAGGGCGTCATGGTAGGTGGTGGTGGTGGTGGTGGTGGCCAGTAAAAAGATGTGAATGAGGAGTTCTGGAGGGAGCCAATGAAAGGGGGTGCGCTCTGCCTCAAGTTGGGCGCGTTCAGCCACAAGAGCGCGCTTTTCGAGGGCGATGGCGTTGAGGAGGTCCCTGAGCTCTGATTCTCGGCGTTCGAGGGTGTCAACTTTCCCGGAGAGCACCGCGATGTTTCGATCGATGTACTCAGCGGAGAGGTGGGGCATTAGTTCTGTTGGGAGGATGGGAGGAAGGAGGGAAAGGGAAGAGGAGGGAAACAGACGGAGGACGGAGATGTATAGCAACTTGTTGGACTCCGGACTCCGACATTAACCTCCGCCACAGTGGGAACACAAAAGATACCCCTATGGACTCTAAAATAATGACTTCTCTATACATGTTCTGAAAGGACCGGTGAGATGGCTGCTGCCCCTTTCGAGTCGCGAACTTGCAGGAACCGGACCTCTGCCGAAACAGGGGGTATCTCACTGAGTCGTACATTCAGCGCAGCGCACTAACACGAAGGAGGTCACGAGGCCAGTCGAAAACAGTCATTGTCATTCCGTTGAGCAAGTTGAGGAAAGATAGAGTAATGGGACCCAATGGATCACGCTTACCAACTGGGAGATGAAGCCACATTCAACCAAACGTGGTGAGAATACTCTCTATCGCGTCTAACGCACTTCGCCGACCCTTCGCGTGCTTCCTGGACTTGGACTTGGAGGGGGCATCAGTGTGAAAATACGGAACTAATGAATAGGGGTGTGAGCTCGATTTTGGAGCTGCATGACTTGGCTGCAGCTGCATAAATGTTGTCTGATCCAGGCTAGCCTGTGTGAAAATGATGTTGGGAAAGGTCCTAAGCATATGCAGGTAATTTGCTGTGTTTGCAGAGATAGTTCAAAAGTTTCATCCAAGTGGTTACTGAAGATCACATGCCTTGAAAGGGGCAACAATGAGAATGAAACTTGAGCTACATCAGGAAAATGACATATTGCTAGATTGACTAGTGCTAGCCATTCTAGCCACTCTAGCAATCTGGATTCTCCACTAGCTCTAGCAGACTTGTCTTGATACTAAGAGCTACTTTTCAAATCTAAAGCTACTTTTCAAATCTAGGGCTAGTTAGTTTATGTTTATCCCTTCTTTTGGTTTTGCAAAGCAGTTCACAATACTGGATGCAATTCACCCAGCAGGTTGATGAATCACGTGATGTAAAGTAAACAACAGCAAACTCTGTTGAACCAAGATAGCGGTACAAGAGGTTCCGGGATAGTGGTTCAACATGATTACAATCATGTGTAGATAACACAACTCAAAAACACATTCATTTAGTCTAGTGGCCAATGTAGTACATAGATCTGCTATAGATAAAGCACTTGCTACCACATTATTCTACATCTAAGCTCTAAGTCTAATCAAGGCAAGATAGCTAGTAGTGATGTAGTATCTAGTACAAATTTGCACTATGTCTGTTCCATGAATTCAAGAACAAAGTGCAATCTTATCACATTGGAGTCATGTATTTCAGTTTTGGGCATTCAACAGCAGGAAACCATTTTTTTAGTACATAGAATAAAATATGCAAGCTGTATTATACATTACATGGAATGTAGAAGTAAATCATCATGAATCTAAGTTCTTACCTTGGATTTGATATCCCATGGTGTTCATGAGGTCTGTGCAGCCTCATGATCACCAGCATGGGCCCAGGTGGCGGTTGTGTTCCTGTCTTCTCTAGATGTTGAACATCCTTTACCAGATGACTAGCATCAGCTCCGATGTCCTGTGACACCATGCTGTTGATCCAGATTCGATTTTTGTGCAGGAGTTGTGATCGGATAATCTTGATGAACAGGCATGTTGTCATGAACTGACACCCTAGAAAACCTCCTGACCCCCCAGAAATCCTCAGACACTCCCAGAAGACCTTGTAAAACCCTCAGAGACGAAGATAACCCTAGATTAAGACCAGAGAAGGGCCGGTCCGGACCAGGGCCGGACTCCTGCCAAATTGGAGAGCTGTGGGAAGAGTACTAACAGAACCCCACAATGCCTAAACAGCAGTCCACAAACTGCGGACTGCGGACTGCGGACTGCGGATTTCTAAGCCCAAAAGTGGGGCTATTCTCATTGGTGGATCAGTAGGGAGTTAAAGCGAAGTTAACCTCCCCTAAAGTGGTGCACAGACCAAAGTCCTGGTTGTAATTACGTATATAAACCCTTTGGGAATAGAATGGACAGCTCCAGACTGTCCACTTGTGATCCGGTTCCTGATTACCTAGGAGATTAGCCCCACCTTGTGGAAGGCTTCTCATCCCTTGCCCTTGAGCTGTTCGCTTCGTCTCCCTTGCACTTTCACCCTCACTCTCATCCTTTGCCCACTTCCAAATCCCTTCCCCTTCGCATACAATCCACTGTCCAGGCAGTCGACAGTGAGTTGTAACATTTGGACAGTCTCTTTCACAAGCAGACAGTGACTGACAAGTGCCCTAGTGTCTCAGAACAGCTCCCCTTTGACCAACTCTTCGGATCAAGCAGCCTCCCCCCCCTACGAGCTTACCCCCCCCCACGAGATCCTCAACTTCGCTGCCTTAGTAGAGGCAGCTGCCACAGCATCCCCTGCCCCTCCTTCATCGGTCTTGCCTCCTCTGGAACTCCCAGAACTTCATCCTTTCCCTGTGCCCTCCCCCACCCTCCAATTGCCCCCTCTTGCTCCTCCAGGCCTCTTAAACGCATCCAATACCTTTGGCACCCCCCCCCCTCGTTATATTCGTCTTCCAACCCCTGCTCCACCCCCTCCCACTGCAGCAAACGCCCTCTCTCCCCGCCACCCTGGCCTTGTCCATCGGACACCTCCTCCTTCTCTCATCAATTGCCCCCTTTGCACTGACCATCCAACCAATCCTCACCAATACCTTATATACTACTCGCTTGACAGTCATCAAGAGTCTTGGGTGCCCGCTCAGTTCTCCAGAGAACCTAGCTTCTTTGACCAATTCCCCTGCTTTGTGGACGTGCTCGCTGATCTCCCCCATTATCTCCCTGGTGTGGGCATTCCTCTCCGCTTTCCTCACTTTCACAACATTCCTATTCGTCCTTGCCTTGATTGATTTCTTCGTTCCCCTTATTACCCCCCCTCCCACTTTGTAAACCTCAATCTTTGTGCCAAAGTAGGTTATTTGGCCCCCAACCCTCGCACTTTCCAAAGGGGCCTGCTGGTCTATTCCTGGAACGCTTCCCTTGCCCGCTTGAATCGCACCCTCTCCCCAGAACTGCAAGACATCTTTAGTGGGGCAAGAACATTACTCCAGGGCTTTGATCTCCTGGATGGACAATTTATCAGCCTCTTCGGCACCCTAAATTTTACTGATCTAGGTGTTACAATAGAAGACAGATATTTTACTGTTCGAGACGCACTTAGAACCCACCCAGAGCTCATCCCCTTCACCCAAGCAGTACGTTTACCTACCAACCCTGTCCCCCTCCTCCCCATTCAGCCTGCAGACGGGTATACCTGCTTTGAAGACATAGATTTCGATAGTAACCTCTAAACAGTATGTTGTGCACCTAACTGTAGAGGTCCCTGGTAAATAAAGACATCTCTTGGTCCGGGAAAATAGTGTCCTTCCCTGCAGAAAGAGAAGAGTGTCTCCAACGCGTCCAAAGACAATTCAACCACCTTTTCCAGCTTCACAGAGAAGCACAGCTCGCCCTCCTCTATCCAGAACCACTTATCAGCACCCTCCACGACGATGGACAAGCAGAAGGTTGGTGTGACGTCGATACCATCTATCTCCCCCTTCAAATTCTCCTCCCCTTTGGACAAGTCCTCTCCCAAACCCAGTACAACCAGTTCCTGTCTGGGCCCTGTCAGGCCATCCCTCAAGACTCCCAGCACCAACTTCTCTATTGGCACCTTGCTCAACTCACCCATTCCACAGGAGACCCCCTTGAAACACTCCTAGTCTGTGTCAATGACGAATACCTCTGGAAAGAACACATTCCCCCTCGAACCCCAGAACTCGAAACACTCTTGCTCAGAGGAGAACGCCTCTACTACCTCTCCACCTTTCGTCTAGACCATACCCGAATCAACCTCACCTTTGACGAGATCCGCCTTCACTCTGCTCCCTCCCCTTCTGGCTGCGCCTTGTAGAAACAGAAGGGATACAAATTGAATACCTGTGGACTGCTGATTACTGGGAGACCACCTCACGCAACCACTGCCCCTTCCTTGTTAACCCCCCCATCTTCACAGACCCCCCTATCTCCCCACCTACACCGAACTTCCCCAGAACCAGAAGAGCTCGCCTTCCTACCCTTCCCTTGCACAGTCACCCAGAAGAAAGAACGCCTCACCCAGACCCAGACAGCCTTAATTGGTAACACTACCACTTGGTCTGATCTCGAGACCCCCACAGAAAACACCTCTGACTTTGAAGAAAGCTCCCCTGTATCCAGACAACGCTGCTCTGTATATGACCTTTGTACCTGTAATTTCGTCCAGATACTCCCCCTACCCCCCCAGGCATAGTATGTGGAGCCTTCAGCCTTGATACATACTTACCCTCGCATTACTCGATCTAATAGGGAAAAGAAATAAAAGACTCCTTTGCATTGTGGCTAGTATTACTGACTGGGCTATCAACCTGCTCCCAACACAGAAAAGTCAGTCCAACTCCCCCCAAGACAGAAGAAGAAATCCTAGAAACGCAGTAGCACGACACCCCTGCCACCTGCCCCCCATCACACCTCTAAAGACAAAGAGCACAAACCACCCAGCCCTAGTGCACCACCGGCCAGAAAGACCAACTCCCTCCTGAATACCTCGCATACCGATCTGTCTTGAAGAGAAAGCCTCTCAACGTTTGCCACAGCACCAGCCATGGGACCATGCCATAGAACTCAACCCAGATGCCAAAGTGCGTGACTGCGGCATCTACAAGCTCACCCTGAAGAACAGAAAGCCCTGGAGTTTCTTAAATGACCACCTGGCCAAGGATATATCAAGAATCTAAGTCCCCCATTGCTAGTCCCTTCTCTTTGTAAAAAAGAAGGATGGAAACACGTCCTGTCCAAGATTATCGGGCTTGAATGAAACACAGTAAAGAATGCTTACCCCTACCTTGATCCAGAACTCATTGACAAACTTCACCATGCTCGCTACTTCACCAAGTTTGATATCCGCTGGGGAATAACAATATCCGTATCAAAGAAGGAGATGAATGGAAAGCCGCCTTTAAGACCAACCGAGGTCTCTTTGAACCCTTGCATGTTCTTCGGACTCGTAACTCCCCTGCCACATTCCAAGCCTTCATGAATAGAGCCTTCGAAGATCTCTTGCCACCGACCATGTTGTCATCTATATGGACGACATCTTAATATTTACAGACACTATGGACCACCACAGAACACTTACTCACCAAGTCTCCAGCGCCTCCAACATTTGACTTGTATCTAAAGCCTGAGAAGTGTACCTTTGCTCAGACAACCATTGACATCTCGCCTAGTCATCACAGCTGGCCGTGTCCAGATGACCCTGCTAAATTAGAAGTATTACGAAATGGCCTCCCCCACGCACCCTAAAACAACTCCAAGCCTTCCTTGGATTCTGCAACTTCTACCGACGTTTATCAAAGATTTCTCCCTCATTGCCCGCCCCCTCCATGATCTCACCAAAAAAGATACCCCTTTCCTCTGGACTTCTGACCATGACCTTGCCTTTTCCACCCTAAAGAATGCCTTCACCACTGCCCCTGTCCTCGCCCTCCCTGACCATACTAAAGCTTTCCGTGTCATCACTGATGCCAGTGACTTTGCTATTGGTGCCATCCTTGAACAACCTGATGAACTCAATCGCTACCATCCCCTTGCCTTCCTATCCAAGTCCATGCTGGATGCTGAACGCAACTATGACATCCATGACAAAGAACTTCTTGCCATTGTTCGTGCTCTGGACACCTGGAGACACTACCTTGAGGGTGCAGCCCTTCCCTTTGAGGTGTGGACTGACCACAACAACCTGACTTACTTCCGCTCCAAGCAGAAGCTCTCCCGCCGCAAGCACGGTGGGCCCTTGAACTGTCTCGATACAACTTCACCATTGTTCACAAACCTGGCTCTTTCAACAAATCTGATGCTCTGTCCGGCGTCCAGACCATAAAGAGGGGATAGAGCATGACAATGATGAGCGCATACTCCTGACTCTAAGTTTTTTCACATTCAGGCCATGAAACCACAGTCACAACAACTCATGACTCCACTCTACACCGCAAATCAAAGACTGCCAGACCATGACAATGAAGTCACCCAAGCCCTGACCACCATCTTGCACAATGGGCCACGCTCCCTTGCCAAAGGACTGGAGGACTGGAACCTAGAAAATGGCCTAATCCTACATAAAGGCCAAGTCTACATCCCCAAGTCCCAAGAACTACGAAGAGACATTGTAAAGTTACATCATGATTCCATTGCCACAGGACATCCAGGCAGATGGAAACCTATGAACTAGTATCACGAGAATTTTGGTGGCCAGGAATGTCCTCCTTTGTCAAAGAATATGTGGACGGATGTGCCACCTGCCAAGAAACCAAAGTTCGACCTCGACTACCCATCCCTTTGCAACCCAATCAAGTTCCAACTCGAGTATGGGGAACAATCACCATGGACTTCATTACAGACTTACCCCTATCTCAGTCATACGACTCCCTATTTGTGGTGGTGGACCGGTTCAGTAAAGCCACCATCATTGTTCTTGCACCAAAGATATCACTGCCCCAGGAACCTCCAAACTATTCCTTGAACATGTATGGAGACGCACTGGCCTCCCAGACCAAGTCATCTCTGATCGAGGCCCCCAGTTGCATCCAAGTCATGAAGGAAATGTGGAGCAAGCTAGGAGTACAATCATCCTTGAGCACTGCCTATCACCCCCAGACTGATGAGAGACTGAACGGGTCAACCAAGAACTAGAACAATACCTCCGTGTCTTTGCAACTTCCAACAAGATGACTGGGCAGAATGATCCCCTTTATGGAGTTCGCCCACAATGCTAGAACTCACAGTGCTACTAAAAGATCTCCCTTTAAATCTGGTATGGCTTCCAACCAGAGTTATTCCCCCACTCCATTTTGCCACCCCTATCCTGTCAGTGAAGAAAGACTCCGCACCCTAGAAACTACCGTAGTGAAGTAGCTGCTGCCTCCAGGTGGCTGCAGAACTCATGAAACAGTCGAGACCAGATGGACCCCTCCATGCTTTCAAAACAGGGGAGCTGGTTTGGTTGGAAGGGACAAATATACGCACCACCACCCCAAAGCCAAACTCAGCCCCCGACATCATGTCCTTTTAAAGTCATACATTCTGGCCCTGTCAACTGCAAGCTTGAACTCCCTAAGTCATGGCGCATCCACCCAGTCTTTCACAACTCTCTCCTGTCCCATTACAAAGAAACCCCAGTCCATGGACCCAACTTCACTCGACCACCACCAGAACTTGTGAATGGGGAAGAAGACCATTATGAGATAGAGACCGTCTTACAGTCTGCTCACACCCCTAACAGAAAGGGCATCCGTTACCTTGTCAATGGAAAGGCTACCCTGCCTCAGAGAACTCGTGGGTCCCCTTCACTGAAATGAAGAATGCCATGACCCTGCTTCGGGACTTCCACCATCGACACCCCACCCTGCCTAGACCCCCACACCTCTGACAAACTTGCTGTGGCACAGCAAGGCCCTAAAGAGGGGATAGTGTCATGAACTGACACCCTAGAAAACCTCCTGACCCCCCAGAAATCCTCAGACGCTCCCAGAGACCTTGTAAAACCCTCAGAGACGAAGATAACCCTAGATTAAGACCAGAGAAGGGCCGGTCCGGACCAGGGCCGGACTCCTGCCAAATTGGAGACCTGTGGGAAGAATACTAACAGAACCCACAATGTCTAAACAGCAGTGCACAAACTGCGGACTGCGGACTGCGGACTGCGGATTCCTAAGCCCAAAAGTGGGGCTATTCTCATTGGTGGATCAGTAGGGAGTTAGAGCGAAGTTAACCTCCCCTAAAGTGGTGCACAGACCAAAGTCCCGGTTGTAATTACGTATATAAACCTTTGGGAATAGAATGGACAGCTCCAGACTGTCCACTTGTGATCCGGTTCCTGATTACCTAGGAGATTAGCCCCACCTTGTGGAAGGCTTCTCATCCCCTGCCTTTGAGCTGTTCGCTTCGTCTCCCTTGCACTTTCACCCTCACTCTCATCCTTTGCCCACTTCCAAATCCCTCCCTTCGCATACAACCCACTGTCCAGGCAGTCGACAGTGAGTTGTAACAGTAAGTTGTTCTCTCATATTCAGTGTAGAGAGGGTGATAAAGCTGGATGGGGACATTTTTGAACAGGATGAATTCTTGGGGCTATACTACAGCCCCTTTTTGATCATAGGAATGCTTGTAGGTGGCTGGCCTTAAGGGCAACCTATGGAATGCATGGTTGTAAATTAAAATGTGTGGTTATGGAATGCGTGGATTAAATGTGGGATGTGTGGTTATGGACTTGGAATGTGTAGTTGTAGATTAGATTAGTTTGTAACACAAGGCGATCCCCGAAGCCAAGTGTGGCAGACCACAATCCGCCACAGTGATCATGTTTCCTTCCCATGCCACAGGGAAACCAACACAAACCCTTGGTGTGTAGTTCAGGAAAGCTCTTGTCTTGCTCTTAAGTGATATATTTTCCAGCTCCTGATGAGGACCTTCATCCACTGGTCGAGTATTACTGGCATCTAGGGTTTTTGGATCAGAGCATTGTCAAACATGTTCTGGATCACTTTGATAAATCTCAGTATGGCTTTAGGTATGTGTGAATCTGCAATTCTGTTCAAACATGTTAGTGATACTGTTTGTTTCAAAGTATAAGGTCCTTGCGGCAAGTCCGCAAGAAACTTGGGTTGAAGGGAACTTGACAAAAACAGGCTAGTTTCAAAACAATCGCCCTTTTGTACAAGAAATCCGAGAATGATTTCTGACAATGGGTGCCTGGCAGATGGTTACTACATTACATCAGGACTATAGCCTGAAGGTGCCCGAGTATGTGATGTTCATTGTCCACTTGGTGATCTGTATTTCTGACATAAAATGCAGAGCGACTGTTGCCAAGTTTCTGAAACAGACAGAACCAGAGGCTGTTGAATGTTGGAAAGCACAAAGGTTTCAACGAAAGTGGTTTTGGTCAGCTGGTGTCATGGATATACTGACAATTTATCAACATGATAAATGGAAAAGGTTTGGCTTATGGCTGCACATTGGCCTTGATCCGTATCCTGGCCGTATTGCATGGTTGAAGGTCTGGTGGTGCAATCACAATCCCCGACTGATTGTGAGTTATTATCTTGAAGCCGGGCGCAAAGTTGGAGGTATGTTGGTGTTCATGGTGTCTGCTCAATATCCTCCACTGACATCCCTTTATAACCAGGTATACCCCTTGTCATGCAGAGTGACCGTGGAACAGAAAACAATGGTGTTGCAAACTGCCATACTGTCACGCGCCACCAGTTGGATCCCTCCTTGGTCGGTACATTACAACATCACTGGTGTGTTGAGAAGTCAAACATCAAGCCTGAAATTGCCTGGTCCTTGTTGCGATGCCAATTCACGCCTGGCTTTGAAGATCATCTTGATTTTGGATATAATAATGGGCTATATAATCCTGATGACCCGCTTGAGAAGTAAGGTCATTAGTTATGGCTTCTTGTAGTGAATCCTAATCATATCATTATATGCAGACTTGTTTTCCGGTGGCTTGCGATCCCATGGCTTCAAGCTGAGCTTGATTCATGGATGCAGCGGTTCAACTCCAGCCCTCGACAGGCTGACAAGCACAAACTTTTGCCACAAGGCATTCCCAACATAATTCATGCAAAGCCACATCTGTATGGATCACAAGATTTTAAGGTATGACATGATTGACTCCCTCCACTATGCCAACATGAACTGAGAGTGTTGTTGAGGTTGTTGTGTGTCCTGATCTCTTTGACGAGATGGAGCAAGAATGGGTACGACCGCATGATTCTGTTTTTCAACTTGTTCTGCCAACTTTGCCCAGCAAATAATGACATTCTATCATGCCATGGGTGAACCTGCAGTGTCATCCCTCACATTTTGGACAATATATCAAGACCTCCTTGCACATTTTCATGCCTTACTGGATGATCCCCAACTTGCCGAGGTTCTTCACATGGCAGATGAAGGTGCTGATGAGGAAGTCCCCATTTTAACTGGTTTGCATGAATTGTGGCATGGAGACAACATCATAGGTGAGAATGGGTATGTGTACTATGGAGGATTAGAGGATCCTCCATTGAGCAATGATGGAGGTCACAATGGCAAGGGTGTTGATGTTGAAAACGTGGTAGATCTTTGAGAATATGCTGATTTTAGTGACTGAGTGTTTTCTATTGCAATGACAATGAAATTTGTTACGTCCTGGTGGAGAATGGTACACATAATGCAGCTAAACTATACTAACTGTGATGGCTACTAAGTGCAAAACTGCTGGGCAGCGCCTACCATCAAGTTTTTCTCCATTCTCTACCACATCTGGTTTGACACCAATGGATGAGGGTTATTCTGCTGATTTCACAAACATTGACAAGGAGAAAGCTGTCATCTGTGATAGAGAAGGTTGCCCAACCAAGACGTTCCCTCCTGGAACAGACACATTCTATCTTCATAGCAACGATCCCAGCCAAGGAGGTCATAGAGTCTGTCAGGGCTGCTACCAATACTATAAACAGAAGGAGACCACAAGGCGCAGAGGTACATACTTCTGAATCTTGCTTCATGGCACATTGCAATGGTATTGATGAATATCTTGTAGAAATTGAAGTGGACCAGAGTGTGGCATCAGCACAACTGAATGTAGAACGTCGTCAAGCAGTTCATCAACAGATAGCAAAGGCACAATGTGGATGTTAGTGCAATGTTTTACTGACTTTGACTCATGCAAGAGAAACTCACATCTATCCTCCAGAATATACCAATGTCATTCAGCCAGTTGGCTTTGCATACTCAAATCTGATTGCGCAACGCAGTTCACTCCCGACATTCCAGGCTGGTCATCTGGTCCAGTCCACCAATGGGCCTGTTCGCATGGCAACTGCAATTCCTACCATTCAACTTCCAGGGAAAAGGCCTCAGGCTTCTCCCTTCACCGCATCTGCAGGGGTAGTGCTGGGAGGCAGTTCTGGTTATACCAATAATCACTTGTCTTATCAGATGACTCGTCAAACCCTTGCAAATAATGCATACGCACTTCATGGTGGTCATGTGGTAATTGTCGAGGTTCGGGCTGTTCATATGCCAGTTGAAAAGACAAAGGCGCAGCTGATTGGAGTAAGTCAGACACTTAAAAACATGGGTCTCATGGGACTGACATAGATACCTTGTTTCAAGGATGTTCTCCAAGCAGTCGATAACGTTCCTGTTCATATTGGTGCTGTTGAGCTCAAGAGCCTCCTCTATGAATGTCTTTTACCTGTGTGGAATGCCTACATCAAGATGGAAGGGTTCCCACTAGAAATCAATGACATTATTATGAGGACGAAGGAATGGGTTGAAATTAAACCCTTGAACCCAGATCAGGACGTGATCGCATGCCAGTTTTTCAAATCCGGAAAGGGTGGATTGACATTCAAGGCAGGCTGCTGCATCATTCTCTTCCACATCCCGAATGCAATTTACAACCAATATCTTGATTATGCTGAAATGAAGGAGATGGAGAGATTGCAAGAGGCATGAAACACTCACTGATGTCTATGTGACTGATCAACTGATGTTTCTCCCCACAAAATAGGTGGGACAGCATGATCTGCAAGTCAGGACAAAGCAGGTGCACACCAGCATCCATTCAGGATCGAGGACTGCAGCATCATCTTCCCATGCAAATATAGCCTCCACCTCTACACCTGCTTCGCCACCTCCCAAGCGTGCACGCAAAAACACCCAGCTTGAAGTATCATCAACAATCACTTGCCAGTTGGGGAATGCACTCAGATCTCAGAAACCACTGACAATAAGGGCAGCCTGCTGCCTATGTGAGGATTGCGTGTTGTGATAAATTACATTCAAAGCAAGGACCTAATTGTAAAAATTCACAGTTGAAACAAAGTCAATCAATGTTACCACCTACCATGTCGTGCATCGGACACTGGAAGAGTTATTGCAGCCACATCAGGAGGATATCAATTACAAATGGTACTTGGGGCCAGCTCACGAGACGTCATTGCACTTGGAGTTTTTGCCGCTGAATCAGAAAAAGGGTGGTTTTAAGCTTGCTACATTTGGAACTGCAAGCCAGGATCTTTTTGGAGCTGGATTCGAGGTCTGTGCCAAACAGACATTCTATCAAAAGACCGCAACAATCGACTGCACCAGCCAAGGTCCATGCGAAATCACCCAGAACATCCCCCATGATGGCATTACCCAAGTCTGCAATCTCACAATGGAGATAGCTTGTCTTGTCTGGGCTCATGTACTCCTCAACCTAGTGTACAAGTTCGTTGACAAGAGTATCACATCACATGGAGTGCCACCATTTCAGATTCCTCGCATGTGCTTTGTTGAAGCTTCACTAGCTATTGAGCATGTCACAAGCGAATTTGATGAGGCCAGGGCATTCCTGTTGGAGGAAGTGATTGGTGGGGATGAAGGCCACTTCAGGAAGTATCTGAACAATGTGTCGGCTGCTCCAGTCTCATTTACCAATGAAGATGACGAGGAGCAAGCAGAGTTTCTCGCCTTCTCACAGCATGTTCAGTACTTCAAAACAAAAAAAATGGCATTTGTTGCTGATTATCAAGGTGAGTCTAATCTTCAAGAATGGCTCCCTTCATATATCTCTGTGTTGCTTTTACTTAGTGATGTTCCAGCCCAGCTTGGCCCAAAAGCCGTGGCTTTGGCTCGGCCTGAGGCGGCTCCGGCTTTCCTGAAGTCTGGGCCAAGCCAAAGCTGCCACAGACGGCTTGGCCCTGGCCCGGCTTGGCCCAAGCTGTGGCTTTTGGCAGAGAAAATTTTATGACATATAACTAGTAGTTATAGTTCAGCTAATCCAAATATGACTTAGTGTGTTACATATTGCAAAGCTATATTGAAGAAAAAGTTTGAAATGCCACGATAAACATGATCACGTGACCCAAATCAACCACTTTGTGATCAGATTTCTACTGATTTTGATGATTGCTATTGCACTTGTATATGCTGTTGAAAGCTGTGGCCTGAGCCGGCGGCTTTGGCTTTTAGCTTCTCTGAGCTGGGCCAAAGCCCTTGCTGGGCCGTCACAACAGCCTGGCTTGGCCCGGCTTCTGGCTTTGAGCCGGGCCAGGCACATCACTACTTTTACTACTAGGTGGAAACTCGATCCTAAGTGACCCTCAAATCGTAACTGACAGGTGAGCCCTATCAATGCTTACATATCATTTATATTGACCAAATTGTCGATACTGTAATATAGTGCATTGGGGTACATTTTTGCTGAAGGAAACGTGCCCAGCAGTCATCAATCTTTCAAGACCCACCATCAATGCAACCGCTTCTGCAAATTCTTCAAGTACCAACTGACTATGACATTTGGGAATCACAAGGGTCCTTGATTCATTCCATTGACTCCCCGGCCCTCTAATGGTGGCCCAGGCTATTCTTGCCAAACAATTACTGTGCATTGCTCCTATTCCTACTTACTCTTTTGGCATTTTAATCACTAGCCATTCCATTCCTTTTTTCTTCCTAACAAACACACTCATTTCATCTTACCAACTACTCTAAGTACTATTCATTTAGTTTTTTTAATCCGGTTTTCTTAATATAGCCTTGGACATGGCCTACTCTCCTTTTCATCTGCACAACTTTATTCTATGGCCTTAATGACCATAATTGTTGTCTTTGTTTTCTGACTGCGACGAAAAATATTCCAAAGTAAAAAGAGGAGTTTTCGAGGTCCTTGATTGCCTTTCACACTCAGCTGCTTACAAGTCGCAGCACAAACCGAGAAAACAAGCTGGCCGGTCCCTGTTGCCATATTGACGTACTCTCACATCAATAACCACACCAATTGAAGTCACTCGCTTCCTAACTAAATAGGTAGCTCGCTTAACTGACTCAGCTAATGAAACATACTCTCTCACAAAACACGCATTCCCGTCGTAGGACAAAGCAGACAAACAACTCACATGAGCCCAGACTAAACCATCCGGGACAACTAGATTTAGAGATGGGTCATGTCGCGGTCACTGTGGCATGGGAAGTGAAGTGAATAGGAATCGTCATGTTCAATTTTACGCCTTTACGGCTGGTATTTAATGCAAGAAATAACTGGAAATAATCACAAGACAATTATGCTAGTAAACCCACAAACTCGTCATAGTGTTAGCCAAATCCAAGCCAAATCCATCAGAAGAAGGTAGTATAATTGTTAAAAACCAACAAGTTGGGCATAGTCCAACTGACTCATGAAAGTAAACCCTGGCTCGAGAGCTTAATCACCTCCGCTTTCAGGTCCGCAGGGGCGATAAAGTTAGAATGATTAGTGATGTTCCAGCCCGGCTTGGCCCAAAAGCCGCAGCTTTGGCTTGGCCTGAGGCGGCTCCGGCTTTCCTGAAGTCTGGGCTGAGCCAAAGCCGCCACAGACGGCTTGGCCCTGGCCCGGCTTGGCCCAAGCCGCGGCTTTTGGCAGAGAAAATTTTATGACATATAACTAGTAGTTATAGTTCAGCTAATCAAAATCTGACTTAGTGTGTTACGTATTGCAAAGCTATATCGAAGAAAAAGTTTGAAATGCCGCAATAAACATGATCACGTGATCCAAATCAACCACTTTGTGATCAGATTTCTACTGATTTTGATGATTGCTATTGCACTTGTATGTGCTGTTGAAAGCCGCAGCCTGAGCTGGCAGCTTTGGCTTTTAATTTCTCTGAGCCGGGCCAAAGCCCTTGCTGGGCCATCACAACGGCCTGGCTTGGCCCGGCCCAAACAGGCCCGGCTTGGCCTGGCTTCTGGCTTTGAGCCGGGCCAGGCACATCACTAAGAATGATGGGCCAACTTCGAGGGAGGAATGAAACCCGACGCCCATTGTGCAGTGGGGGAACGATTGACGAAGCGAGGGGGTTGGACTTCAAAGTGGACGGAAGGGTGGAAAGGTGGTATGCCAGAAGACCAGCAACATGAGGTGATGCCATAGATGTGCCGGAAATGATATTCTCCGCAGAATCAGATCCAATCCGCGGGTGCGAGTGACACAATGAAAGTTAATTCACTTCACAACAATTGGGAAACTAAACACCTCGACACCATCTGTATCTTAGTCATATGGTGGCAGAAAATGAATTAAAAAAAAAATAAGAATTTGATATAGTAATGGAATTATTTGGCGTGTGTTGTTTGTCGTTGCACATTATCCAGATCGACAAACAGTTTCTTGCCACTGCTGAGCCGTATTCCTCCCATTTGCATGATGAGGTATAATTGTAGAGTGTATCACTAATAAATAAAGCGAAGAAACGACAGCTCCCATAAGGGGTCCATGTCCAGTTACAATCACCAAACGTACTAAATATGTGATAGGCCGATTCATGGGCGTGCTGCCAATAATGCAGCATGTGGACTTGCAGCATTCAACTTGTTTTGACAACCCATCCTTCTGCGAATGAATACTGTGGTGTTGCTACCTCGTGGCTGCCGGAGTCGTGGAATCATAACGTTTTCCCTGTTCTGTTCAAATTAATCAGATCTTGAGGTAGAATGTTTTTTTTTCCCTTTTTTGGCGTTGTTTAGACGTAAGGGTTCCAACAGAACTGAGAGCTTTCATAGTCTCCTTGCTTCCACCCCATTTGCATGTTTGTCCATTCAATGAGTAAAAATTATATGGTTAATATAGAAGCTTTTACGGCATTTATAAACCGTGCACAGGTTTGTCAGGGGGGGGCTCATTAAGCATAACAGTTTTACCCTGACGTGAGACCTGAGACCTCAAAGTTGTTCACAGCATCCGAGCCGACAAGCGCAATGACTCCATAACGCAATATAAATTGTTGTACACGGGTAGGTAAACACCGGGAGGCAGCCGAGAGCTTGAGATTAGAATTCAGTTTATGAAGGGGTTCTTACGGGAACGTTTAGGGCCCATAGTCTTGAAAGTTCAAAAGCGACCCACAGAAGGAATAGTGTGTCAGCGTCATGTGTCAATTCCGCGGGCGGACTCGCGACAATCAAATGTTACCATAGCGCACGCACTACGCCATCTCCTGTGTCTAACCTTGTGATATGGATGGTCGACAGAATGAGACAATTAGGCGTGACGCCGCCCTTTTAAAAGAACGTGTGCGTGTGCTCATCTTTTGTTATCCTCGCCCTCATCCTTATGCTTCCTTTGTGCTGCCGGTGACCGGCTCTTCTTCACTTTTGAGCTGTTCGAACATGTTTTGGGCTCCCTTCGTGCTTTAGACTGGCACATAATATTTCTGGCAACAGTTTGTCTAGCTAAAACCTCATTGCATGCTTGACATTTGTCAACGTTGACACCATCGCTCCTGACCCTTGGGAGGGCTACTCCTATTCGAAAAAAAAGGGCCCAAATGCATCGAAAATATTGACAGCAATGGGAACTTTACAATATGGAGGCTGTGGAATCCTGAGGGAATGGCTATGGGTCGAATCTGTTGGCATAGTCTACTTGGCTCCTGAACTCGCCAATATGGTCAACAGCGCTCCTATGATATTGATCAGTGGGGTATTTATTGTACAGGACAACCAACAAGGTGAACGCTTTCCTAGGAAACACCATATTATGGTTTTCCCAATTGAGATATTTCCATAGTAGCATCACAGAAGGTATCCACATATACCAATATATGGTAAAACAGTCTTTTGTCTTGTCTTCTTCTCTGAAGCGACTTTTGGTTTGCCCTTTCGTTCAATATCTCCCTATTTCCAGAGGCTGTGCACACGCTAGGTTGGTCTGACACTGCCTTCTGGGTTTAACAATGTGTGACATCAACCTCCACCAATACCAGGAGGTTTCGTGGGTGAGTGTGGTGCGTTAAATGATATTACTGGTTCCCGGTGTCTGTAGGGCTGCGCACCGTCCGTTTTACAGTAATGGCTGTCCATTTGACAGTAATAGGACGGTACAGCCGACCTGTCCACCATCCATTTTTTGTACTCACTGGATCGCTGACAGGTACAGTACGGGTACGATACGGCCGTTTACGGTATACGTATTAGACGGTAGTACTACAGAAAATAAAATTGTGCAGGGCAGCATGAGCAATAAGCTTAGAGTGATAAAGTATTAATAGGTGCATTCTTGAGGTTGAGGGTATTCTAGAGAGAATATAGAGTCAAGCGGGTAGCACGAGCAAGAGTTTTAGAGCAATGAAGTGACAGACAGGGATGTTTCTCGAACAGGATTATTTATCAGGGCCATTTTACAGCAGCTTTTATGTAGTTTATGCTGTAGTGAAGAAACAGGCATGGTGCAGGCTTGTTTTAGATTCTCCCGATAATGCAATAGCAACTGCTTTATCTATAGCAGATTTAGTGGCTTTATATACAATTTAGATGTGCTATATTGATACTAAATTAAAGTAAATGTCTCGCAATGTGATTTGACCACATGATTGATCTGAGATGTATATACTCAGTATCTAATTAAGTGTGAGATGTGTT
The DNA here is from genome assembly GCA_022496185.1 of Multifurca ochricompacta. NCBI lineage: Eukaryota > Fungi > Basidiomycota > Agaricomycetes > Russulales > Russulaceae > Multifurca > Multifurca ochricompacta. The sequence continues at coordinate 41,431 of WTXG01000124.1, forward strand.
TTGATTTCATCAATTATGTTTTCTAAATGTGATCACAATTACATTAAGGCCTAAATAAAGCATCATATCTAGACTGATTGACAGCTGAACAGCCCAGTGCAGTATCAGGTGTGTGCAAGATGCAACCGCTTCTTGACAAACGTGGATTGTAACGGGTGCTTCTATCCCACGCTTGCTATGTAGATAAGATAAGATGTAATGATCATGGTAAAACTCACTGGTGAAGATATCCTAGTCGGAAGGCTGCCTAGAATGCAGAGATTAATGCCTGCATAAGGCTTGAAGCAGTCAGAGGACTCTGCCTTGCTAATGCAGCAAGAATAGACTTATATTGAACAATTGCTAAGAGCCTACAGCCCCAAGAGGACAAGATCAGTTGGGCCTAAGTAAATACAAAGATAGAGCGATAAAGCGCACCTGCAGCCCAAAGAGGACAAGATGTGGTCTGCAGCGTAATACAGGGTGTCTTTAAATATGTCCTAGTACTATTCTATAAATACCAAAGCTGATCGAGCATGCGATGTAAATCTAACTAGTTATCAGTGGCCCACTCTTCTGAGTGCCCTGACACATCTTATTTACCAACGCGTGATGTTTCTGCCGTTCTGGCATTATCTAAAAGACATACTAGACTACTTTAGACTACACTGTAATCAGATTATCATTTTGTATTACTCAATCAATGGCTGTGTGTATCTACAATGTCCATTGCTGCGACTACTTTGCATCGCGTGTGTGGACCGGGTCAGATCGTCCGGACTCCTTCTTATCTTATCTATATCTAAGAAGGTCAACTTGCATAACACGCGCACCCTTAGGATGGCTTTCAAGCAGTCCGGGATGCCAAAAATGTCCAGGAAATCGACCATCTGGTCCTTGGGTGGGCTGATATGTCATGGTAAGACAAAGCTGTAAGACTCCACCACATGGATGGAGGATCTATTCATTGCATCTTGGGGCCTCCTTAATGCAGCGATCTCACCCTCATTTCCCAGCAGTCAACAGAAAATTGAGCATTGTCCTTGTTCTTTGGATTAAATTTTAATAATAGCTACTTCTTGAAAAATGGAAGCGTACCTGCTGTTGAGATGGGCCGGTAGTGACAGGATTGTTGGGGCTCCTGATCTTATATTATGATAAGATAATCTAAAGTGTCAGATAATGATTCAGAGACATTGCACGCACAACACATTCTTCTGTCTTGTCACATTTAAATAACTATATTTATTCTACTTATTATCATGCTCCTCTGAACAGTATAAAATGTTGCTACTTTGTATGCGTTCACTTCAGTTTTGACCACATAAACTGGAGTATTAGTTAGTTTATCTTATCTCTTATCTTTACCATATTTAGCTAACACTTATCTGCTATCTAAATAGGTAAAGATACTACTATAGTGGGGGAGTTTTGGTGGCTTAATGATAAGATTAAAGCTCATTCAGTCAATGCTGTCCATGCCATCTAATGCCGTCGACGGCCATTTTTTTGACGGTTTGGACGGCGTTTTCCATACCCGTCCACCATCTGTCTCGACATTGACTTGAGCTTGGTACGCACGGGTACGGCAACCATACTACGGACCTGTCCATACCGTGAGGTACGGGTACGTGCGCAGCCCTAGTGTCTGAACATCAGGTGACTTAGTGGGCGGAGGTGAAGAATGGACTTACCTATGCGATAAGGTCGATCAGATGACACCTGAGAAATGGTGACTGCCTCTTTCCTCTAACGCGTGACCTTATCCTTATTTGTTCACCTTTGTCCTTTTTCTTCACCATGGTTTTTTTGTATTGGACCCTTATTCATTACCTGCTGTTTCTGAGTTATTCCACTTTCCTTTCCACTTTTTCCAGCCCTGGGGATAGTTGAGAGGACGATTTGTGACCTTTCCTTTTAATTGCTCTATTGTTGGAGCTGTGTTCCACAGCATTTAGGGTTGTTTAAGTGGGCTTTATTCTAAGTTATACACAAAAACACGATAAAAAAGTTACTTAACAGTATACTAGTCGTGTTATACAGTTTCCCCAAGATAATCGCAATGCGTCATAACAGTGGTTATCAAAATCCCTTATTCATACTTTAAGTTGAGTGGTGATGGTGCTGAAATTCCTACTCTGCATGTCCTTCGACGCGCGCACAGCATTTTCAGGCAATATATTGGTCCAGGAAAGCCACGATTTCGTGCGCTACCTCAAGATCTTTCACTAGGTTAGCCATTTTTGCCCGTGCAGGTGCTTCATTTCTTCCAAGATCGCTGGAGCTAATTCGTTGTAGTGACACTTCATCAAATGATTCTTGATTATGTAGGGGCGACTCCAGGAGATATTACAGTACAGACACTTGCTTAGTGTTTCGTGGATCGCTGTGTGGTGTCGATCGCAGTGCTGTCACTGCTCGAAGCTTTTATGGCAATCATGACAATGAAATTGCCGTCGAACAACCATGCTGGCTGGCTACTAACTGTTAAGGTTAGCATGAAAGACAAGTACTTCAGAGTTTAGAAGAACTCTAGATTACTATCTACTGACCTAGACAAAGACAAGTCTGATACACAGGTTAGTCTACAGGTAAAGAGAGAGTAAGAGTAAAGGGACTTACACTTCTGAGGTTAGAAGAACTCTGAAGGGTAAAGGTGAAAACAGACAGTCTTATATACCTTAAGGATGACTAAGAATGGTCTATGCTGTGTGCACTGGGAATAAGACTGCAAGTGCTTGTAGGGCTGCGCGCCGTCCGTTTGACAGTGACGGCCATCTATTTGATGGTGAAGGACAGGTACGGCTGACCCGTACACTTTCCGTTTTTGGTACTCACCAGATCGCTGACGGTATGGTATGGGTACGGTACAGCCGTTTTACAGTATATGGTAGTAGACGGTATTACTAGAGAAAATAAAGTTGACCAGGGTAGCATGAGCAAGAAGCTTAGAGTGATAAAACAATGAATGGGTGTATTCTTATGGCTATTCTACACCTTTTTATGTAGTTTATGAGTACAATACCCAACAATCTACTTTACCAGCCATAATCTGAAACTCATAGAGGGACTTCAAGCATTGCATTTGCTTCTGTGAGTGTGATTGGTGTAAACAGGGCATACTGGAACATGAACTCCCTCAATTGTAGGTACATTATCACAAAAGAGACATCAGAGAAGCAATACCAAAACATGCCCCAAAAGGGGGCATCCAAAAACTATATTCAGGCTTGCACAAGGCAACTCCTAAATGCGAGCATACCTCCAACTGGACTCTGGCAGACCAAAATTCAATTACAATAAGGCAAAAAAATCAAATATATAGACTAATAGACAGCTCAACAACCCAGTGCAGTATCAGCTTGTGTGTGTGCAAGATGCAACTGCTTCTTGTCAGGCAACGGAGGGAGATCGTGCCCTATCCACTAATCTACTCCATAATCCATAATATGCTGTTGAGATGGGCTGGTTGCAACTGGGACCGGAGACAGCCGGGCTCCTGGGTGGACTCAATCTTATGATTATGATAAGATAATCTAAAGTGCGTCAGATAATTGATTCAGAGACATTGCACATACAACACATTCCTTCTGTCTTGTCACATTTAAATAACTATATTTATTCTACTTATTGTCATGCTCCTCTGAGCAGTATAAAAGGTCACTATTCTGTACATGTTCACTTCAGTTTTGACCACATAAACTGAAGTGAGTATTAGTTAGTTTATCTTATCTCTTATCTTTACCATATTTAGCTAATGCTTATCTACTATCTAAATAGGTAAAGATACTATAGTAGGGGAGTTTTGGTGGCTTAATGACAAGATTAAAGCCCTGCCATCCATGCCATCTAATGCCATCTACGGCCGTTTTTTGACAGGTTCAGATGGCGTTTTCTGTACCCGTAACCATCCATCTCAATGATTGACTTGAGCTGGCATGGTACGGGTACAGCACCGTACTACGGCACCGTCATATAGTGATGTTCCGGCCTGGCTTGGCCCAAAAGCCATGGCTTTGGCTCGGCCTGAGGTGGCTTGGCCCTGGCCCGGCTTGGCCCAAGCTGTGGCTTTTGGTAGAGAAAATATTATGACATATAACTAGTGTTCGCCACAGGTAACCCACAGGTAAAAACACATGGACCCATACCCATACCCGTATGTACCCGGACCCTTACACCAAGGGTACAGGTTTGCCATACTACGGGTATGGGTACACAACGGGTCGTATACCTGTGGGTAAGGGTAGATATTTACATTTTAAGTCTGATAGCCTAGAATAACACTGTACTACTTAAGCTATAATCCATTCATCATCTGGCCATTCTTCATTGTTTTTGGTATCAGGTTGAGATGCTGCATACTTTAAATCAGCAGTCTCTACATAACTGGCCTTCATCCAAGCTCCCAAACATAGAAGAGCCTGAGTTGTATGCAATGGGACCACTGGGTCTGTATACAGTATCTACAATACATGTACTGTATAGTTTTTCTGTGGCTGGTGCAATGCCACATGCATTGCCACCCTCATTGCCGCCCTTCCAATTTCAGCTTACCCGCTCTGGCGGGTAAGGGTTGGGTGTCTGTGGGTAGGGGTCACATGAGGGGTATGAAGATGTGACCCCGACCTGTACCCGCATGTACCCTGACCACATACCTGGTGGGTTGCGCCTACCCGTAGCAAACACTACATATAACCAGTAGTTATAGTTCAGCTAATCCAAATCTGACTTAGTGTGTTACGTATTGCAAAGCTATATTGAAGAAAAAGTTTGAAATGCCGTGATAAACATGATCATGTGACCCAAATCAACCACTTTGTGATCAGATTTCTACTGATTTTGATGATTGCTAATGCACTTGTATGTGCTGTTGAAAGCTGCGGCCTGAGCCAGTGGCTTTGGCTTTTAGTTTCTCTGAGCCGGGCCAAAGCCCTTGCTGGGCCATCACAACGGCCTGGCTTGGCCTGGCCCAAACAGGCCCAGCTTGGCCTGGCTTCTGGCTTTGAGCCGGGCCAGGCACATCACTACCATCATACCATAAGCTACGGGTACGGCGTGCAGCCCTAAGTGCTTGTAACATGCAACAATCCAGACTACAAGGAAAGATAAGATAAGATATGGCTAAGCATCCTTAATTAGATAGACAATGAAAATGCCTGCATGTCTGGTCCCATTGTTGACATGGCATGTGTCTTGAGGTGCTTCAGGCATCTGGGTTAGGGTCTAAGCTATGCAAGATTAGATTAGATAAAGATTCGGAGTCTCGGACTTTTTACCATATCATTATTACTTTCTTTCTCGCGATGCGCAGCAGCTGACTGATGTACCTTAGTAATCCTGTGTAGCATGTGATATCTCACTGGCCAATGGCCTTAGTCCCTCATCAGTACATTCTAGCATATTCCATTGCGCACAGACCATCCCTTGAAGTATATAAGGGTGTCTGTTTTGTCTCTTACACTTCAGAGTTTTCTTCACCTCTGAAGTGTAAGTCCCAGTCTCTTTACTTACTACCTTACCTATAACTAACTGTCTCTTGTAGATAACTTGTTTCTAGGTGTGTAGTATAGTAATACAGAGTTTTCTTCACCTCTGAAGTATAACTTGTTTCTAGCTTCACACACAACATCCAACAGTCAGTATCACTGCGCGCACATGCCTGTTCATCAGGTTATGGGCCCTGTCGCACATTACTGATCTCACTCTTTTGATCACAGTCCAACAACTTTCAAGCTCAACAAATTCTAAAAGTTCTTTCCCAACAACTTTTCCTTGTGAGCTTCTCTTTGTCTTTTGCCCTTAACTGTCCACAAGGTGGTGCGCTTTATGTGCCCACCTTGATCTGTTTGGCTAGCCCTTTCTCAAGGGTTCTTGCAAAAGGCGATGAGGGACCCTTAGTGGGTGAAACACCTTAAGCTCCTCATGTGTGCCCTAAGTAAATAGTGTTCATAGTTGTAGCTGGGTTTTCGTCCCATAGATAGTTTTAGTAGGCCACTTGCCCAGAAGGCTTGAGGCTTTAGGTCTGGTCAATGCTTGGCTCATCTGTAAGCCGGGTTTAGCCACCCGCTGGTAGAGTTTAGGGTCTAGAACAAGGCATGGGTAGTCACTCCCATGATGCTTGGGCTTGATACAAGTAGGCCACACTACTATAGTATTTACACAGTAGCTAGAGGGTTTTGTCTCTGGGCAGAAGTATTTGCTGCCATATTGTGGGGGTTCGCCCCACCAGAGGAAACCCAATAGTCTACTACAGTCATGGCCCCAATCATCTAGGGCTTAATCATGGACTCCACCACCAGCACTAGAGGAAGGGCTCTATACCCTTTGTCTCTATGTGGAACTTGGGTTGGCTCCTCCATGACATGACTCCCCTTCTATTTACACAGTATCCGCCTGATGTGGCCTTGGGATCTGTTGTAGAATGGGGTTAGACAGCTTCACTATACTACTTAGAAGTCACACATCAGAGGCAGGACTTTTTTAAGTTCTGAAGCATAGCGCCACAGATTGGATGGGCCCTCTTAAATGAGACCTGGACAACTGGTTCTAACTGCTCCTTGGAACCAGGATCAAATCTTTCAAATCATCTCAATGGCTAACATTGTTTTCCCTTCCACTTTCAAATTCAACAAGCTCGACAGCTCCAACTGGCCACAGTGGTCGGTATCTTTTACCGCCCTGCTTAGGATTAATGGCATGAGAAGGCACATCACTCATGATGGGCCTGAATACGCCAATCCCCTTGTCCAGAAGGATGATGAGAAGGAAGCGGACTACCAGGCAAGGTTTGCCGCCTGGACAGAACCCATAATCCAGGAGTGGAATAGGGTTGAAGAATATTGATGGGACTACTGGTGCTGGTTGTCACCAGCGAAGTTTATTCTCAGGTTGCCTCTGACAGGAAGTATCCATCAGTCTGCTCAAAGTATGAGCAGCTGGAGTCCTTGTATGGCACTGTGGGTAGCATGGCCACCTACAATTTGTGGTGCTCAGTTTCATCCTTCTGTTTAGAGGAAGGCAAACAATTTAGGCCCCAATTGCAGCGTGTGCTAGATGCTAGGAATACCCTGAAGGAGAATGGGATGGAGGTCTCAGACCTCCAGATGAGCTTTATTTTGCTCCAATCCCTTCCCCCATCATACAGTGCCATTGCTGGCTCAATCCTGGCTTCAGGTCCTCCTGAATGCCTTTCCCCTCAGGACCTCATTCAGAGGTTCCTAAATGAGGAAAGCCAACTTGCCGGCCCCACAGGAAGTGGTGTTGGGGCTGCCCTTAACAAGGCAGCCCACGTCAACAAAAATAAAAACAAAAAAGTACAAATTATCATGCCACAACCTGCAGGTGCATCATCATCCAATGATGTCACCTGCTTCTACTGTCAGAAGCTGGGCCACAAGGCAAATGAATGTCGGCAGAGGAAACAGGATCGGCAGAATGCCGCTGCTGGGAAAAAGGGCAACCAGAGGAAGGCGCAAGGCGCCAGTGTACCATCATCTTCCCACCAAGTAGCTACAATAGTTAATGGTAGTGGAAGAATACAGGAGGTGCATGAGACACCTCACATTAAACTTTATACCTTGAATGCGACCACAGAGATCTTCAAAGATGATGGATTTGCCTGGATGATGGATAGTGGTGCCACCACCCACTTCACACCCTTTGAGTCAGATTTCCATGAATATCTGCCTCATTCGGGACACACTGTTACAGTGGCTGATGGAACCATTGTCCCTATCGAAGGAGTAGGAAGCATCCATATAAGGACCAATAGAAATTATATATTGGAACTTAACAACATCTTCTACATGCCATCAGCAGGAAATCGCATCTTATCAACAAGTCATATCACCAACAAAGGTGGTATGGTCTTATTTGATCAGTACAATGTCGCAATAGAGTATAAAGGAAAAAGAATAGCAGAAGGAATAAAGGCTGGGGATCTATACTGGATCCAAGGGTCAATAGTGGATAAACCAACTGCTGCCCTAAATACTGCATCAACCAGCCTTGATACCTGGCATCTTAGAATGGGTCACATGTCTAAACAAGCCCTGAAAAGATATGCTCCTGAGGCCGTAAAGGGTCTCAGTCTGAAAAATAGCCAAGAGGAAGTAAAGCCTTGTCATGGCTGCAAAATGGGGAAATCCCATCGCCTTCCTTTCCCTCCCTCTCATAAGCAGGCTTCAGCACCTTTGGAAGTCATTCATAGTGACCTAGTTGGTCCACTCCAATGTACTTCAATACAAGGGCATTTATACTTCGCCACTTTCATAGATGACTTTAGCCACAGTGCTATAGTTGTTCCAATGAAAGCAAAACATTATTTTAAATTGGTCTTTGCGAGTGTTAAGGCGTTCCTAGAAAACAAAACAAATAACAAAATAAAGACCTTACACACAGACCGTGGTGGCAAATACGTGAATAATGAGCTGAAGTCCTTGCTAAGTGAGGCTGGCATAGAGCATAAACTTATGATGCCATATTCCCCACAACAGAATGGAAGAGCTGAAAGGTTCAATAGAACCATAATGGAGAAAGCCACTAGCATGCTTCATCATGCTGGGCTCTCTCTTGGCTTTTGGGAGTGCGCTGTCTCTACAGCATGTCACATATATAACAGAACTCCCATCCATTCTAACAAGTGGAGGACTCCACTGGAGCTTCTGGTTGGGGACATACCAGATGTCTCTTATTTTAAAGTCTTTGGCTGTGAAGCATATTATCATGTTCCGGAAAACAAGCGGCAAAAACTGGATCCTAAAGCCAAAAAGGCAGTCTTTGTTGGGTATGAGCCAAATAGTAAGGGCTATATCTTATGGGATAGACATACCCGGTCCTTTGTTTCATCCAGAGATGTGACGTTTAATGAAGAGTCCTTCCCATCCCACTCTGTAGCGGACAACAGAGATAAAGAAAGGAACAAGTTGTTCCTGTTGAAGGAGGGTCTGTCCAACCCTCACCAGCAATAGCCACAGTTCCTCAGGATCCTGAGTATAAGGATACCGAGGTTGAGGAACAGGAGGTAGTGGAGCCTCCTCAAATAAATCCTGAGCCTACCACACCCAATAATGAAGTCGACACACACACCGATACCATTTATCAGACACCTCCATCCCAAATAATGGAACCCTCCCATCTCCCCACTAGAACTCGTGCCGTTAGAAAGTCAACAAAAAAGGCTAAAGGCAAACTTTCCCAACCAGTTTTTACTAGGGAAAGTCCATGCTCTGAATGATGGTTGGTGGCCATACAAGAAGACTTAGATCTTGATATTGTTATGCCAAGACGTTCACGTCGTCTGAATCCTCGCTTTTACAATGAGGATAATGCAGAGTTTGTGCAAGGTTCAACCAGACTTGGGACCATGGAGTTGCTAAATGCCGCCAGTGTCTCTTATAGAGATCCCCTGACTTTTCAGGAGGCAATGCAGTCTGAAAATGCCGCTGAATGGCTTGAAGCATGTCAATATGAAATAGATGCTTTAAAAAAGTTAAATGTGTGGCGCCTTGAGGATCTTCCTGAAGGAAGAAAGGCAGTCAAATCCAAATGGGTTTTTAAGCTGAAACCAGATGGACGGTTTTGTGCTAGGCTTGTGGCAAAAGGTTTCACTCAAATAGAAGGAGTGGACTTTGATGAAACATTCTCCCCAGTCACCAGATTTGAATCACTTCGTTTATTGCTAGTGTTAGCTGCGCTAGAAGATTGGGAAATCCACCAGATGGATGTCAAATCGGCATTCCTACATGGCAATCTGGATGAGGAGATTTATATGGAGCAACCTGTTGGTTTCATCATTGCTGGACAAGAGTCCAAAGTTTGTAGGCTACAGAAGGCTCTGTATGGCCTCAAACAAGCCTCCCGGGCATGGAATCTTCAATTTCATGCAGTTCTTAATGAACTGGGCTTCACTCGGACGTACTCTGATGCAGGAGTATATGTGTATCATCACCATGGGGGGGATGATTCACTTTTTGTCATTCTTTATGTTGATGACATCACTATACTTGGATCTTCAAAAGATAAGATAACATGGCTGAAGGAATCTCTATCTAGCCAATATGAGATGACTGACTTGGGAGAAATCCAGTCATATCTCGGTGTTAACATCACCAGAGATCGTCCTAACAAGACACTGGAAATTGATCAAGCAGCTTATGTTTCATCTATTCTTGAGAAGTTTGGGATGAGAGATTCCAATCCAGTATACACTCCCCTACCGGCCAGCGTGGATGCACATCTGGTCAAATTTGAAGGCCAGGCATCTACTTCAGAAATAAAGAAGTACCAACAGTTAATGGGGTCACTGCTATGGGTGCAAATTGGAAGCAGACCCAACATTAGCTTTGCTGTTGCGCGCCTTAGTCAATACGCTTCCAATCCTTCACAACATCATCTGCGCCTAGCAAAGTATGTTCTAAAGTACCTTAATGCTACTATGAACTACAGGGTGCGATATTCTGGAGGGAATGAACAGAGTGGCCTTCATGGCTTTGCAGATTCCTCATGGGGAGATCAAGAGGACTGCCACTCGACTTCAGGCTACGTCTATATGCTTGCAAATGGAGCCATATCCTGGTGCTCTAGAAAGCAAAAGACTGTAGCGCAGTCCACCACAGAAGCTGAATACATGAGCCTAGCTGAGGCTTCCAATCAGGCTGCATGGTATAGGACATTTATGGAGGAATTGGGATATGAAGTTACTTCACCCATACAACTCCACTGTGACAATAAGGGTGCCGTTGACTTGGCATTAAACCCTGTCACAGGAAGGCGGTCAAAACACATACCAATAAAGTACCATGCAATCAGGGAGTATGTTGAATCACATCTAATCAATTTAGTGCGAACTCCCACTGGTGAAATGCTGGCAGATGGCTTCACAAAGTCTCTACCAAGAGCATCACATGAAAACATGGTTACTAAACTTGGACTTATATGAGCATGTTCTCGACCTTGAATGTGACACAAGAAGTGTCCATGTTGTCGACCTTGAGAGTGACACAAGAGGTGTGTGACTGAACGCATTTCAGTTTGCATAACACACTTCAGATCACTCCTCTCCTCTCATCAACTCACTCTCACACCTCTTAACTGGCGATGTGCTCATTTAACTCATTCTGACCTGATGCCTTAATCATGGAGGGATGTTGACACGGCATGTGTCTTGAGGTGCTTCAGGCATCTGGGTTAGGGTCTAAGCTGTGCAAGATTAGATTAGATAAAGATTCGGAGTCTTGGACTTTTTACCATATCATTATTACTTTCTTTCTCGCAATGCACAGCAGCTGACTGATGTACCTTAGTAATCCTGTGTAGCATGTGATATCTCACTGGCCAATGGCCTTAGTCCCTCATCAGTACATTCTAGCATATTCCATTGCACACAGACCATCCCTTGAAGTATATAAGGGTGTCTGTTTTGTCTCTTACACTTCAGAGTTTTCTTCACCTCTGAAGTGTAAGTCCCAGTCTCTTTGTTGAACCAAGATACTGGTACAGAGGCTCCGGGATAGCAGTATGACATGATTGTGATCACGCATAGATAACGCAAGTAAGAACACGTTCATAATTAGCTAGATTACTTAGAATATACATCTAAGATCGGGCATGTGATCAAATCACATCAATAACGAGATAACGCACTTGTATAATTAAGTAGCTGATATAGTACATTAAATTGTATATAAACTACTGTATAACTGCTATAGATCAAGCAGTTGCTATCGCATTAACGACTGCATCTAAGTCTCAAAGTAAAACAAAGGTGAGATAGCTAGCAGTAATGTAGTATCTAGTGTAGGCTGCACCATACCTGTTCTATAGGTTATGGGCCCTGGTGGGCATCTTGCGCCTTTATGGCTGCAATACACACTCTGCGCCTTTAATGGCCACAATAAACATTTTCTGCGCCTTCAATGGCTGCGATAAGTGTCTGCGCCTATATGGCTGCAAAAGTAGATGCTACCAGTGAACGCAACATTCATGCGCCTTTAAGGCTGCGTAAAAACTACTAAGCTCACCATTGCGCCTTTATGGCCGCATCTATGGTTTCTAAGGGCCTGAGTTCTGTTTTGTGCTCTGAGTATCTTTTGTCGCATTCAATGCTGACTATGGCTTCTTTTACAGAAACCATTTACTCACGCTTCCAAAACACTTACTCAAATCTTAACAATGTCGTCTCAACTGACCATTGCCGTTCCCATCTTTGACGGATCTAACTATTCCGCTTGGGCCAATGTGATGAGGGCTTTCCTTATGTCTAGTGGGCTTTGGGAGGTCACGAATGGCTCCGACCCTTGTCCTAATGCCAAGGATGAACAGAACCCCACTGAAGATGAAAAATTACTTCAGAAGGAATGGGACCGCGCTGATAACAAGGCGATCGGCACTATAATCTTGAGGCTGTCCACTGCGATCCAGCACGAACATACCTCAACTGGCTCTTCCTTTCTTATATGGATCGGTCTAAAGAGCAAGTATGGCTCAGTGGGGCCTGCTGCGATCTTTAGGGACTTCAAAGAAGCCTTGAACTTTCGCCTGGACTCTACCAAGCACCCCTTGCCTCAGATTAACCACCTTGAGGTCGCCTTTGAGTGCCTTGAGACCAATAGTGTCACCATCCCTGATGTCTTGCAGGGCATGCTCCTGCTCCATACGCTCCCTCCCAAATGGGAGGCCCTTATCCCCACCATCCTTGTCGGAAGATCTCCTTCCAACATTAATCTAGCCGTAATCCACGATGCCGTGCTTGCTCAGTGGGAGCAAGATCGATCCAGGGGTAAGAACCCTCATGCAGCTAATAAGCTCTCGGCAATCAAATGGAAGCGGGGTGACCCTCGCTTTAATCAGCAGAAACACTTCGGTGGCAAGCAGCCGGAGCAAGCGGAGAAACAGTCGGATCAGAAATTCCAGCGTGGGTGCCATGCCGGGAAGAAGTATAGAGATAATCAGCAGTCCAAGGGACAGCAGCATTCTCACATCGCCAATCAGGCGTTCTTCCCTCCTCCTCATCTCATGACCACACCATCCGTTCCCTCACCTCCTGCATTTAAATCTCATTACAGGAATGGAAGGCCTCGCATCGTGATGTGTACCACACCTAAGGAGCAGATCCCTGGCCGCTATCAAGCGTTTAACCAAGCCTTGGATCTGTGCGACAATATAGGTGTGCCAGGGACCTCTCGTAACATTAAACCGCTTGAGGCCCACATCACTGACCAATTCTCAAGAGCGTCGTCCAGTAAGACCAAACTGGAGGACCTTGAAGAGGATGGAGATGAGCTGCCCCGCAAGAAAACCAGATCCCCCTCGCCTATCGACGTCGATTCAGAAGACGAGGAGGAGGACCCCAATAATCCTCTGGATTGGGGTTCTGATCATCTTGATGATCAGTTGGCTGATCTGGCTGGTCTAGACGAGGACGACGATCAAGATGTGTACGTCCCTCCTTTCCTTCTACCCTGCAAAGCTCATAGACGCATTTACGCTTCTTTAGTTCACGCTTCTAGGGAACCCCCCATTGAGAGCCGTTGTTATGCAGGAGTAAACAGCACAGTACATGACTTTAGGTCATGTACCAATATATTTGAGTTGCGGCATAATTGCCTGTGTGCTAAATGTAAAGGAAAGACTACGGACGATAGCCATATAACATGGCTCTTAGATTCAGGTGCTTCATCACACTTTACCTTTTCTCTCGACGATTTCATTGAGTATGAGGACATGGCGAACCCTGAGCCCGTTAAAACGGCTTCTAAGCCAATCTACATCAAAGGGAAGGGTACAGTTCTACTAGAACACGATGTCACATACAATGGAGTCACTAGAACGCGCACTACGCGCTTATATCCAGTATATTACATTCCTGATATTACTGGGAGACTCCTGAGTGTCGGAGAATTTCTTAAGCAAGGGCTGAACGTCTATGGGGATGAACACCAATTAACCTTGTGTAATAAGGGATCAAAAGTCCCTGTTATTCAATGCCATCCGGCAATTCCTGGCCAAACTATCTATTGGCTTCATTCTAAGATCGCTAATTTACGATCTTACTCCACAATCTACACTGTAGATTACGATCGAATGCATAAGCGCCTAGGACATCCTTCAAAGGAAGTCTTACGTCATGCCAAAGATCACACTAAGGGATTCCCCTGAGATCTATCTTGTCACAGCCAGGTCTCTGCTGTGTCTAGGATCGTTCAAGTCAAGCCCCTTCAAGATATGGAGTGCCTGCAAGGTCAAGACTTTCAAGGACAAGTTGGTTCAAGGGGTCAGGGTGAACCACAAGGGCCGGGATCGAGGATCAAGGTCAAGGCTATCAAGAGCAAGTCAATTCAAGGTGTCAAAGCAAACCACAGAGGGCCACAGTTAGGGTTCAAGGCCCACACAAGATAAGAAGGGCACGCGTGCAAGAAGCAAGTCGAAGCAGTGGCAATAGGCCCTGCTGGAGGTTCTGGGGTGAAGGCTTCCTAAGTTGCAGCTTAGGAAGTTCAAGGGGATTCTGGTGAAGAACAGTAGACCTGTATTAGATACAAGAGAACAGACTTAAAGTCTGTCTCTCCAGTATGTACTGCTTAAATACAAGTACTCTAGTGTCTTTGTAAGTAAAGTAGAAGTTTCAATATAGTAATGTGAATGTCCATGTGAATCTCCAGTGGAGATTGAGACAGGAAATGTAAGTGGTGTTGCACCCACTCCAAAAGTAAATGAGTACCAGTCCAAGTCAGTCTAAGTCCGAAAATCAGATCAGATAAGAAAAGATCATCAACTCCAGTCACATGACTCGGAGTGAGAAGTCCAAACGTTGAGATGAAAGTCGAACGCGCGCGGGTCGAAAAACCGTCACAAAAGTCACACGCTCATCACACGCGCGTCACAATCCATTACATTGACAAAAAGCGTCACATCACCCCCGTTGTACGGTCGAGCTTGCCCCTAAGCTCAGTTGATTAGAGTCGCGCCAGTGACACACAGGGGAAGGTGGAGATCTTTCACGTCGTCGATGGCATCGAGAGCGTCCAATCTCATCTGATTGGAGTATCGCATGAAGTTCTGGTTGGTGCGCGTGATGTGTCGTCCTCTAGATAAGATGTGGGTATCACAGTCGGCCCAGTCCGCTTGCCGCCGTCAACGCGCGAGTTCGTAGATAATATCTGGGTCGTCTATTAACATAATGGTAACGTGCAATCTCTGCGTAGGTCGCATGATCGCGAAGGTTGTCTAAGGCTAAGCCTATTAGGGATGTAATCTTGATCCATCTCAAGGGAGCGTTTGTTGGAGGCGGAAGCGTTAAGGAAAGTAGCGAAGTTGTCTTTAATTGCCAGAATTTACCCCCCTCTCAAGACTGGTGCTGACCCTGGTGCCTAGATAGTGAACTAGAATATGCTTCGATAAGATCTGGTGCATGGCAATCTTGCTCATCGACCCAAGAGTTATCACTAGTGGGATAACCTTTCCAGCTGATTAAATATTGGAGTTTCTTTGAGCACCCATAAGTGCGATGATTCAAGATAGCGTCCACTTCATACTCTTCTTCTTGATTGATAAGATCAGGAGGGGGCCTCGCGTAATTAGGGCCATGAGCGTCAGTTTCCAGGTAAGGTGATAAAAGATCAATGTGGAATACGTTGTGAATCTTCATGTGGTCCGGCAGAGCTAAGCGATAGGCAACAGGGGAAATACACGCCAGGATAGTAAATGGTCCATATCGTCGAGGGGCCAGCTTAGACGAGGGGAAATGCGTCCTCAGATTCTTTCCTTCAAGCCAAACCTGCGCGCCAATCTCGTATTGCGGTCGGGCCGGTAGATCTGTGGTTACTCTGAACGCTTTCTCAGCTCAAGATCGAGCGTCGCGTAGACTGCGCATGCGCTCGTCAACCTGTGGAACATCAGTGTCACTAGCTTCGGCCTTCCAGTTGAACTGTATGCCATGGATGAGTGCATGCGGGGAGAGTTTCGTTTTATCATGAGGCCAAGAATTGTGGACATATTCTGCCAGTGGTAGGTATTCAGGCCATCGGCGTTGATCATCGCTTATCCAGAGTCGCAAATATTGTTCGAGCCAAAGGTTCATACGTTCACTAGATCCATCTGTTTGGGGGTGAAATGCCGTAGACAAGTTCTGTTGGATCTGAAGAGCTTTGGTAAGAGCGCGCGAGAAATGTGATGTAAAGCGCGGATCTCGATCAGAGATTATGCGTCGTGGAACACCAAAGATCGGAAGGAGATGATGATAGTAGAGCGTAGCAATGCCTTCTCCAGTGATATCCTTAGAGCAAGGTATGAATTTTGCTGCCTTAGAGCATCCCTGATCTACGATCGTGAGTACCGTGTCATACTTCCCAGCCGGCGGGAGATCTGTGATGAGATCCATAGCAATATATTGAAACGGGCCGCTAGTTGCCGGTACATCTAATGGAAAGATTGGCGCCTTCTTCGTGAGTTTCGGTTTATTTTCCTGACATTTGGCGCATCCTCGGACATATTCTCGTACAAACTCCTTCAGGTCTCCCCCTTCAAACTCGCATTGTACTCCGCATGTGGTCTTGTCAATTCCGGGGTGTCCTGCTAACACATGATCGTGATATCATTGTAGGATCTCGCGTTGTTCTGGAAGGGTACTGGGGAAGGGACGCTTCACTGACTGCGTCATCTTAACAAATAAATCTGCTGGTAGGACTGTGACTTCGTCGTTATCGTTCTCGCCTTGATCCGCATCTGGTCGTCGTGAGAGCATATCGGCAATGGTATGAAGCTTTCCTGGGATGTGCTCTAATGTAAAGTCAAAGTCCGTGAGCTCCTGGAGCCATCTAGCCTGCCGCCGATTAAGTTTCTGGGGTTCTTTGAAATACTGAAGATTATTGTGATCGGTGCGGACTTGGACTTTATGTTTGGCGCCGAGAAGGTATTGACGCCACGATCTAAACGCGATAATGATAGCAAATAGTTCACGATCATAAATGTCCCAGTTCCGTTGCGTAGCATCTAGAGTTTTTGACAAGTAGGCAATTGGATGTAGTCACCCTTCTGAATCCTTTTGACTTAGAGTCGCTCCAAGAGCATAGCCTGAAGCATCCGCATCCACAATAAAGGGCTCTTCAAAGTCTGGTTGCATTAGCACAGGTTGAGAAGTCACGCGTTGTTTGAGATCGTCAAATGCTTTCTGTTCTGTCTCTGTCCACCTCCAGGGGTTCTTGGCACTAGTAAGTGCATTCAATGGGGCCGCAATTTTACTGAATCCCTGGATAAACCGTCGATAGAATTGGCAAAAGCCAAGGAACGAGCAGACTTCTTTTACTGTGGTAGGTGTTTTCCAGGTTGCGACGCCTTCCACTTTGACTGGATCCATATGCACCTGATTTGCTTCTAAAATGAGCCCTAGGTATTCAATGCGTGTTTGCTCAAAGGCGCATTTCTCGGTTTGAGGTATAGATCCAACTTGTTAAGCTTATCTAGAATGCGGTGTACTTTAGATTGGTGATTCTGGAGATTGTGATCGGTATGAATAAGGATGTCGTCCATATAAACAGTGAACCAGGCCTTCCCAGTGTCGTCTCGCTCGTTAAGTTCGTCCCTAAACTCTGCATTCATCATGGTCTGGAATGTTGCCGGAGAGTTTGTGAGTCCAAAGAACATAACATTTGGTTCATACAAGCCGCGATTTGTCTTAAAGGCTGCCTTCCATCTGTCCTCCGGGACTATTTGGATATTGTTATACCCCCAGCAGACATCCATCTTAGTAAATAATGTGCTTCCGCGAACGCGATCTATAAGTTCAGGGATGAGTGGAAGGGGATATGTGTTCGGATGGTCCAACTATTGAGTTTGCGATAATCCTGGACCGGTCTAAGCTTTCCATCCTTCTTCTTAATAAAGAAAAAGGGCGATGCATAAGGTGACTTGGACTCTTTGATGTATCCTTTCTGTAAGTGCTCTTCTAGGAACTTGTTTAACGCGTCCTGTTCTCCCGGTCCTAATGGGTAGATCTTACAATCTAGTGTTGAAGGTGCATCTGGCTTTAATTCAATCCGGTGATCCCAAGGTCGGGCCTCAGGGAACCGTTGTGCTTCCTGATCGCTGAACACTTTCTGATGTCGATGGTACTCCTTCGCACGATCCGATCCCAAGAGTGCTCAAGATTATCTTTTGCTTTGATTGCTAATTCCTGAGCGATGTTCAATCTTCTAATGTGTGCTCCTGGTACGCTGAGTTGGATCGATTGCATCAAACGCCCTTGTGTCCAGTCTATGAGCGGGTTACTAGCAGCGAACCAGGGATAGCCTAAGATCATTTGGTCTGTTCCGATCGACGCAACGTAGAATCGGTGTCGCTTAGATTGGTTGTCGGTAGTTATATCGAGATCCACATATTGATCAATGTTCGGGGTGGCATTAGGGGTTCCATCAGCATTTCGTAATTTCTTGGGGATCGTGAGTCGTTTGGTCGGGAGTCGGTATTTGATGACTGTTCTGTGATTGATAAAATTCTCTGTTGCACCGCTATCAACAAGTGCCTCTATGCTGGCCTTCTCTTTCACACCATGGAGAGGGATAACCACATTCATTGCCCGGATAGGTGAGATGAATACATGATGTGAAACTATCGCTCGAATGAATGCCGCGCCATTCAAGCGATACAAAAATCCTCGTCATTTTTAAATTGACCCTGCAGTTCGAGGGTTGGTCGTTGGTCATGGATTTCAGGGAAGCGGCGATTGCTGCGATATTCACTGTCGGCTTCGAGACGTTTGATCCGGTGGGTACCGTCGCAGTCGTCAGAGTGACGTTCGTGATAGTGGCGGTCCGAGCCGAACGGTCGTAGTCTGCCGTGGGGTTTTATTTGGGCAATCTCTAATGAGATGTCCTTGGCGTCCACACTCAAAGCATCGACCCTCTCTTCTATAACGTTCTTTGTCCTCCATGGTAGCCACCTTTCTGTTTGTCCCGATGTCCATGGCATTCAGAGCACATCGTTGAGGGAGCATGAACTTTACTCCTTGATTACTGTTTCGACTAGTGTTTGTTGTTTTGTTCCCAAAAGGCTCTGGATGAAGACCCAGTTCGCGTGGTATCTTCGAGCTGAATCCGCTATTTCGTCGAACGTCCAGGGGTTGCCCTGGGTAATCATAGTCTGCACGAGTCTCCGTGGTAATCCTTTCTGGAAACCCCGCCGTGTTGCCGGGTCATCCAGGTGCAGTCCAGCCCGAGCTGCGAGATTTCGGAAATCAGCGATATAATCGTCGATGTTTCCATTTGTCATCTGGAGTTTCTCTAACTCTTCTAGTGCTTTTTGCTCGGCGGTTTCATCGGCAAACGCTGCCTGAAACGCTTGTCGGAATTTCTTCCACGGGTGCGGCTCTTGAATTCGGGCATGGGCTACATTGGCTAGCCACCTCGCCTGCTCTGTCACCCATTGGTTAATCTTTGGTCCTCTCATTAGGGCCAACACATAGGACACTCTAGACATCTTGTTTCTCATGATTTTCGCTTGGCTATTCAGGAAGGTGTGGAGCTCTACTTGAGCCCACCAACGTTCTGCCTCTCCTCGGTTTCCGTCAAAGAATGGGGGCGGTACCCCTTCTGTTCGCCCTCCAGTCGTCTCATCTTTGGGTGTCATGGTTACTAGTAAGTCGGTGTGTTCTCTTTCTGGGTCTTCTGGGTTAGCTGATTGCTGTTGTTGTCTAGGTTGGAGTTCATGAAATGTGATCGACATTGGGTCCAGGTTCGCCCCTGCTGGTAGTGCGTCGAATACGGTTGGAGGATATGTTCGGTCAGTGGAGTTCTGGGGAAATCAGGTGCATTGAATCTGGTTTCGTTTGGGGCTTATTCTAATAGCCTTGATCTGTCCTAGGTGTTTAGGACGAACGTGGTACCAAGTCTCTTGGTAAAGGTCGACTGCGAGCCGGGTATGTCGGTAGGGGATCCAATGTCCCTTAAAAGGTACGTTTTCTTCTCGTGACTCCAACCAGCGTGCGTTTCTCTTTCAGCTCCAGGTCGGTGTCATTGGTAAATCGGACAGGAAGGGTGAATGGGAAGGAGGTCATCACGGTCGCAAGGATTGTTTCGATGGATGTCAAATGAAGATGCCTGGAGCAGTCCTGCTTCCAGTCAGGGTTCAGTGGTTCAGTGTCGTGTGGGGTGATATCGGTGGGGAGTCGCTTGCAAGAAGGGCAAGGCGGTTTCGGTTCTCAGGTAAGACACATTCAATTTCTGAGGTTACTGATCTGTCTTCTAGGTTTCGATCCGGAGATTGGTATTCGAGGGACACGTCGTTTGTCGAAGAGTGCTGCGGAGTGGGATGTTGTCATTCGGGAATTCGGGGAAGGGGGAGGAGTCGTCCAAAGGCGTCCAAGGTTCCCTTGTGGAATAAGACGTCTTCGTTCAGGGTTCAGGCAAGAGGACGCGGGTCTGGGTGAGTCTCCTTTCTTCTTAAGTTCTGGGGCCGGCGATTAGGATCGCTGGCGTCTGGGTGTTGGGGATCAAGTCCGGGGGGGTGTCTGGTGTCGGGGCGAGGGACGCGTCGTCGTCACCTCGCGCGTTCAGTAAGTTCTTTTCTTTCTAAGTTCTGTAAGTCTGTTCTAATGTCACAGCCAGGTCTCTGCTGTGTCTAGGATCGTTCAAGTCAAGCCCCTTCAAGATATGGAGTGCCTGCAAGGTCAAGACTTCAAGGACAAGTGGTTCAAGGGGTCAGGGTGAACCACAGGGCCGGGATCGAGGATCAAGGTCAAGGCTATCAAGAGCAAGTCAATTCAAGGTGTCAAAGCAAACCACAGAGGGCCACAGTTAGGGTTCAAGGCCCACACAAGATAAGAAGGGCACGCGTGCAAGAAGCAAGTCGAAGCAGTGGCAATAGGCCCTGCTGGAGGTTCTGGGGTGAAGGCTTCCTAAGTTGCAGCTTAGGAAGTTCAAGGGGATTCTGGTGAAGAACAGTAGACCTGTATTAGATACAAGAGAACAGACTTAAAGTCTGTCTCTCCAGTATGTACTGCTTAAATACAAGTACTCTAGTGTCTTTGTAAGTAAAGTAGAAGTTTCAATATAGTAATGTGAATGTCCATGTGAATCTCCAGTGGAGATTGAGACAGGAAATGTAAGTGGTGTTGCACCCACTCCAAAAGTAAATGAGTACCAGTCCAAGTCAGTCTAAGTCCGAAAATCAGATCAGATAAGAAAAGATCATCAACTCCAGTCACATGACTCGGAGTGAGAAGTCCAAACGTTGAGATGAAAGTCGAACGCGCGCGGGTCGAAAAACCGTCACAAAAGTCACACGCTCGTCACACGCGCGTCACAATCCATTACATTGACAAAAAGCGTCACATATCTTATCCTAAGACAGCTCCCTTATGCCCGGGATGCGCACAAGGCAAGATGCCTTCGCAATCTTATCTCCCGTCTGAAACACGTGCCTCAAAGCCATTTGAGCGCATTCATTCAGATCTGAAGATCTTCCTGGTAGAATCTTATCATAAATACAAATATTTTATCAGCTTTATTGATGATTATATGTCATTCGCATGGATTGTCTGTTTGCGCACTAAGTCTGCTGCAATAAATGCTTTGCGACAATTCCTTGCCATGATCAAAAATCAACATAACACCACCATTAAAGAGTGGATGTCTGATGCTGGTGGCGAATACAAGTCTGATGTATTTATGAATGTACTAAAAGATGAAGGGATAAAAATCCTACAGAGCGTGCCTTATACTCCCCAACAAAACGGCCGCGCGGAGCGCTTCATGTGCACTTGTATGGATAAAGCACAATTGATGCGCATTGAGTCATGTCTTCCAGACTCTTGGTGGGAATTTGCTGTATTGCATGCGGTGCATCTCTACAATAGGACTCCTGTACGTCGCCTGAAATGGCAGACACCTTATGAAAAACTACATGGAGAGGCACCAGAGATATCTCATTTGTGTGTCTTTGGATGTGGTGCGTATGTCTACATTCCTGAAGAACATCGCAGCAATAAACTAGCACCTAAGTCAGAACTTATGGTGTACATTGGGCAGGCAGATGGCATTAAAGGCCATCTGTTCATGAGGCTTAGCAATAATCAATTATACACGCAAGCTACAGCCCTCTTTGATGAGAATCTCTTCCCTAAGTGTGATTCCACCAGACGGCGTGGAGTTACAAAACTGAATGAGCCTCTACATACTGAAGGGCCGGATACACAGCCCATTCCTTTAGTGGATGATGATGATTTCCTACCATCTCGCCTTCCACCTTCCAAACAAATAGAAGGACCTCAGGTTCTTGACGAAGAACCTCGCGCTTCACAGCCAGAGGTACCCTTGCCTTCTCCTGTGCCAGAACAACAACCAGTGCCTTTGCGGCGCTCTACACGGGAAAGGAAAGTTGCACTTCGCCCTGGGAATGTCTATGGGGATAACAGGCACCCCGTCGATCAGATTACAGACATAAGGGGGAGTGATGATGAAGTTGAGGATCTAGTAGATCTCGTATCTCAACTAGCCCAGGAAGGGGGAGGAGAATTTGTGAATTATCTGCTCGCCAAAGCAGTTCCACATGATTCACAGCCACTAGACATGTCCAATATATGAGAGTGGACATATAGAGATATTTTGCGCATGCCTGATGCACAACAAAAGGAATGGAAGACTGCCTGTCGCGAAGAACTTGAGGCACTTCGCAGACAGAACATCTTTATGCTTGTGGACCCTCCCAAAGGGAGGAAGACAATAAAAAACAGATGGGTCTTTGACCAAAAATCTGATGGTCGTAAGAAAGCTAGGCTTGTTGCCAAAGGCTTTTCTCAGGTTGAAGGCGTTGACTTTAATGAAATATTCTCGCCTGTTGTAAGGTTTGAGACTGTCCGGTTGATGCTCGTGCTTGCAGTGCTTGAGGATTGGCACATCACTGGATTAGACGTCAAAAGTGCTTTCCTGTATGGTGAACTAGATGAAGAGCTATACATGGAACAACCTGAAGGTTTCAAAATTAAAGGACAAGAAACCAAAGTGCTACGACTACAACGCGCCATTTATGGTCTTAAACAAGCTGCCTTAGCATGGTGGAAGGTGCTGGATAAATCCATGGCAGCAATGGGCTGTAAACACCTACTCTCAGACTCAGGCCTATTTCTATATAAGGCTAATAATGGGTCAATCATCGTCATCATTGTATATGTCGATGATGCGTTATTTATGGGGAATGACGAAGTCCTAGTCAGAAAATTAAAAACTGACTTTATGAACAAATGGGAGTGCAGGGATCTAGGAGATACAAAGGAGTTCTTGCAAATGCGCATAACTAGGAAGGATGGCAAAATTCTACTTGATCAACAGCCATACCTAACTAAAGTGCTGCAACGCTTTGGGATGCTTAACGCAAAATTTGTGCCCACTCCTCTCCCAGAAGGCTATCATCCAGAGCCTAACACTGAACCTGCTGATCCTTCCATTCGTTCAAAGTTCCAACAAGTAATCGGCTCATTACTTTACATTATGTTGGGCACGCGACCAGATATTGCCTTTGCAGTTACAAGGCTATCTCAATTTGCCGCTAATCCATCTCAAGATCATCTTGATCGAGCGCTGTATATCTGCCGATATTTAGCCAGCACATCTGATTACACGCTTATCTACGATGGCAGATCAAATGGCGGATTGATCACGTGCGCTGATTCTGATTGGGCGTCAAACCCAATAGATCGCTGATCTACTACTGGATATATGGTGAAAATAGCGAATGGGATATTCAGCTGGAATTCTAGAGCGCAAAAGACCACAGCGCTCTCATCCACTGAAGCAGAATACATGTCGCTTTCTGACACAACACGACAGATTGTATGGATCAAATCGCTTCTAAGCAAAATTGGCATTGATCTAGGACCCATTCCCCTCTGCGGTGATAACCAAGGCTCCATCTTTATGGCCTCTAATCCTGTACAAGAGTGACGGATAAAACATATTGATATCTGCTTCCACTACATTAGACAAATTGTACAGGAGAAGAAAATCGAGCTATTCTTTATAGAAGGCTCTGAAAATCCCGCGGACATGTTCACCAAGAATTTGGGACGCGTCAAATTCCTGAAATTCAGGAGTCAACTTGGGCTAGAGATTAACTCGCCTAAGTAGGGATAATTGCTTAGCACGCTTAGCAGCGGCACTTAGCAAGGGGGAGTGTTGAACCAAGATACCGGTACAGAGGCTCCGGGATAGCGGTACGACATGATTGTGATCACGCATAGATAACGCAAGTAAGAATGCGTTCATAATTAGCTAGATTACTTAGAATATACATCTAAGATCGGGCATGTGATCAAATCACATCAATAACGAGATAACGCACTCGTATAATTAAGTAGCCGATATAGTACATTAAATTGTATATAAACTACTGTATAACTGCTATAGATCAAGCAGTTGCTATCGCATTAACGACTGCATCTAAGTCTCAAAGTAAAACAAAGGTGAGATAGCTAGCAGTAATGTAGTATCTAGTGTAGGCTGCGCCATACCTGTTCTATACTCTTTACTTACTACCTTACCTATAACTAACTGTCTCTTGTAGATAACTTGTTTCTAGGTGTGTAGTATAGTAATACAGAGTTTTCTTCACCTCTGAAGTATAACTTGTTTCTAGCTTCACACACTAACATCCAACAGTCAGTATCACTTAGTGTTGTGACAGCCCCGGCTCGGCCTGAAGCTGCGGCTTAGGCCCGGCTTTTGGCGGCTTAGGCTTTTCAAAACTCAAGCCTGGGCCGTAGCGACGGCTTCCGGCCGGCTTAGGCCCGGCTCAGGCCCAAGCCGCGGCTTTACAGTGTCAAATCAAGTTTTAAGCTGCATTTTTTGAAGGACTTGTAGTTTACATTATATCAACCCCTAGCCACTGCTTTGGCCTTCTGCCATATTATGTCTCCCATTTAATTCCTGTAACATAAGTTGTCTTATTTTAGCTTGCATCAATAACAGCGTTTGTAACAGGTGTTTCTATCCCGCGCTTGCTATGTAGATAAGATAAGATGTTGAGATCGTGGTGAAACTAAGAGTGAAAATCCAGCAAGAATACACCTATACTGAACAATTGCTAAGAGCCTACACCCCCAAGAAGACGAGATGGGATCTGCAGCATGCTACAGGGCATCTTTAAATAGGTTCTAGTACTATTCTACAAAATACCAAAGCCGATCGAGCGTGCGATGTAAATCTAATTATTTATCAGTGGCTTTATATACAATTTAGATGTACTATATCAGCTACCAAATCAAAGTAAACGAACGCGCGCGTTATCTTGCTTGTTAATGAAGGTGATTTCATCACATGATCGATCTGAGATGTATATACTCAGTATCTTAATTAATGTGAGACATGTTTTTATCTCATCAATTGTTTTATCTAAACGCGATCACAATTATGTCAGACTACTTCTGTACCAGTATTCTGGTTCAACAGTTCGCAAAAATCTGGATAGAAAGCGTGACTCAGCCACCAAAAGCCGCGGCTTCAGGCTTTCCAAACCTGAAGCCTGAGCCGTGGGCCGCTGGAAGCCGTTTTCACGGCCTATGTCGGCCCGGCTTTTTCCGGCTCAGAAACGGCCGGCTTACGGCTTCGAGCCGAGCCGTGCACAACACTAGTATCACTGCACACACATGCCTGTTCATCACCCATCATATTCACGCTTCCTCCCTTTAACCTACCTCCAGTAAATTTGGAGCTTGCTGACCTTTCCCATACTATAGCAGATGTACAATGCTGCAGTTGAGATTAATAACTGGTACCCTGATGACCTGCAACAGTTCATCAATCACCTCTCCTGCAATATTCACCTCTTCCTCCTCACCAAACTCTGTGATGGCCAGGCAGTTGCCCAGCTTAACCGGCTGGAGGACTTCTTGCAGCATTTTGGCCTTCATCATCAAGGCCCCCTTCCTGCTCCCACCCTCCCTGCTCTGCCCCTAGTGACTGCCACACAGGATCCGGCCCTGGTTGAGACACTTGCCAAGCTCTCTGCAATGGTTGTGGTACTCTCTACCAAGGTAGACACCCTCTCTGCTAGCCCCAGGCCAGCACCCCCCCCTCCCAGGCCCCCCCTCCTGCAGCAAAGCTTTCTGCCCCGGCCAAGAAACCCTCTGCCCCGGCCAAGCCCCCTGCCCCCTCCCATGCCTCTCCTCCTCATGCCCCCCCTCCCACTCCCTCTTCCCTAGCCCCCTCCTTTGCCCAGGTGTTTAGGAAGGCCGCAAGGCCTTCTGTGGTCATCTCTGTCACCCGCCAGGTTGGTGGGACCCCCGCAGAGGCTCTCAAGAAGTCACCTCTGGTGGTGGTGTCCCACCTTAACTCTGCTCTCACCGCTGCTGGCCACCCTCGAAGGAGCTTGACTTGTGATAATTGTTTGGTGGGTCAGTCAAACATTTTCCTACCTGTCAAACTGTAAGCGAGGTGCAATTTGAACGGGTAAGTTCTTTAGACCACTCGCCTCCGCTGTTGGTCCGTCAACATAATTAATTATAACAGTTACGTGCACCCCCGGCGAAACACACTGGGTCACCGGTACTGTTTAGGTTCCCACCATGGTCTACCTCAGATTCTATACAGCTAGCTTCAATCCTCAAGCTATTGCCAGGTAGGCCAAGGACATTCAAGAACGCATCACGCAGGGAATCTCCTGTCCACTCTCCCCCTATAGCTCGCATTTAATCTGGCAGGTAGCTACACGATTTTGCAGTGCAATGGACCATGAAACTTGGAGTTCCAGGGCAATACAATTGCAGGTTCCGAAAATCTTGCTCTCGAATCCTCACAGAACAGTGCAACATTCGCCAAATTCCAGATGAGGGCACAGGTCGATCTGGGCGAGATTAACCCGGATTGGAGAGGGCGGGATGGTTAAAACTTCATCTCAACTCCGTTTTAGCTTTCTCAACATCACGTGTGCCCTGAGGTCCAGAACCTCTTTCTCTCGTGTCCGTTTTCCTCAATGTTGAATTGCCTCTGGAAAAACCTACTCCCCAGGTTTCTTTACCTTAGTGTTGCTTGCTATTGGGAGATTGAAAATTGAATATGCTATACGCCTGTTTCGTGCTTGCATGGAAGAGAGCAATTCGCAATCCAGGACGAGAGAGCGGAAGGAAGCGGTCCGATATCATGTGACTTCCCGTACAAGTAACCAGACAACCACCACTGATCCTCTTGACCCGCTACCACCACTGTCTCCCTCACCGGGGTTTTTTTGTTGGCCCTTCCCTTACTCAAGTTGCTGCTTACATGTCTTCTAACCAATTCTCTACCCTTGCTGTGCAGAATCCTCCTCCCCTTCCATCTCCCGCCCAGATTCTTTCTGATGTGGTCTCTGGCCTCTATGATGGCATGATGGCTGCAAGTGAGGCTCACCCTGAGGATGATAACTCCTATGTCCGTGCCCTCCAGGTTCATCTCTGCCGCTTTCTACAGCTTCCCTCCCCTTCTGGAGACTCCCTTCTTCTTTACCTCCTAATTGGGGACCGCGACCTCTTCACTCATGTGGGTGTGCTGTTTCCCCCCACTGACCTCCCCCCCCCTCCTACTGTGGCCCAGGCTGCTGATGTTGCTGCTGTGGCTGCGGCCGTGGCTGCTCTGTCTGCACAGGTGGCTGCTCTTTCCCTTCCTGCTGGCCCTGTGCTGGCTTCCACCCCTGCTGCTCTTCCTCATACTACTGGCCCAGGCCCCTCAAAGAAAGGTAAGTCCCTGGCTGACACTCCCCCAGCCCCTCCCCCTCAGACACCGGCCAAGAAGGCTCAGACCAGGGCTTCTGTGCCCAGGCCCAGGCCCTCTGCCCCGGCCCTTCCCCCCGCCCCCGCCCCCACTCCTGCTCCTACTGCCCCTGCCCCCACTGCTGTGACTCCCCCCTCCACCTACACCGCTGCCACCAAGAGGATAGCGAGACCCTCTCTGGTGGTCTCTCCTGGACCGACGTCAGACCCCTCTACCTTTGCAGCTGTCATGCAGCCCCCTGCGGCTGTTGTTACTTACCTCAATTCCCAGCTCTCCTTCTCTAGCCATCAGGTCTCCCTGTCTGCTGCACGGTGGACATCAAAGAATAACTTGATCCTCACAGCCGGCCCTGGGGTCTCGGAAGTCAACCTCCATGCTTGCCAACCTTTCCTCTCCTCCACCTTCGGATCTTTCCTCTCGGCGTCAACCCAGGCTGTTTCCATCTCCACATGGCCGAATGTTTGGTGGTCCCGGGTGACCATCAACGGCCTCCCTACTGGTGTGTCCCCCCTTACTGGTGCTCACTCTTCCCAAGCCTGCCATGATGCGCTGGGCAGGGAGAACCCTCAGTATCGGGCCCTCAAAGTGACAGCGTTTCCCTTGTGGGTCCGTGCCCCTGCCTCCTACCTTCCTGGCTCAGCATCTTCAGTTGTGGTGGCCTTTGAGAATCCGGATGGCTCAGCACTGGCCTCCTGTTGGCCCAAAGCACCCT
This sequence comes from Multifurca ochricompacta, assembly GCA_022496185.1. Classification (NCBI taxonomy): domain Eukaryota; kingdom Fungi; phylum Basidiomycota; class Agaricomycetes; order Russulales; family Russulaceae; genus Multifurca; species Multifurca ochricompacta. The sequence continues at coordinate 69,847 of WTXG01000124.1, forward strand.
GTTTGCCTTTGGGCATGAGGGTGCGGTTCGGCGCTGGAAGATGTGTAAGAGCTAGAAAAGCGAGTAGCTCAGTCTTTGGAACAGAAAGACTATATTGCTAGGTAATACCTAGAAAAGCGAGTAGCTACAGAAAGAATTAGTAAAAGACAATGTAGCTATGAAGAGAATGATACTGACCTCAGTCTTTGGAACAGAAAGACTGAGGACACTAACTATGCGAATAGTCCTATAATAAAGTAAAGAAATTTGCACGACACCTCGTGCATTGTGTAGGACGGCCTCGATATGATCGATCTCGGGCCGCCATCTCCGGTATCTATGTGGCTGCGTGCCGTGGCTGTATTCTAACACGCCCCCTCAGCCTGCACGCTGAATGCCCATCGCTTCAGTGAACTTCTCATGTTTCTCCCGCACAAGGCCCTTTGTCAACACATCTGCAAGTTGTTCTTCTGTTGGTACATACTTCAATTCGATCTCTTGGTGTTCGTGCATGTGCCTCAAGAAGTGGTGTCTGATCTCGATGTGTTTGGTGCAATCATGGAATTCGGGGTTTCGGGCGACTGATATCACAGATTGGTTGTCCATGTGAAGGGTAGTTGGTAAGTCATCCTTCTGGTGGATTTCAGCTAGTAGCCGACGCAACCAGACGGCCTCCTTCGCGGCATGGGCTCCTGCAATATACTCGGCCTCAGTGCTCGATAGCACAATTGAAGGTTGCTTCTTCGAGCTCCAACTTATCGCGCCTCCAGCTAGCATGAAGACAAAGCCCGAAGTCGATTTTCGATTGTTCACGTCGCTAGCCCAATCGGCATCAACATAACCTTGCAGCTCAGTTCCTCTAGGTGCACCGCGTGTGAAGACTAGTTTCGTGCCGCTTGTGGCTCTAAGGTAACAGAACGCGCGATCTAGGGCTCGCTTATGTTCCTCTCCAGGATTCGCAGCATGTCATCCGAGTGCAGCGACTGTGTATGCGAGGTCCGGGCGGGTGCCGAGCATGGGATACATCAAGGCACCAATGGCTTGCTGGTATGCCTTGACATCGACAGTGGGTGAGTCAAGTTTGATTAAGTGCTCATTCGCGAGAGCAGGGGTGCTGATGGGTCGAACGTCAGATTTTCCGTAACGCACCAAGATTTCTTCAATGTATTTTTTCTGGGAGAGTGCCATCCAACCTGCTTTCCGGTCGCGAGTGACATGCATCCCAAGAATCCAGGTAAGCTCACCAAGGTCTGTCATTTCATAGACCCTTTTGAGTGCCTCCTTATCCTCATTTATTTCCTCCAGAGTTTTAGACACCATGGTGATATCGTCAACGTAGAGGGCAATGATGGATGGGGTATTGTTTCTGTGGCGGACGAACACGGCGTGGTCGGCCTCGGTGCGTTGATATCCTATACTTTCTAACTTCGCTCTGATATCTTGGTACCATACGCGGCCGCCTTGCTTAGTGCCATACACCGCCTTGACTAGTCGGAGTACCATGCCCTCGGGGATGTCGAAACCCGGGGGTGGTTCCATATATATTTCTTCCTTGAGCTCACCATTAAGATATGCCGACTTCACATCCATTTGGTGTACTTCAAGATCAAACTGCGTTGCCAATGCAAGAATTGCACGAAGAGATGCAAACTTCGCAACGGGCGCAAAAGTCTCGTCGTAGTCAACGCCTTCGACTTGTGTGAAACCCTGTGCCACAATGCGAGCTTTGTGCCTCAAGACTTCCCCTGTGGGTCCATGCTTCGTGCGGAACACCCATTTACTGCCGACAACTTTACGTCCATTTGGGCACGTGACAACCTCGTAGACCCCCATGCTTTCGAATGATCGCATTTCTTCCTGGCAGGCTGCATCCCACTTGCCGGCGTCGGGTCGCGCCATAGCTTCTTTGTAGGTGCGTGGGTCACTTGCTAGGTCAGATGTCGCAATATTGACTTGTTCTGCAGGGTCCCATCTAGTTGCGTAAGAACTGACAGAATAGCGAGGGTCATCATCGCGGACAGGAGGACGTGTGGATTGTTTGGGTCGGGTGGTAATGGTGGAGATGGGCGTTGGTTCTGGTGCTGGGGGTTCAGTGAGTGCACTCTCGACTTCGCTATCGCTACTTGGCTGATGTTGGCTAGTAGTTTTCGTTGGCGTAGTTATTGTATGCGGCTGAATGTTACTGTTTTCGCCTTCCTCCCTTGGCTCTGCATGTTCGGCGTTGTCAATTTCGATGATTACTCGTTCATGACGACTTCCCGGCCCCCCTTCATCGAATATGACGTCGCGGGACTCAAAAAATCGGCCTGTCGAGCGATGTACTAATCTAAACGCCTTGCGCTGCCGCGCATAGCCGAGGAAAGTGCATTGGAGGGATCGTGCACCCAGCTTGGTGCGATACCTCTCAGGGATGTACATGAATGCTCTGCATCCAAAAATCCACAGGTGAGAGACGTCTGGTTTGTTGCCGCTCCAAGCTTCTTCTGGGGTGGTGTCATCTAGAGCGCGAGTAGGGGTGACGTTGTGCAGGTAAGCAGCGTATTCTAGCGCGTCGTACCAGTAGGTTTCAGGCAGATCAGCATCAAGTAACATCGTTCGGACCCTGTCGAGGAGTGTTCGATTCATCCGTTCAGCAATGCCATTGTGCTGAGGAGTGTCAGGTGTCGTCATCTCATGTCTGATGCCTTTATCTTGCAGGAACTTCTGGACTGTGGTTGCAGTGTACTCGCCCCCTCCATCTGTACGCAGCGCTTTGATTCGCCCTCCCGTTTCGACTTCCACATGCGCAATGAAGGTTTTTAAGTGTTGCATGACCTCGGATTTTTCGCGCATGCCGGCTACGAAGACTTTCCGCGACTTGTCATCCACCCAGGTTACAAAGTATTCAAACCCTTGGTGGGATCGCCGTGGTAGCTTTCCGCACACATCGGAGAAGACTCAGCCTAAGACTACAGTGGCTCTGGTTTCTGTGGACTTCTGGATCTCAGCGTGTGTTTGCTTTCCCTTAAGGCATGACTCGCAGGGGCCAGGTGGACTTGACTCTGAGGTAATGTCCATTCCCTTGACCATTCCCTTTCGAACCATGCGGAGAACGGCGTCAGCGTTGAGGTGCCCGAGTCTTCGATGCCAGGTATGTAGGTCTGCCTTTGCGACTGTGCTTAGTGCGATTAATGCGGTTTCGTCTTTAGGGCTAATTTCGTCTCCTTCAGCCGGGAAAGCGTCCACCCTGGCGATGTGCACTGTCTCTGGTGCAACAGTACGTGCGTCCATGATGTAGAGGTTTCCTTCGAGGCGTCCCTCACAGGTAAGTACCCCAGTCTGACTATAGATTTGGCAGGTGTTCTTAGCAAAGTGGACATCGGCTCCGCGGCTTGCAAGTTGGGCAACGGACAGTAGATTTCCATGCAATTCAGGAACGTACAGGACGTCTTGGAGAATTGTGTTCGTCCACTTGTTGTTTGCCCTCATTCGGACGTGGATACTACCGACGCCAGTGCCAAGAATTGAGCTGTTATCGCCTAGGACGATCTTGACTGGGATTGAAAGTGATTTAAACTGGAAAAACCAATTCCTATGGGAACACATGGTACGTGATGCCCCTGAATCGATTATCCATTGCTGATTGAGGTCGACGCGTGCTGATAGGACTTGTAGCACTTTGAACAGGAGTATGGGGTCTTCGCTTTGGATGGGCTGGCTATCCGTTACAGCGACTTTTGCCGCGGCCTTAGCGTTAGAGGAGGATTGCTGAGCATTAGCACCTGAGTCAGTAGCTTTGGCTTCATTTTCCTTCTTGAGCTTCCAACATTCTTCCACCACATGCCCACGCTTTTTACAGTGAGTACACCGTTTCTTTGGCTTGTCCTCTTCTGACTTTCCTTTTCCTTTTTTAGCTGCTTTTGCTGAGCGCGTGAAGTAAGCGGTCGCGCCAAGGCCCGATTCTTGGACGCGGCACTGTTCATCAAGGATTATCTGTGATTTAACGTGTTCAACAGTGAGGGAAGAGGGATTTGTCGTGGAAAGGATAGTTTTTAAGGTGGATAGAGAGGTTGGGAGTGAGGAAATGATTGCGAAGGCGACAAGCTTGTCATCCAGTGGTAAGCCAATGTTGGAAATTGTATGGGCAGCCCTGACTATGGCATTTATCTGGGGCTCCAGGGATTCTGTGTCCGAGAGGGTGGAGCGGAAGACGTCGTTGATAAGGTAGACTATCTTTTGTTCTCCTTTGCCTTCGTAGCGGACTAATAACTTATCCCAGCATTCCTTGGCCGTCTTCGCATATAGGACAGTACTTAGGGGTTCGTCCTTGAGAGTTAATGATACAGTGCCTCACAAAACTGAGTCAATGTTTTGCACTTTTGCACTGTTTGTTGAATATCACATCAGCCAAAACAAATATAAACAAAGTCTTGGTAGACCATAAAAGGTACAAGATAAGGGTTATGTAATGCAACAATAATTATGTAAGTCTGATCAAAACCTGTGGAGCTATGCCCATTTCAAATTGGGGACTCATTGACTCAGTTTTGTGAGTGGGTATCAGAAATATCAGAATCTGATGCTCCACCAAATGTACAGCAACCAATTCTTAATATATGGTTACCATAGTTATCTTAATATTGATGGGACCTGGAATAGAGCTATTTAACCATGGTTTACATTCCCAGAATATTATAATTTCCCAATGCACCCCACCTCCTCTGCTCAGAAAGAAAACATGCTCTCTCTGGCCTCTGAAGGTCATTCCACTGACACTATTGCCTCCAGACTCAGCCTCAGCCAGTCCACAGTCTCTAGGACACTCAGAACCCTCCTTCCCAACCATCAGTCACCTCATTTTGGTCATCTTTCCAAGCTCTCTGCTACCTCTGAACATGCTATCATGATACAAATCACCACAGGAAAGGTTGCCAATGCTGTCCAGGCCACAAAGCACATCAATTCCATCATCCCCAACCATGTCTCTTCACAAACTGTGCATTGGGTTCTTAAACAACATTCATTCAAGGCTGTAACAAAGAAGAAAAGGCCACTACTCTCTGCAGTACATTGCAAGAAGCACTTAGCCTTTGCTTTAAAGTACCAAAACTGGACTATGGAGGACTGGAAGAGGGTGATTTGGTCAGATGAGACCAAAATCAACAGGTTTGGGTCAGATGCCAGTCCTCCACAGTCCACTCTCTGTACTTCAAAGCAAAGGCTAAGTGCTTCTTGCAATGTACTGCAGAGAGTAGTGGCCTTTTCTTCTTTGTTACAGCCTTGAATGAATGTTGTTTAAGAACCCAATGCACAGTTTGTGAAGAGACATGGTTGGGGATGATGGAATTGATGTGCTTTGTGGCCTGGACAGCATTGGCAACCTTTCCTGTGGTGATTTGTATCATGATAGCATGTTCAGAGGTAGCAGAGAGCTTGGAAAGATGACCAAAATGAGGTGACTGATGGTTGGGAAGGAGGGTTCTGAGTGTCCTAGAGACTGTGGACTGGCTGAGGCTGAGTCTGGAGGCAATAGTGTCAGTGGAATGACCTTCAGAGGCCAGAGAGAGCATGTTTTCTTTCTGAGCAGAGGAGGTGGGGTGCATTGGGAAATTATAATATTCTGGGAATGTAAACCATGGTTAAATAGCTCTATTCCAGGTCCCATCAATATTAAGATAACTATGGTAACCATATATTAAGAATTGGTTGCTGTACATTTGGTGGAGCATCAGATTCTGATATTTCTGATACCCACTCACAAAACTGAGTCAATGAGTCCCCAATTTGAAATGGGCATAGCTCCACAGGTTTTGATCAGACTTACATAATTATTGTTGCATTACATAACCCTTATCTTGTACCTTTTATGGTCTACCAAGACTTTGTTTATATTTGTTTTGGCTGATGTGATATTCAACAAACAGTGCAAAAGTGCAAAACATTGACTCAGTTTTGTGAGGCACTGTATCTGTGCTTGCGCTTCGCTATCTTTGAATGCCCATTCCTCCTGTGCTTCAGGAGGTGCTGTAGGATTTGGCTGAGGCTCTGATCCATCAACCACGGACCACAATCTCCGCAGTTTCAAGACCATTTGAACTCTGTACTTCCAGAACGTGAAATTGCCACCATCTTCTTCCAAGTATGGTATGTCATATTGACGTGCTCCTTTTGTAGATGGTGCTGCTGCCACTTTGGGTGCCGCTGTGCTGATTGGGGAACTCATTGTTTATGGTGTGTGGTGGTTTTCTGTCTGGTATGTATTCTGGTTCAATTTAGAGAAACTCAGGTCTCATAATCTGTAAGAGCTAGAAAAGCGAGTAGCTCAGTCTTTGGAACAGAAAGACTATATTGCTAGGTAATACCTAGAAAAGCGAGTAGCTACAGAAAGAATTAGTAAAAGACAATGTAGCTATGAAGAGAATGATACTGACCTCAGTCTTTGGAACAGAAAGACTGAGGACACTAACTATGCGAATAGTCCTATAATAAAGTAAAGAAATTTGCACGACACCTCATGCATTGTGTAGGACGGCCTCGATATGATCGATCTTGGGCCGCCATCTCCGGTATCTATGTGGCTGCATGCCGTGGCTGTATTCTAACAAGATGCTGCCCCGCACCAAGAAGGCAGCTGTCCCGGCCACCTCACCTGCTACGTAAGTGGCCCCTTGGGCTGGCTCTGTGACCTTGCCCCCCTCCTTCCTCTCCGACCATGTCGGACTTCTGCTTTGCCCCCCTGGCCCCCTCTGGGGTGGGGGTAACTCAGTGAGAGGCTTTGCGCTCCCTACTTCCTTGGCCCCCTCTCGGGGACCACTCTCTGTCCTGGACATTCATCTCCATCTTATAACATAGCCTCTTTTTTCCATATGGGTTTTACCACATGGCTTCATGCTGCCTCCCTCATTTGTCCATTATACACAGTAGCTACTATGTACCCTGTAGTAGCCACACGATTTGTCTTTCCAGGCTGAAGCGCGTAATAAAATCGAGTCAAAAAAAAAAAGACCACCACTGATGCATGCTTCACCACTTAGTTTTGCAGAAGACTCTACATATCATCATCAGTACACATGACCTTTGTGCTTTATCTGCATATCATGATGATGAAGGAGAAAAATATCCACAACAGTCATTCTAGCTCAAACGGGGGAACCAACTTCACTTTCCCTGTCTGACGTTATTCTCGTGTGACCGGCGAAATGCAACCCGTTAGTGATGAAGGCTATGAATCCTTCTACCTATCAGCTCAAGTCTGGAGTTGATGCGCACTTTCACTAACCTCGCCATGTACCGAACCTTTTCAGCTCGTGCTCTTTCGGCGATTATTTCAAAGTCAAAGTCTAATTTTAATTCACTGAGGAGCAATTATTTTCTGGATGAGGGCAGTTCGGAGGTGTCTCGGCGCGTGCCAACGTCTCAAGCATGTAAAGCAGCTTTGACGAAATCTGGCGGAAAGATTGAACGGCCAATAAGCCTTTTTCAAGAGGGTTTGGGACCATCCACAGCTCCTCCCACCTCAGATCAACACCGCGCCTGTCTCCAAGGTGATTGATGTGGCTAATGGGACAGGCACTTTGGCGCATGAATTTGCCTTCTTGCTCAATGTATGGGATCGCGACATTTTCAAGTCGTCTCGTGCGATAATTCCTCCGCGAAGTTGAATAGACCCGGGGACAGGAAGATAACATTTTTTCAGCAAGATGTCAACGAGCTGTTTTCGAACGAAATGCTGGGAACGATCGAGCTTGCCAACCACACACATCAGGAAAATGACATTTGCTAGAACGACTAGAATGACTAGAATGGATGGAATGGCTAGGGCGCCAGATTGTATTTACTATATGTGGGAATAGTAGCACTTTTTGTTTTTTTTTGGATTGATTCTATTACGCACTTGCAGGACGGTGCCCAATTGCGTGGCCACATCAGGGTACAATGTAGCAACTAATTACTACAAACAATGGGGAGTTGACACCAAGTCATGGTGGAAAACCCATAAGGAAAAACTAAAGTAGTGTTCTAAAGTAGAGAGGCCACAGGAAAAAAAAGAGGCCGTTCAACAAAGCCGGAGAGAAAAAGGAACTTACTGGTCACCAAATTCCCCCCAAATCAGGCTGGCTCATGAGGGTGAAGGGAGGTAACAGGCTTGGGGAAGGCCCGCATGTCCTGGAAGAACTCCAGCAGGAAGTCACCCAAGCTTGAGTGTACAAGGGGCATTCAAGGAGGACATGCACAAATGTCACCAAGGAAGTGTCGTCGCAGGGGCAGGTGCGAGAGGAGACTGGGAGGGAGGTGTTACGCTCAGCGGAGCGTTCTGTGCGGCATGCACGGGTCGGCGCGGGTCCATTACCTCAGCCACGAGCCTAGCACGATAAGGCTAGACTCTGGGCACTGTTTAGCTTCGGGATCGGTTAAGGTTTGGTGCTATAATCAAGCACAGAGGGAGACGGGATGAGCCAGCCAAAGGGAGCTAATCCCCTAGGGCTGTTAAGTGGAGACAGGGCCCAGTTGCTGTGCCGGAAATGCACTGAGCACACTGGAGCCCTAGGAGATGGCAAAGGGGTTCAAAGGGAAGGGTACACACCCATTGCCAGAGGCAATGGGGTCCCTGCAGGGATCTCAAGGACGCAAAAGAGGGGGAAAAGGCTTCTGATGTATTGGGGTCTAAGATCTCTAGGCTGAAGACACAAGAGGTCAAATCTGGGATCTACTGGCTGTCTACAGTGTCTTTAAGTACTGTAGCAAAGGGAGGCTTCTGAGAAGATAAGAGATAAGAAGATAAGCAGATAAGAGATAAACAGATAAGCAGATAAACAGATAAGCAGATAGGAGTGAATATGAATAGACTGGGGAAGGGGCAAAGAAGACAGATAAGGGTGATAAGAAAGATAAGCATAATCAGAGTGTGGGACAATAAGTCCCACAAAGGATAGAGTGGATGATAAGCCAGATGGGCCATGTGATCAGAAAGGGGTAAATGATCAGGTGAAGGTGCTGTGATCAAAGTCAAAGATCACATGGTCCAGGGTCACATGGTCAGGGATCACATGGTCAGGGATCACATGGTCAAGGATCACATGGCCAAGGGTCACATGGCCAGGAGTCACATGACTGGCAGAGGGTCAAGTACAAGCCAAAGTTGAAGATTAGATTGGCAGGGACAGTGTCAGAGATCCTATGGGTGTCAGCCACAGGGACAGGGTACAGATGCTGGCCAAGACGAAGGCCAAGCATCAGGAGAAGGGGGGTCTACAGCCAACAGCACAGTAGCTGAACTATCAGTGGGTCAGGTGCAGGTGTCAGGAATGGGGTGCTATGAGCGTCATATCACCAGCATCAGGGTGGGGTCCTGGGCACACAGGCCACAGGCATCAGGCAGGGTCCCAAGGCAGTGAGCCAAGGGCATCAAGTCAAAGGTCCTAGGCACAAGGCCATAGGCATCTGGGTTCTGGGGCCAAAGTGGTCAAGGGATGGTGGAATGGACAGTCAAGTGTGGTGCAGGGGGGAGGTGCAGTGTAAGGATCAGGAAAAGAGTAGGGTCGTAACATCACCCCCTTTTCAGGCTCAAGCTGACCCAGCTTGACAAGTATGCAATGTCCAAGGGTAGGGGTCAAAGACGTCATGCACAGTCCACAGTCCAAGTCATCTCAGTCAGGTAGTTGTTGGCATCAACTCCTAGTCATCAGGGTCCTCAGGTCGTGCTCAGAAAGCTCTTCCATCAGTCCAGTTCTTCTGGTCATGTCAGTCAACAGTCAACCATTAGATTCCATCCTAGTCTTGTATCAAAGCCCAAGCAACAGCCAGGGCGTCGGGGTTCTCAACGCGCGGCGTGAGCTGCCGCGGTATCATCGAGTTCAGGTCCTCAACCGCACGCATAGTTGCGGTATTATCGGGTTTCGTCTTGTCCTCAGCCGCAGACAAAGCAGCGGCGTCATCGGCTTTCTTGTCTCGTTTCTGCAGGCCTTGGAGCGGCGGCGGCGAGCATTTTCGAGTGGGTCGGGTCGCGCGGTGATGTAAACCTGCGCGTTCTTCGTGTTCCCTTCTGGTCAGGGTGTTCGTAAGGATCTTCAACGCGCGGCGTGAACTGCCGCAGCGTTATTGGATCGGGGTTTGTCCTGGTCGCAGTAAACACTCCAGCAGTAACTGATGCATGGAGTAGATCAGGATGCGCAGCCAAAAGAGGTCCGCGCGTTCAGTCATGTTCTTCGTCTTCAGTTCGAGCCCATAAGGCCATCCCATCATTGACGACGTCGGTCGTTTGTCAGGCTGCGTTAGTCAACTGCAACCATCAGTTCCGTTCTTCAAAAACCCAGGCGACAACATGCGCGTTGGGGTCAGATGCGCACAGCCAGCAATAGTGACTGGCGATGGCATAAAGTCCTCCGCACGCGGACTACATCCGCGGCTTCATCGGGTTCAGGTCTTCAACCGCAGGCGAAGCAGCGGTATCATTAGATTTCTCATCCGCAGCCGCAGACAAGGTAGCGGCGTCATCGGGTCAAGGGTCCTCTTCCTTAGGCATAGAGCAAGGCCTAGGAGTCATCAGGCAGAGTCCACAGGGTTAGGATTCACATAGGACACAATCCTACGGAGGTTAAGACGTGGTGGAAAACATTCCACAGGGAGCGGAAGCTGGTGGGGCAGGTTTCCCACACAGTACCAAGGCTTGGTGGGGCAGGTTTCCCACACAAGGTCAGTTCACAGCAGGGGAGCGTTCCTACTGGAGTCAGAGTCGGAGTGGCAACGTTGCCAATCCAGGATTCTACCATGAGGAGGCACGGCACCTATGAGAGGGGGAAAGGGGCATGACAGAGTCGTGTCATCAAGGGATTATGTTACAATGCAGTCAGGAGATCAGTGGAATGAAGGTACAATTATCCAAGGATCATGTGTTAGGTCCAAGAGTGCAATGACAGAGATAGCGGCTTTCAGCTGTAAAGCCAGAGGTTGGGTGTGGGTCCAGCGTCCGATAAGGATCACTGGGTATCAGGGGTCAAACGGCATACAAGCCAGGTTCATGGGTCGCCAATCCAAGGTTGTCTTCTAGGTCAAAGTACAGTTCCAAGGTGCAAGACGCGTGAGTGTACAGGGTTCTGGGCAGAATGCCACAGGCATCAGTGTGGTCCTCAAGTTGCAAGCCCGAGGCATCAAGTCAAGGTCTCAAGGTATTATGCCTATGAGCATCGGGTTCCAGTCCTAAGGTGACAAGGCATAGGACGGTCATGCAGCTGCTGTGGTTCAGGCAACTGTTCTGGTTCTGGTGGTGTTGGAGCAAAGGAAGAGGATTTTGGGAGTGTGTGGGTAGTCGGGTCAAGGCAACGAGCATGTCAGAACCAAGTTTCTAGATCAGGGTGCACAGTCTCGGGATACAGAGGGGTAGTAGAGTCTGCAGGTGGTTCGCGTTTGCTGTTCTTTTGTCAAGCCTTGTTGGGGAGAGGTCGGTTTCATAGTGAGTCTGGGTCGGAATGTGGTAGTTCTGGTCATCTTATTTCGCTTTTGTCAAGGTCAGGATGTCCAGGTTGTTCGGCATGTGTCGGAATTAAGGGAAGAAGTGGGAGAGGAAGGGAAAGACAGAAGGGAAGGAGGGGTTCGACGGCTTCTTTTAGGTTTATTGTTGGCAGGGATGTCTGGTGCAGTAGGTGCTGGAAGGGCAGGGGAAGAGGGGAAGAAAAACGAAAGGAAATAGGAGTTCACCCCCCTGTTCAGGTTGTCAGCACCGCGGACAATGAGAACGGGGGTCGCGCGCTCGGTTTTCGGGTCTGCCGAGTGGCCAGGTCGTTGTTTATGATATCCATCGAATTCGGTTCGCTTTTATTCGGGGTGCGGCTGTCTGGGTCTGCAAGTGCGTCGATATGTTTTGGAGGGGGAACTACAGGGTCTGACTCCAGGTTACTAGGGCTTTGGATCATCACATTTCTGCCTGTCTTCGTATCAGATTTTGGGCCTCATATTCATCCCATCATCAGCTAAGTTCTTCTACTTCTGCTGGTTCTATTGCTGCTTCCGAATCTTCTTGCCTTTTTCCGGTTTTATGGCAACTGGTAGGGGCAACTGGGGAAGACTTTCGTTAGGGTGCTAGTGTCGTACAGAGTGGTTGACAGAAGTTTCCGTTGTCTTTATGTCAGATGGGGGAGGCAGGCGTGGTGTGGGATGTGTTCAGTGATAGTTCCTTCTAGTCATTGCAGGTGTGCAAAGCTCCTCAGAGCGGCGGTTGGTAGGGGGGGGTCATCATATTGTTTAATAGTTCACTGGTTTGTGAGTGGCCAGGGCTCGGTGGGTAGTAAGGTCGATACTGGTGTGTCTGGGGTTCGTGATATAAGGTGCGTCAGTCTGGAAAAACTTCCGCGTTCGGTTCAGAGCGCATGTACTGCGCTATCGATCTTCGCAACCCGGGAGATGATTGCCCTCACGCGGGTGCATTTGTCAGGTCATGGTGCCTGCAATAGGCAACTAACCGAGGTATTGGGATGGGGCGTGAATTCATACTTCCTGGGGTCTAAATCCCAGAGTCGATTTCAGGTCACAGCGTCGTCGTGATAGACAGCTGGTCGGGGTAAGGGGGAGTAGTAAGGATTTGGCATGGCCCGGGGCACAATTCCCGGAGCGAATGCATTCTTCTGTCGGCGGTAGGCAACATCCATGGTCCTGTATCCGCATATTCATTCCATACAAGCGTATGCAAAGCATCGCTTTCTGACACAACCTGGGAGGTGACTGGCTCCGAAACAGGTGCGTTCCGTAGTGTCCATGATGGACAGCTGATCGTCGTGCCTATGCAAGGCAAAAACTGGTGCCGCCTGGGGCATTATTCCCAGAGCAGATGCGTTGGTCGGCGTCAAGAGTTGGTATCGGTCTCTGACTGGAAAAGATCTCGGAAGGTGGCAATGCCTTATCCGAAGATGACTGGGGGTTGGGGTCGAAGTGTTCATCATAAATGTCCACACGCTCCATCAGGTAGACAGAATCTAGTGTCCTTCTGGTACGTTTCTCTCCCATCGGTGTTTCTGAATCCATCATGTGTGATCAAAAATCGGCTCACAATGGCTGTCATAGTTAAGTTCTGGGGTGCGCGCTATATCTCAGCGCAGAAAGTGATGCAGCGAGGGATACTTGAAATCCTAAAGCTCGCGCGTTCAATTCTTGTTCGTGGTGCTTGCAGTAAGCAACCAATCGTGCAATCTGGGGAACGACAGGTCCCAAAGGCAGACGCATTCTTTCAGGTCTGCAGTGCCCACAATAGGCGACTGAATATGGTGCGTGTAGCAGCCGTTCGTACAGCTCGGGATTGTGATTCCCAAGTGGGGGCGGTCTGAGCGTCAATTCGAGACGATCGGGCAGTTACCTGGGGCGGCGACCATGCCAGCCCTGGTGCAGTCATTCGGGCGGGGTTCGAGGCGTTCGTCAGAGACAATCGCAACACCTCCGGTGGGAGACTAAATCTGGTTATCACCGGTATGTCTTCTAATCCCGTGTGTTCTGGTTCTTAATGTCTGGAGTGACATCCATATCATGCCATCAGAGTGCGCAGTGCAACTCGTGACATCTCGAGGGTGAGGTTTGTCAAGGAAAAAGTTTGGTCAAGTTCTACTGGTTCGTCAACGTGGGTGAAACACCCGGTACAGGCGAGAGCTCCGAAAGGAGATCGACTTCTCGTTTTTGATTCAGTTCGTTCTCAGGTTCTGTAGCGTTCGCAATGAAGAGGTTATCGATTCAAAGTGGTCGTGATCGGGAGGTTGTTGTCATGAACTAGGCTTCCGGTAAGGAAGGAAAGGATCGTTGGAAGGGTGGTCTCTTGGGTGATCAGGGAGACGACGGGCTGTCGTAGATGAGAGCTTAATATAAAATTGACTTATCGTCTTCCAGTCCAAATCCATTCTCAATTCCATCACGTTCACAAGGAAGGGGGTTTATCGGTTCTGGAGCGTCCGCAGCGGGAGGTGATTGATGTCGAACGATGTAACAACGTCTGCCATTCGGAAACAGAGAATGGCGGTGGTCAATGTTTGTTACAATGGGGGAGGGGCGTCGTTCGTTCACACAAGGCTTCATGGTTGGGAGTTGGTGTCATCCGCGCCTCGAAAGAGGCGATCATGCGATGGTCTCGCTCATGGGTCTGATCATTCAATGCCAATGGAGTCGCGTACTGAGAGATTTGACCTAATGTTACGCTCAGCGGAGCGTTCTGTGCGGCGTGCACGGGTCGGCGCGGGTCCATTACCTCAGCCACGAGCCTAGCACGATAAGGCTAGACTCTGGGCACTGTTTAGCTTCGGGATCGGTTAAGGTTTGGTGCTATAATCAAGCACAGAGGGAGACGGGATGAGCCAGCCAAAGGGAGCTAATCCCCTAGGGCTGTTAAGTGGAGACAGGGCCCAGTTGCTGTGCCGGAAATGCACTGAGCACACTGGAGCCCTAGGAGATGGCAAAGGGGTTCAAAGGGAAGGGTACACACCCATTGCCAGAGGCAATGGGGGTCCCTGCAGGGATCTCAAGGACGCAAAAGAGGGGGAAAAGGCTTCTGATGTATTGGGGTCTAAGATCTCTAGGCTGAAGACACAAGAGGTCAAATCTGGGGATCTACTGGCTGTCTACAGTGTCTTTAAGTACTGTAGCAAAGGGAGGCTTCTGAGAAGATAAGAGATAAGAAGATAAGCAGATAAGAGATAAACAGATAAGCAGATAAACAGATAAGCAGATAGGAGTGAATATGAATAGACTGGGGAAGGGGCAAAGAAGACAGATAAGGGTGATAAGAAAGATAAGCATAATCAGAGTGTGGGACAATAAGTCCCACAAAGGATAGAGTGGATGATAAGCCAGATGGGCCATGTGATCAGAAAGGGGTAAATGATCAGGTGAAGGTGCTGTGATCAAAGTCAAAGATCACATGGTCCAGGGTCACATGGTCAGGGATCACATGGTCAGGGATCACATGGTCAAGGATCACATGGCCAAGGGTCACATGGCCAGGAGTCACATGACTGGCAGAGGGTCAAGTACAAGCCAAAGTTGAAGATTAGATTGGCAGGGACAGTGTCAGAGATCCTATGGGTGTCAGCCACAGGGACAGGGTACAGATGCTGGCCAAGACGAAGGCCAAGCATCAGGAGAAGGGGGGTCTACAGCCAACAGCACAGTAGCTGAACTATCAGTGGGTCAGGTGCAGGTGTCAGGAATGGGGTGCTATGAGCGTCATATCACCAGCATCAGGGTGGGGTCCTGGGCACACAGGCCACAGGCATCAGGCAGGGTCCCAAGGCAGTGAGCCAAGGGCATCAAGTCAAAGGTCCTAGGCACAAGGCCATAGGCATCTGGGTTCTGGGGCCAAAGTGGTCAAGGGATGGTGGAATGGACAGTCAAGTGTGGTGCAGGGGGGAGGTGCAGTGTAAGGATCAGGAAAAGAGTAGGGTCGTAACAGGAGGGGTGAAAGCGCTCCTGGTATTCAGCAACAAAGGCATGGCCTGTGGCGAGGCACATGGCAGTGGAGCAGGTGCAACGTGTGAAAGGGACCTCATGCTTCTTAGTAGGTGCCATCCAAAGGGGATGATTAGACCCATCTGGGAATAGCAGCGCGCATGCAGCATGAATCGATACCGGAGATGCCGGGCCGGACAAACTATCATACTTCCAATACGCATATTCTAATAAGGCAGACTACCACATAAATTAGAACCTATCATGAGTCTGTGAAATTTAATGGTAATGGATCACTACCATAAATTTGCATGAGATATGCTGCTCATAAGGATGCACCCAGATGCGCAACAGTCTGAATGGCCACAAATTTATTGAGAAAGGCCAGTAGCTACCGCATTGGTGGGACTGGACAGCCAGGCTCGATTAGATCATTCAAAGTGAGTCAGATAACCGATTCAGAGACAATTACTCACTGCATGCACAATATGTTCCTTCAAATCTTGTCACAAGTAAATAGTATTATTTTTTCTCTCTTTATTTCACACTCTTTTTTTGGTTTTAAAGGACTATTTTCTGTAAGCGTTCACTTCAGTTTTGACAACATTAACATTACTTTATCTTATCTGCTGCGTAAATAAAAGATAATAATAATAATTATTATTATTATTATATAGTTCCCCTTATCTGCACTCAACGCGCTCTTTGGTTTGGTTTGCCATTGAGTGTGAGTGTGGGAACTACATTTTCCACGCCGCACGCACAATTCTCACTCCACACTCCAATCAAAAAGCTGTCTTCCCCGCATCGTCTTCACATTTATCTTTCTCCTTTTCCCTCTCACAATCTCCCTCTCCCTCTTCCTCCATCTCTCTCTTTTGCGGCCAAGTTACTCATGCTCACCATGTCACTTCCTTCCATGACAGGATCTTTTCTCTTTATTGAGGGCTAGATGCAGAAAGGTAAATATAAGCTCTTTTTTCCTTTTATCGCTGACAACTTTTTAACTTTGAACTTAGTATGCAGTGTGTTTGGTGTTCTCTTGCCTGTGAGCAGTTGTTGACTTGTCACACTTGGTACGCCCTTCCTATTTCATTCTTGAGTTGCTCTCTCTTACTCTCATTACCATTACCATTTTCCCAGGAAGATGATGTTCTTGAGCCCATCTTGACTTTCTCTTTGGGCTATGGTGTGCTGTTCATTCTCTCTGTGCGTGCCCTTTTGTTGCTAGGCCCTTCTACTTTGGTCACTTATATCAGACCAGGAGCTGTTGTCTTTTAAATGCTGTTTGGTGAAACACTTGTGATGGACACAACATTAGTAAGTCTTCTGTGTTCATCTGATCTGCTGGGAGCTAATATCTTTTGTTTTTTTTTTCACTTTGGCATTTCCACGACTGTTTTCACAACTCCCGGGACCCCGGTTGTATATGTCCCCTTTAGTCTAATTTGTATTAGTATAAATATTATAATAGATTTGTATTTTTAATGTGAAAATCGGAGTAAGAAAAAAATAAAAGTGAATCCAGAAAAGGTAAGAGAAGTAGCTCTAGATTTGAATAAAAGGTAAGAGAAGTAGCTCTACTTTTGAAAAGTGGCTCTAAGCATCCAGACAAGCCCGCTAGAGCTAACCGAGAATCTGGATTGCTGGATTGGCTGGAATGGCTGGCACTAGCCAATCCAGCAAAATGTCATTTTCCTGATGCAGGGGTGGGCTCAGAAGATAGCGTTACAATACTTGCATGACCTCATATAATATTCTTACATAAAGATACTTATAGCCAGGGGGCACCTGATCCTGCGAGACTTTGATCGCATTCTATATAGTGATGAGAATCCTCTACTTTCCCCTCCACCATTTTGGGGAGAAGAACCCAATGCTAGGGCTCATATGCAAGGTAACTCTACCTTAGCCAAGATAAGTCTCACTTACACTGGGGCTTCCATTGAGAGGAACTTTGTCGTTCAGTGGAACGACGGAGTCAACTTGATGCTTAGGCTTTCCCACACAAATGGCCGTTTTTTTCCAAGTTCCGCGTTTCTTATGTATATGTTAAGCTTTGGGTATTGTCTCCAGCAAATGGACTACAATGCGACACCAAGCCAGGTAAACAACTTCAATTGACGCAGACACTATAACAAAATCTAAAATAAATATAGAAAGAGGCAGTCCCGATCCCAAACTCGTTATTATTTCAGTAAACTAGAAACTGGTTTCTGCGATGATTTACTGAATAGTGTCTTACTCGTCCTTTTGCTCCGTGATGAAACTATATCACTTGACGGCTGTATTGAACTGGGTGGCAATCTGCACCAACGAATCTGATCTGAATTCTTCTCCCCCGAGCTAATATCTTCCGCCTTCCGCTTCCGCCGATCCCTGCTCTTCGATGCATCGTGGCCCATAACCGTCTTATCCAGGCTACCGTCGTCTTTGATGTCCCATTTAGACTCGAGGTACTTGTTCATGATTGATAATACGAAGTCAGAAGAACGAAGCTTCTCCTGAGCCTCTTTGACTCGTGAATCGTCCCGCCGCATTTCTTCAATCTCTATTTGGGTTTGTGCGCTTGTTTCAAACTGTGTTTCCACATGGAGGTAATAGTCATGAAAAAGGGAGCGTAGTTCTTCAATTATCTTCGTGCAGGGAATGTTGATAAGCCCTTCTGCGGTCCTAAGGAGATCCTTGACGACTCGGGGAGAAAGGCATAAGTTAGCAAGGCAGACAAGTTTGCCATTACCACCTGTGACGAGATGGTCTTGACTTGACTTGGTGTAATCATCGAATACCAGTTGCATATGCTTTGTCAGTTCCATCTTCTTGAGGTTCCTGCATCTTGCAATCTGATAGAGAAGGACCCAAAAAAATGACTCCAGGTCATCTGAGACTTCATGAGCCGTATATCGAGGTTCCCTTAAACGTGAAATCGAAATGAATTGCCATGTACCCTACACACAATTCAGATTAGCACATAATCCATGAGAAATCTTAACAGATAACATACCGTGCGCGAATGCTGCCTTGGCCCTTCCTCAACGCCCTTATGCACTTGCTTCGACAAGTCCCAATCAATTAACATTCCAGTGCCCTCCTCTGTGATCAGGATGTTTCCTGCGCTCACATCCCGATGTAGAATCTGAGCCCTCTCGTACGCTGCAGAGTGAGCTGTCGTGACCCATCACCACACATTCCATGACTACGAAACAATATTCCTTACCTACGATCGCGTCCCGAATAACTTCGCACAACTGCCTTGTTGATTTGAATGTGCTAAGAGGCTTTCCAAGGGTCTCCAACACCAGTCGATAATGAACATATGGATCGACGTGTGGCTGCCCAGGACACCACTCATGTTCACCGCCGGGAATTCTCAGATAGTCCTGTGTCCTTGTTCTTTGTGTGGCAAATGACGCGGTTGCGGTGCACTCAGGTGACACAGGAACATCACCAGCTGCACCCAATCTTGGTATGTTGGGTACCTGTGCGTCGTGCAGCTTGTGATATATATCCCCTTCCTTTTCAATTCCAGGAAGGTCAGTCCTCCAAAAATCTTTGAGGTATACCAGGTTTGTACTTGCAACGTCAAACGCAATATAGCCGAATGTAGAGCGACCAAATAGACCTCCTGTATCCCACACCGCGCTCGGTGTAATGTAAACGCTAAGATCTCCATCAGTGCTGCGATCATCGTGAACGAGGAATCTTCGAAGATCGGCCTTCTTGGTGTTCTCCAAACCAGGGTATCTCTTCAGTTTAGGAAGTGCTACCTCTGCTTCGTCGTCTGTCACAGGAGTAACGGTGCTGTCATGGCCACGCTCAATGTCGGAGAGGAAATTGAATCTCCAGATGAATTCGAGGAGGGTTTCGGGTTGGGTAAGCCAGTCGAATGATTCTGTGTATATGACACCGCTGCGATCCCATCGAAGAAGACGGCCCTTTTCACCGAAAAGAAAGATGGAAAACGAAAACACACGGAATTGAGATTGGTGATGTGCTGAAGCATATGCGATCATCTGGCCGCACGCTCGGTAAGCAGTATCCGAGAATCGTATGTGGCTCTTCGCTTCATCTCCCCTCTTCTTCATCGTCTCCATGTCACGAAATATGTCGTCCTTGCTCTTATTCTCGATCCACATCTCCATCGTTTTCCAATTCAAAGACTTTCCCTCATCAGAGTGACGAGGATTACTTGAATACACAGATATATCAGGTTTCAACCGATAAGGCGGATCCTGTGACGTAGTAGTGTTGTTAAAGTTGAGTTTGGGACAAAAACCAGCTGTCTTAATTGCATGAATCTAGGTTGGGTGTAAATATATAATCATCCATGCATCAGATGGAAGAGAAACTTGCAAATGCGTCCTCATGCTGTGAGGCGGTTGACCCGCCAAACAAGATTCCACCTGTTGGCCGTGTTTCGCGTGCCTCAGGAACAAATTCCTTCAAAAACTCCTTTACTGGCATAGGCCCGACGAATTTCTCGGAAGCGTCGAAGGTCATTTCTTGATAGCGTTTTGGGGCCTTTGGCTGAGGTGTAGAGCTGTGGGCTTCACTTCCTGGAAGATCTCTCTTTAATGGTGTTGTTTTAGAAAGTGTTTTCGCTGAGTGAGGGTCTTTGGAGTTAGGTGGAGTGCTGCGTTTAGGAGGCATGTTGTGAGACAAGGAGAGCGTGGGGAGGGTTGAATGCAGGGAACACTTACAGGTGGCACTAAATAGGTGAGCCTAGACAGTCGGACGCAATCAGATGGAGTATTAGGGTTTCTGGAGCGGTGTTGAGATTATCGATAATGAGTCAACAGGGTCTGAGCGGAGCGCAACGACTGAGAAGAGCGTGTCGCAAGAAGTTGAACCTTAAGTGGACGCGTTTGGTCACGTGTGAGCGTGACTTGACTGGATCTCGAGGACCTGTATCTCTATATTACAATTCAATGGGGATTGTAGTCACAGTGTCAGTATGTCAGGCTGAAATTTGTGTAGGTTTCACCTTAGATCAACTCCTTATGTTAAGCATGTGTAGGTCTGCTGGGCCAAAATTGCCCATCTTGGCATGCAGCATAATAGGGAGGAGAATTCACTGACACACTGACACACTGACACCGACACGTGTGCAAGGAAGGATGATGGCTGGGTCTCAATGCGCTATTTTTTTGTTGTTGCTCAACATTACTTCTATGGCACTCTACAAACTCTCGATTTATATTGGCACCCCCAACCCCCATCTATACACGAGGTGGCCCACAATTTTAGATCCGCTTCTTCCACTCATTCGGAATCAAACCCGAAAATTAACTGTGCAATCACTTGCTCTTGTCTCGTTTGCGCCACCTTAGATGGTGGAGCTCTGCTTGCCATATATTTAAAATGAATTTCGATATGTATTCTGGGGCAGTCACTTGGTGCTGCAGGACTTCCCACATAAATCCAGGGCAGCAGTTAAACCCTGCACCTTAGAACAAGACTGAGCAAAAAGGCACCCAGCTTCGGGTACCACTTACTTTTGTGTTGCTCTTGAGCAATCAAAGACTATTCCAGGAATCCGAGTCGTGCAAGGCGGAAGTTAGTGTGGACTAAGGGAGAAGATGTTCGACCAGATGCGCCACCCAGCTCGAGCAAGCAGCTCAGCAGCGTAAGTTCATCACGGGTCAAATGATCCACCGTAATGAATGTACTTCCACACCGTAGAAATACTGGATCGGAGTGGCACCTCTTGGGACTTGCCATACGTTTTGTGATCCCTGAGACGGGTGCGGGTTTAAATGCCCAAGACGACGAAGACTGGAGTAAACTCAAAAAAGTATCGAGAGCGAGCGTCTCGCGACATCGTGGTGTTATCGCTCAGAATGGCGTTGACATTAACACATGAAACGACTCGGAAAAGCAAAGAACGTCATGATGACTCAATAATCCGAGGTTGAAAGGTTATTACTGCAGCGCGATAGGCGAACTCCATCGACGTTTGCATCGTGATACGAGCACCATGAGATCGTGAGTGTGATAATTACCTCACAGTGGCACACAGATGAAGGAGGGGTGAGGGGATTTGACTGTGGTGCGGGTGTTGGCATGCGGAACTGCGTCGACGAGATTGCCTTTAACTTGACAACAGAAAGTGCGCATGGATGGTCATAACCTAGAGCGGTAGCAACCGGATCCATTGTCCCGCTCCCGCATAGCCGGTACAGTCCTCCTGTGTGCACGCAACACTTTAATTCTCTGCTTTAATATTACTTTTGCTCTTGGTCGTTGTCATGGCCCTTTGACGTACTCTCATATCAATAATCACACCAATTAAAAAACTATATAGGTAGCTCGCTTAACTGACTCAGCTAATAAACATACTCTCTCACCAAACACGCATTCCCGTCGTAGGACGAAGTAGACAAACAATTCACATGAGCCCAACCTAAACCATCTGGGACGATTAGATTTAGAGATGGGTCATATCGCGGTCACTGTGGCATGGGAAGTAAAGTGAAAGGTAGTCGTCATGTTCAATTTTACGCCTGTACGGCTGGTATTTAATGCAAGAAATAACTGAACATAATCACAGGAAAAATGTACTAGTAAACCCACAAACCCGTCATAGTATAAGCCAAATCCAAGCCAAATCCATCAGAAGAAGGTAGTATAATTGTTAAAAACCAACAAGTTGGGCGTAGTCCAACTGACTCGCGAAAGTAAGCCCCGGCTCGAGAGCTTAATCACCTCCGCTTTCAGGTCCGCAGGGGCGATAAAGTTGGAATGATGGGCCAACTTCGAGGGAGGAACGAAACCCGACGCCCATTGTGCAGTGGTGGGAACGATTGACGAAGCGAGGGGGTTGAACTTCGTGGACGGAAGGGTGGAAAGGTGATATGCTAGAAGACCAGCAACATGAGGTGATGCCATAGATGTGCCGGAAATGATATTCTCCGCAGAATAGATCCAATCCAAGTCGACATGATATCCTGACCGGGGGCAAACACATCAACACAAGGACCATGGTTAGAGAACCAGGCACGCTCGTCACTAAGCGTGGACGCCGCAACCGTGATCGCCTTCACAGCAGCAGCAGGAGAGTAAGAGCATGCATTGTCGTTTTCGTTACCCGCCGCGACAGCGAAATGGAGGCCAGTATCGACTGCACCATTGACTGCTTGATCCAGAGCACGAGATCGTCCACCACCCAATGACATATTCGCCACAGATCCCTTGTGTTTCGTCGTCCCAGTCGCCTTGACCTCTTCCTCCGCCTCCTCCGCCTTCAGTGCCGCAGATTCCGCAGCGAAAATAACACCCGAGATCACATCAGAATTACTCCCAGTCCCATCCGATCCAAGCACCTTGACCGCAATAACATTCGCAGACTTCGCCACACCGTATTTGCGCGATGCAATCGTCCCAGCACAGTGAGTACCGTGACCATTGACATCTTCATCAAAGTCATTCACAGGGATAGTCCTGCCCCACGACGCACGTCCCTCGAAGTCCTTGTGATGGATGTTGATACCGGTGTCAATGACGTATACATCAACACCTTCGCCACCACTAGGTTGGTGCTCGTATTGGGTGAAAGTGTCAAACGTAAGCTTGGGACGGTGACTGATACGTGCAAGACCCTAAAGATCAAATTCCAATGAGTCAGATATATGATCCCAAATATGTGAGGGGTTATGGCACTCACCCAAGGTGCAAGCTCCTGGACATCTTGAGTCCTGATTATCTGGTCGCGCTCAACATAGTCGACTTCAGGCATCCCACGAATCCTCTCGATGACATTCTCGGTGAACTTTCCAGCATAACCCTTGATATGACTGTCGAACACGTGACGGAGGCCATTATCGCGTTCTAAGAGAGGGTCCTCGGAGTGGGCTGACTGGAGGAAGTTGAGGTGATTGTCCATGGCGACAGGCGACAGACCCTTCTTGAACATGACGATGTATGAATTGTTGACGAGACCGTAAGGAGCTTCATGAGCTGCTGTGAGAAGGGGGGCAAGGCCAAAAGGAGAGTCTTTGCGTGCATCATAGTGATAGCCGGTAGAAAGTGGAGTAGCCCATGTGGAAGCGGCCAAGGAGAGGGAGAGGGAGAGGAGGGAAATGGAGAGCATGTTAGGCGGTGTGATTATGATGATTGAAGCAGGCCGACTTTATATGTGGAGGCCTCAGCATAAGCTGTTCCATTGTCCAAGACGTTCCCGATCTCTTTCTCTGGAGGAGCGAGATTGAGCAGGAACCAACTGATGAAGTCTGCCCTGGCAGGGCACTCGCGACACTTGTCTGGCAATTGATTCCAATGTCACTTACATTTGCTTAATACATTCAGGGACGGTGACTTGTTTCGGTGTCAGGTCTTATATTCCGTTTCCTTTCCGTGACAAAGACCGACTTTTTGAGAGACAGCGAATATCATATATAGATAGCATAAAGACGGGATAACTACAAGATATTTGATCGTAGAAATGTATTTTATTCGCCGTCCGGCGCACTGTTTTTTATTGTGGACCGAAATATATCAGAGATAGTTCGCGTAGTGCGGTTAAGACGGTCGACGTGCCTTCCCGACGTGCCGGTTCAGGTCGGTGCCTTACGTGTTCCGAAGTGCGCTTGCCTAACACCTCCATACATCTCATACACGAACAGCTCTCTTCACAGTGCAGTTGTCGAAGCTGCATAAACCAAGAATGGGAAGCATATCTGCGTGAAGGGGGTGAACCCCTATTGAGTCGGAGGAGTTCGACCTGTGTTAATCGTTTGACATCGTTTGGCGGGCCAGCCACACATTTTCTTACCTGTCAAACTGTAAGCGAGGTGCGATTAGAACGGGTTGGTTCTTAAAACTACTGTTGGTCCCTCAACAAAATCAGAACAGTTACATTATACCCCGGCGAAACACTCACTAGGTCACCGGTACCGTTCAGGTTCCCACCATGGTCAATCACAAATTCTGTATTCTAGTCATCTTCCACGCTCAAGTCATCGGGAACTGGCAAAATGCCTGCAATGGCGTCGTTTGTATAGCCCTAGATGTCCCAGATTCACGGCCCATTACGAGCCCTATGAGTAGTAGGCAGCAGATAACCCAACGCCAAGAGGCAGAGCTGCATGACGCGTCCTTGAATGACCTCGAACCATCTCTGTAATCCTCACAGAAGAGTGCATTATACGCCAAATTCCAGATAAGGGGTAGAGGGGCCCCAGGTCGATCTAATGCAACCCCACAAAATGATGCGAGACTAACCCCTGATTAGCGAGGGTAAAATGAATTATTTCTGCCCTGGCGGCATTAATGAGGTCTAGAAACATTATGTGGCGTGGCGGACTTCCGTTTTTTGATTAGCCTCTGAAAAATGAATCCTGAGGCTTCTATATCCTAATGTGTTGTTTTGCTAGTGGAAGATCAAAATCGGCTGCTTCGTACTCGCAGCTGCAACGAGGCTCGGATGGTACTGTGTAGTGTGGGGGTGTCTAGGAGTGCCTCTTCCTTCACAATCCCCACATTCTAACTTTCGAGAGCGGCTCAGCCTTGTGTGGTGCCTGAGTTGTCGGTGCGAAGCGAAGGAGTGCCGGAGCCGGACCGAAATATATGACAAGATCCGGGCCGCCAGTCCCGGTGGTGCTGTTCATGTTGCTCTGCTCTGCTCATTTGCTCCAAATGTGCTTCACACACGAACCCACAATGATATCAACAACCCTCTCCGTTCCCGTATCCAAATACAAGCTGTACAAGAATTGATCGCCTTGTAAGGGTTTGGTCACAGTCGCGTTCACACGTTTCACGCGTAGTCACAACAATAAGGGCATTCGACTATCATGATAGGAAATGTAGAGTGAAAGACAGATATGTTATTCTGTCCGAACTCCTATTTCTTCTACTATCCAATAAATATAAACTGAATCAACTCTTTCCCACAGCAAGTTGACGGATTCACAGACAAGGAGAACTGATCGTTCCAGTGTGATACTTAATCAGGGCTCGATCGCAGTCCACTGATAGCGCAGAAAAGGGCAACACTGTGACACGAACTTATCCGAAGGAGTGAGTTATGGGAACAGCTAGTATGTTTCGATCACCCTCTTCCTCATGTCGCGCGTTCTTGACGAGGGCCAGGCAACACATTATGAATGTCCGGCTGGCGGAGCGATCTTATTTTTCCCGGCATCAAAACCACTTCCTCTGTTCACTCACTTGACCTATGTCGGATCGGTCCCCCACGCCTTTGATCCCATCATCGCTATCTGGGACTCTTGCGCTTTTGGCGATTCCCTTCTTGCCGATAAGTTCAGACGAAGCTCGTCCTTGCACAAGCTACCATCACCGTCCACATCCCGTTTGGTGGAAAGGTGTCTGTCCAAGATTGACAACATCCAGTCCAGAGAAAGAAGCTTCTCGCGAGGAATTTTGACCTGGGGTCTTGCTCTCGTTTAGACTGGAGACTTTTCGATTTCATGAGTTCGAATACACCCAAGTGCGGGACGACATTAACGCATAAATTATAGAAAAGAGAGCGCAACTCCTTAACTAACTCGCTGCAAGGAAGTCTAGACAAGAATCGGATAGATCGAAGGATGTGGGGGCTATGAAGGATTCAAAAACTTCTGCTACTACCCCTGACAATGCCGTCGCTACCCAGGTCTGAGTGCATGTCGAACGCCCCTTGGATACCCTTCAACATATCAAACTTCCCAGAGCTGCTATGTTTCACAATCGGCACCCAAAAGGACGACCGAAGATTGTCTGGAATTTCATGTTGCGTAAATGAAGATTCCAGTAAACGCGATATTGATATAAACTGCCATGCTCCCTAGATGCAGTTTTGATTGGCTTCTTATTTTTACATGAATGTTGTCTCAGCTTTGCCCCGACGTCTTTCAACAGGTCCTGGTTGACCAAACATTCCCGACCCCTCCTTACTGATGAAGGTGCCTCCTGCGCTGATGGTCCCCTTGTAAGATTTGAGCTCTGATATGCCTCTGAGTGAGCTGTAGCCATCCTTCAGTATGCATAACACATACCAAATCACCTTGCACAACGGCCGTATCAAGTTGAATATATTTAGAGGGTGCCCAAGCGCCTCCAACATGAGCTGGTGGTGAACATTTGGACCTACAGAAGGTCAATCAGAACACCATTTTGGCCCTGTCTTCTGTAGAAGACAATATTGGCATGTTCAGGTGACAAGGGAACATCTTCAGGCTTTAGGCACCTGCGCGTCGCGTCGTACAATAAGTGAACGTTGCACATTGTGACGCATCATGTGATGTACATACAAAGACAAACGATATGTAACGCGCCTCACTTCTCCTGAGCCTGCCTCATAGCTATCTGCATTGGAGTCGTGTATTTCAGTTTTGGGTGTTTGACAGCAGGAAACCATTTTTTTAGTATGTAGAATAAAATATGCAAGTTGTATTAAGTGTTGGAATAGCAGCCTCAGCACAGATAGATAATTTGAGGTTATCTTGGATATTGCTCAACCTCTTCTGGGATATCAATAGGACAATATGGGACATGATCTTTACAGTGTGTTAATTTAATGAAGATGACATCAGATTGACAATAGCATCTGCCTGCTCTCTCCTAACAGCATAACCCACTAAATCCTTGATATTCACATTTGCTTCAACCTTGATCACATCTTTCTGCCTTCCCAGGAAAGTCAAAATTTCATTTAGTAGCAAAACAGATAAGCTTTCATCTGACGCGTCCTGATCCCCATTAGTTTCAGGGTTCTGAACCTTCTCCAACTTCTTCTTGGCCTGTCTATTGCCTTTTGTCTTTATTGTGCAGAGAAAACATGTTGCAGTATATGTTGAAGTATTTGCCTTCAGTGGAATTTTTTCGAGACCGAGGGACTTGCATTTTGAGCACTTTTTTGACCCTGCCATCTCCAGATAGCTATGACGAGGCTCAGGAGAAGTAAGGCACGTTACATACTGTTTGTCTTTGTGTGTACATCACGTGATGGTTCACAATGTGCTGGGTGAATTGCACAGAATTCCAGGTGGTACCTATGTGCCAGAAATCCTTCGGGTACACCAGTTTTGTACTTGCGACGTCGTACGCAATATATCCGGATGTGGAATGACCGAATAGCACCTCAGTAAGCCATATTGTACTGGGCTGTAACATCTGAGATCCCCAGGAACCTGTGAGGATAGGTTTTATTTCTTCTTGATTCTCTTCCCAAATCCTGATACATCTTAGGCTTAGAAGGTACAACCCTCTGCTACTACTACTACAGGGGTGGTTCTGATAAATGTCATAACCGCGATCAACGTCTGGTAGGGAAATTGAACCTCCAGAAGAGGGTGTCCGAGCTGAACAGCCTCAGTTGAAATGGCATTGTATATATTACTCCACTGCGAAGGTGATCAGCACCGGCCAATAAAGGACAAACAGAAATAAGAAAGGAACGTTGAAAATTGGGAACGATGAAGTGCGGAGGCGGAAGTAATCGTAAGCGGCTTTTCCAACTCTCCTTCTTTCTGCACCTACCCTATCTCCGAGAGAGAGAGAGAGGGAACAATGAGCTTGTTAACCATCCACAACCCGCCGCGATTTCTTGAATCTATCTATCTATGGCTTTCCCCACCTTACTGTACTGCGTTACATGAACGTGGAAGCGTTCATGTATCATATGGTAGAGGAAGTGGGGGAGGGGGGGAACTTGCCAATTCGTTCTCATCCCACGTGCGAGACAGATGAGTAGCCTTGAATTTTTTTTATATTTAATTTTCATTTATTGAGTCCCTCTGGGAATGAATTCTGCTAAGAATGGGGTGTTTTTTTTTTTTCCAAGAAATTTATATTTAAACTGACATTTTAATTCGACATAAATAAATTCACAAGGGTCGAAAGTTATGTCTTTTATAGTGTTTTCAGATGCTTGGGGTTCAAAGTGCAGTGCAGTGGGCTTGACTTGCTAATCGTTCGGTTTCGGATATAGTATAGCGAATCATGAGTAGAGGACTGGAGAGACCACTTGAACGAAAATGTGGCGGGAATCAATCAAGATGTTCCTGTACGCTTCAACCAGACGGCCTTATCCCCACCTTCCTCCCTTCTATAATTTATGAACCTCTTCTATGTCTTTTGTGGTGGTCGTAAACCAAACATTAATATATGGTACGCCAAATCTTTTCGCTATCAGTCGATGCGATGCAAGTTTGTTATTTGCATTTTTATATTAATTTCATCAGGGGAAGTATCATGGGTTGAAACGATCTCCAGACGAACTACAACAAGGTGGTCGTACTAGAGGGAATGATGAATTCATCCAACCGGGTAATACCCCCCAATCTGACCTCGATTAGTGCAACACGAGTAAGTTGCGTGGCGGTGACAAGTCTGTAGAATGGACGAGCCGATCTCAGTAAGTAAATCGGTGCATGCAAAGGAGGTACTCAGAGGAAAATTAAAATGAATCAGGAGAAACCATAGGGAACCAGATTATTTTATGTCTTGTAATATCGCCAAAGTATCACCACTAGTGCTGATGATTACTTTCAAACGTACATATATATATGCACAACCAATAACTGTTTTTATTATTATTATTGCCGGCCTCAGGAGAGATCCGAGAGGGGTGCGAAGTGGGAAAATCAAAGCGGTCGACTCTTCTCATAAAGGGGGGGGTGAACTTGACGAAGCGAAGATACAATCAATACACGTCAAAAGACTTCTGTAGAACTCGCTCGCCAAATGTAGTGTTATTCGTAATTTCTCGAGTGAGGTGAAATATATCTCTCGCAAAAGGAGGAATTACTGGGGGGGGGAGGGGTGATGAAGATTGCGAGTTTACAATTGGAGAGGAGGGATTGGTGACAAAAGTCCCACCTCCCTCAATGGGTGGTGATGGCTTCGCCACTTTTTTTCTCTTCTGCTTCTGGTTGCGCGAGAATGAGGGGGAGAGGTGGGGGTGAGGGGTTGATGTTCATCGAAATCGTTCGTTGGGGAAAGAAAATTAAATTTGACTGAGCTGTTGTCGCTCCGCTCACAGCGGCCCTCTATCGCTTGAAAGGGCTCATGGCAGGACACATTGACCAAATAAGCGTCGCTAACCAAAATTTAAAAAAAAAAATACGCATACAAAAAAACATTTGATTGAAAAAGAATGAATATATCGCTATGAGGGGGGGGGGTCACTGTATAAATAAGATAGAATTTTCTTTTCCATTGTCATTGTCTCATTGTCCCATTGCTCATTGTTAAGATGTCTCTTAAAATCCAAACCCTGCACCCGCATTCACTGTCACTGCTCTCGTAGATGGCACATTCAAGGACGTGTCATTGTCAGACTACCTCGGTCAATGGTACGTTCCTCGCGACTTCCCTTTTATGAATTTATTTTCTCACGCCGCTTGGCGATAGGGTGCTTCTCATGTTTTACCCTCTGTAAGTGCCGTCATTCGTCATTCGAACCTTCGAACCTTTGTTTGGACCTTTTTTATTTATTTATTTATTTATCAAATTTCCCATTTCAATAGCGACTTTACCTTTGTCTGCCCAACTGAGATTTTAGCCTTCAATGATGCCATCCCCGAATTTGCCCGTCTCAACACCACAGTCCTCGGTACGTTCATTCAAACCACTACTTTCAACCGATGGCATGATGAATAATATCAAATTTTTATACGCGACAGCCATCTCCACGGACTCTGAGTACTCCCACCATGCCTGGGCACAGCAACCTCGTTCCGCTGGTGGTCTCGGCCCCAACTTGCGCATTCCACTGCTCGCTGATCGAAACATGCACGTGGCACGCGATTACGGGTGTCTGATCGACGATAAGGGCATCACGTTCCGCGGGAGCTACTTGATCGACCCCGAGGGCATTCTCAGGTGCGTACATGCGCCTTCTTTCAAAGACTTTTTCTTAAACTAACGGGTTTTCTCTCTGCGTTTCAACAGGCAGATAACGGTCAATGACTTGCCAGTCGGACGATCGGTAGATGAGGCTCTTCGAATTGTCCAAGCATTCCAGTTCACCGTGAGTTTTCGCTACCAAATCTCCAACAATCCCGGAATGGCACTAAAGTGGCTTTTTTTTTCCTTAAAAAAAGGATAAGCATGGCGAAGTGTGCCCCGCGAACTGGAAGGAAGGTGCGAGGACCATCCGAGCTGACCCAGTTGCCAAACTCGAGTACTTTGGCGCTGTCGCCGATAGTGCACGCCAGAATGGCAAGTTGAATGGGGCCAAGATTGGTCGCGCTGTCTGAGACGGGGATGACGGAGGATGAAGATTGTCCCACGGATGTTAGATTTGATTGGAGAAGTTGGAAGGGTTTTAGACGGGCTGTTGATCTAGAGAGATTTAATTATACCTGTAGGCTCATGAGGACTACACATCAAAGTACTCTGCTATATCCTTCCGTTTCATTCACTCATTCAGGTAGAGGGAGAGACCTGAAAAGGATATGGGATTACCCTTTAAGGAAGAGTTGAACCAAATAGGCACAAACCCAGAGAAACGCTTGAAATTTAATTTAATTTTTAAAAAGGCGTTGCCACAGCGGCGTTAAGTGGCCGTCGCGCATCTATCGTTTAAATTACATAAATTAAAGTAAATAAATGCGCTCGCGCGTTCATCTCTCTCCCTTTCCCCTTTCAACTTCCCCTTTGTCTTTGCCTTTGCACGATGTCTCCTACCATCCAGTCCCCTGCACCCGCGTTCACCGTCACTGCTCTCGTAGATAACGCGTTCACAGATGTTTCTTTGTCAGATTACCTTGGTCAATGGTACGTACGCACCTTTACCTCTTTTTTTGAGTGTCTGACGCGTCGACACGTCAATTATAGGGTGATTCTTATGTTTTACCCTTTGTAAGTCACATTCCTCATTCAAATTTCCCCTTTCTCAACAAAAGAGGGCGTCTTATTATCATTTATTTATTATTATTGTTAGGGACTTTACATTTGTCTGTCCAACTGAGATCTTAGCCTTCAACGACGCCCTCCCTGAGTTTGCCCGTCTCAACACTAGAGTGCTTGGTACGTTCTTCATACCGCCAACGCTACGCAACTTCTGATGCGCATTCCGTTTTTGTATTTACGTATATGCCGTAGCTATTTCCACGGACTCGGAATACTCGCATTATGCTTGGTCACAGCAAGCCCGCTCCGCTGGCGGTCTCGGTCCCAACTTGCGCATCCCATTGCTCGCTGATCGAAACATGCGTGTGGCACGCGATTACGGGTGTCTGATTGAGGATAAAGGTATCACTTTCCGCGGGAGCTACTTGATCGACCCCGAAGGCGTTCTCAGGTGCGTGCACGCGCCTTCCTCAGTCTTTAACTGACGGAGGTTGATCGTTTTCTCTTTGCGTTCATTAGGCAAATAACAATCAATGACTTGCCAGTCGGACGGTCTGTAGATGAAGCTTTACGCCTTATCCAAGCGTTCCAGTTCACCGTGAGTATTTTTTTTAAAAATTCCTTCCGCACTTATCCCCAGGATTGTACTGATCGCGATTTGGTGTGCCTTTTGAAAAGGACAAATATGGCGAGGTTTGCCCCGCGAATTGGAAGGAAGGCGCGAAGACCATCCGGGCCGACCCGACCGCGAAACTGGAATATTTTACCGCTTTGAGTGATGGCGCACACGAGAATGGAAAGGTGAACGGGACCAAGCGCGCTCGAGTTGATTGAGGCGAGCATATTGGTGTTGGTATAGACAAAGATAGAGAGAGAAAGAAATTAAACTTCTGCCTCGGATTACTATACCAAAGTTACCCACATAATAAATAATAATGCTTGGTGTCATATACAAAAAAAAGACATTGAGACGGGTAAAATAAATACATGACTTTTTTGGACGCGGACGCTACTCCCTGTTGCCGCCCTCGCCCTTGTCCATCTCCCGCTCGCGCTTCCACTTGTCATAACACTCGAGTGTGACGCTAGCCAAGAAACAAGGTATGCTCTGTTCCATCTCGACCCAGTTCCGCATCAACTGGGGTAATTCCTGAGGACCACCCTCACCCTGTGCGACGAGTTGCATCCTTGCAGCACCAGTACCGCTACCACCACTACCACCACCGCCGCGAGCGGGTTGAAAGACAAAGGCAGCGCCAAGATCGTATTGAGAAGTGACGCGTACCTGTCCGTTATCATAAAAAGCAATCTTGACGCCCAAGATGGCAGATAAGGTCTCTCTAAACTCTGCTGTCTTGGCGGTGAAGACTTGTCGAAGTCTTAACATCCGTTTCTCTTTTTGTTTGAGTTCTTCTTCTAATTGAACCTTTTCTTGACGCATCGCTTCCCAACTCGCGCGGGGTACTAGTTCTGCACTAGCACTAGCACTAGCACTAGCACTAGCACTGGCACTGGCATTGACGTCATCGTCGTCGTTCTTGATGGTTTTAGCGTTGGTTTTGGTTTTGGTTTGGGTGACGTCGTTTGAGGAGGAGGAGGATGTCGTCTTGATATCGGCGACGTCCTCGCGATCACCGCCGCCGCCGCTTGCTTCGAGAGTGGCAAGATGTTGTAAGAGTGCCTCATTCTCCCTTTTCAACCGATCTAGCGTGGCTTGACGGAGATCCACCCAATCCTGAGCTGGGTTTGAACAGAGCGAGAGCACGCGCACGCCAGGCGGGACATGTCTCCCCGCACCGATCTCTCCGCGTAGCTCGAAGAGGGTCTGTTCGAGTTCTTCGATCTTCTCTCTATCCTTTTCTCCTTCTTGTTCTCTCTCTTCCAACGCTTTAAAACAGAAAAAAAAAAAAAAGGAGAGAGATGTTAGATTGTTGAGGAGGCCCGAGGGAGAAAAAAAGAAAGAAAAAAAAAAGGAAAGGAAGAAGAAAAGGAGAGGGATGATGTTACCTCGGCGCGCTTCTTGCAAGGCATGTTTCCCATTAACCATTTCATCCCGCAGAGCTTGTAAACCCGAGCTGTGTTCGAGCGCAGGTCGTTTCGCGAGCTCTTGTATTTCCGTCTCGAGGGTGCGAATATGCGCTTTGTAATCGTCTATCAAGGTCTCGAGGTCCTTCACGTGCTGTTCTTTGGCTTCATCGATATGTCCAGTACCCTGAGCTGTCTCCTCGCTCACGTAACTGGCCTACCACCGTCACAAATAAATAAATAAATAAATAAGTTGTATTTATTAGCTTCACAAAATAATAAATAGTAGAAGGCGCAGAGAAACCTCACATTGAGCGCTTGCAGGAATCCAACCTCTCGCTCAGCAAGCGTGGCAGTACGCTCAGCCCTCATCGCACGCTCTTCGGCCGCCCGAGTGGATTGGAGAAACGCGTCGGCCGCCGCTCGTGCGTCCACTTCTCGTGCTTGTGCTTCAGCGAGCTCAGCTTCGCGCTGACGCAGCGCCGCACGGTCTGCGCCATGATCCTCCAGAAGATGAGCGTGTTCGAGACGCAACGCTGACAAACTTTGCGTGATGGTGATGGGCGTCGAGGAAGGGGTTTCGGGTACTACGTTCCTCACCCTTGAATGTGTAATCGTTGAGGAAACGAGTTCGCAGGCATAGGTAGTTAGCTCGGGGAGGAAAGGAGGAGGGGAAAGAAACGCACCATGCTTCGCGTTCAGCGCGCGCCGCTTGAACCTCCGCCTCGAGGCGCACGACCGTCTCACGTAGTTGATCTGCTGCAGCCGCGCGACGCTCGAGTGCACGGTTCTCCTCGCGTAGTACTTCGATGATGGCGTGACGCTCCCGTAGGGCGCTCAGCTCAGTCGTCGCCCGCGCGTGGACTGCCTCGAGGTGTCGCGTGTGTTCTGCTTGGCGAGTGAGCTCCGCGCGGAGAACGGACCAGGTCGCCTCTTCTGCCTCGTGCCGAGAGAGGTCGGCTTGTGAGGCCGCTTGGGCATCGAGGGCGGATTGCAGACGCAGAACTTCAGCGCTGTGTGTTTCGGACGCTGCATAGGCTTCGCGAAGATTGATGGAGAGGGATTCTACTTGGTGCGAGAGAGAGGTGAGCTCTGCAGCTTGAGTGGCGATCTTTTGGGATGTGGAATGTGAGAGGGAGTCGTATTTGTCTTGAAGATCGACATGGTCCTCTTGGAGGATGCTTAATGAAGAACGTAGGGAACGGATATCGTGGTCCGCTTTTGTCTTTGTGGGACAGGGTGGTGTAAATATGATGGGAGGAGGGGACTATTTTGTTTTCGGATCACGTACTTTTTCTTCCTCGAGCTCCTTTGAGACGCGATCCTTTTCCTCTCTCTCTTCTTGCTCACGTTCAGCAAGCCATCGACGATCAGCCTCGAGACGCTCGATGGCCGTGTCGCGTTCGCGGAGACGCGTTTCGAGTTGGACGCGGGTGGTCTCTGCAGCGGCAAGTTTACGCTCAAGGGCGGCCTGAGAGAGGGTGGTATTCAGTGTCTGAGCGCGCTGCTGTCTCTTTGCTGTTGAAAGTTGTGGATCTGTACCCGCTCAGACGTGTCAGACCGTCATGGCAGAGGTACAGAGTTGCTACATAGCAAAAGGGACAAACCACGCTCAAGCTCTGCTGCTAGGGAGTCGCGTTTTGTTGTCGTAGAGAGGGTAGTAGTAGTGGTAGTAGAATTTCTTAATCTACTAGTTGAAGGCTGAGGTTGGGGTCTGTTAGACGGAGGTCGATTCCTTGAGTTCATCGTTCGTTCATCTTCTTTGAAGAAGGGGGCAAGCCAGAGGAGTCACGCGCATCGGTGTTGTGACAGACGTGCCGTCACGGAAATGGTCACGTCACATCGCATCACATTCCCCCTCCCTTCCTTCCTTCCTTCCTTCGCTCCTTTGCTCTTCCTCCTCCTTTCATTCCCATCCCCTCCCCTTCCGAACCGGACGAAGCCATTTTTTTAAAATTCTTCTTCCTGTTTGTCAAGATGGGTTTAGCTTCAGCTTCAGATCATTCTTCGGATTCAGAAAGTGACACTCCCATCATGAAGAAGAAAAGGTCCAGCGGTTCAAAGGCTGAGAGTGACGACTTTGCTTTTAAAAACGTACTTAGACCGCCACGCTCAACCACTTACACTGCGCAGGCTCTTTATGGTCCGTTCTCTCACCAACACCTCCCCTCTTCCACAAGCTAACATCATGATTAGACCAAATTATTGAAGGCACAATTGACTTGGATCCTCATTATCAACGCGGTATGTCATTATCCCCTCAATCCCTGCCTCTTCACTCGTTAAACCCCTTTCCGTCGTACTAGACGTCGTCTGGTCGGAGATTAAGCAAATTGGCCTCGTTGACTCAATATTTCGAAATTTCTATATCCCCCCTATCATCTTCGGTAACGTCATATACACTTCTCTATAACCAGCTCACAACGCTTATATTCGTTCGCAGCTGTATCCCAGTCAAGTGATGGCACAGAACGGCGCGTTTGTATCGACGGGAAACAACGATTAACTTCGATACAAAAGTTAGTGCGTTGCATGGTTGCTCCCTCGAGCTCTGCACTGACAGGGAGCACTTCAATTTCAGGTTCATGGATGGCCTGGTGGGTCTCTCTCCTATCATCCCCTGCACCCATTTGTCGACTCTGGCTTCATCGACAGATATTCCGTAGGTCTCTTCTTTCTAAGTTTTGGCTACTGCGTTCTACTCTCTGATGCGTTCATTCACCGACGTGCGTAGATAAAGACGAGTAGGATAAGATCACTTGGATTTTAATTATCTAAATCTAATGTTTGAACAGGGAGACCAAGAGAAAGTACTGGTACAAGCAGAAGACGGGGAAACCTGGCAAAC
This sequence comes from Multifurca ochricompacta, assembly GCA_022496185.1. Lineage (NCBI taxonomy): Eukaryota > Fungi > Basidiomycota > Agaricomycetes > Russulales > Russulaceae > Multifurca > Multifurca ochricompacta. The sequence continues at coordinate 105,887 of WTXG01000124.1, forward strand.
AGCTTCCACCCAAGTACAAACGGATGTTTGCGAACAAACAGATTGTCTGTATAGAATACATGGAGATCTCAGAAGACGATGAGCGTGAGATTTTTAGGGTATGTTGTGACCGCATCCAGTTGATTTTTGTATTCACATTCGTCATTCTCAGCGCGTACAGCTTGGTATGGCGCTCAACTACGCCGAGAAAATGAAGGCAGAAGCCCCGACACCGCGGCAAGCACTTGTGCACGACCTTGTCGCGGAGTTTGCCATGTCCTTTCGCTCACTCGGCTTCAACGATCGGCGGGACGCCGCTTTCCGTTGGATCGCGCAGTCCCTCCAGACGATTTTAGATTCACGCCCTTTCCTCAAGCGCACGGCTACTACGACCTCGCAACAGACCGCCTGGCTCAAGGACGCTGCGCCACTCGACCTGGCATGGAAAAAGCGCGTGCAGCACACATACCAGCTGCTCGTTGATACGCTCTCCGCGCATCCGGATTGCCTCCAGGTAGCCCATGGCCCTGCAACGATAGCGCCAATCGACCTTGTCATGATGGTCCTTCTTGTGTTTGAGTTTCACGAAAAGCTGCCGGCTATACGGCTTCCGGATGCTCTGCATGCGCTACGCATGGCAGCACGCAACGAGACGAAGGACTTGATGTGGAAAACTGAACACTTGGGCTACTATGTCGTCTTTTTAGAACGACTAGAAAGACTGGGTGAGGCGGTTCTGAATACGAGTAGTGACCTTAGCGCGCAGGTATTAATGGACGTGGACCCGCCTGCAAAGCGGCAGAGAACGGATGGTGTGTGCTATTTGGCGTTTGCTGGGACGTATGGGAATACTCACGTCGAATGATAGATTACACGCCCGCGTTACCACCCACCCCATCATCATCCCAGCCCCCACCGGCGGTGGGTTTAGGGACGGCCCAACGCACACCAACCAGTTTCTCCGTCAAAAAAGGCCACACGCAAGAAGCACAACTACAGCCCCAATCCACACTGATGCCTCGACCAGCGCACGTCCCGCCCCCGTTACTTTCTTCCGTGTTCCCATCGACAGCAACGACATCTGTTACCTTTCCAACAACCCCGCTCACCCCTATACCCCCACAGCAACAAACCGCCTTTCCACCCACTCCAACTGTAACCGTACCTGGATCTATGCTCGGGTCATATCCCTTTCCCCTTTCGTCCATGACGCCCGGTCGCACAGATCGCCTAGCGGCGATGCGAGCTGCCAAAGCTATCATACAACACACTCAGCAGCAGCAACAACAGCAGCAGGCGGCATACGGGTCACATTCGTTACCGCACAAACCGGCGCAGACGCAAATGTCCCGGCCGAGCGCGGAATGGCCTGTTGTGCAGATGAGTGGGAATGGCGTTGGCACCTCTTTGGGTGGCGGAGTTGGGGGTCCTAGTGGTAGTGGTGGTGGTGGTGGTAGTGGTGTTGGGGGGAGGAAGTAGGTGATGGACGATGTGATGGCACGGCAGTACAGTTCTTGGTTCAGTTCTTGGAGTGGAGTTTCATTCACTGCACGCACGCACTCAAGGAAGGAAAGATGGGCGTTTTGCACTATTGCTATACCAACACGACACGAAACGAATTTAGCGTACATGTAAAAGGTAAAACATTATTTGTAGTAACTCCCCCCTCTTCCTCCTCTTCCTCCTCCTTCTCCTCCTCCTACCCCCCCAAGTGTCTATCACAATGCTTTCTGTTGTTCTTTAAAATATTGATATATGGTCAATGACCAATGATGTTTTTTATTTTTATTTTTATTTTTTATTTGCGATGCTTTAAGCGATCAAGAAGCACAACAGTTCTCAAGCTCAAATCTTGCATCCGAATACCTTTCGAAGTGGTCAAAGAAAGGACCTGAAGGATCTTGTGAAACAAAATCCAATGTCGCAGGATTCGTACACGGTGAACTCAAGAGACGCAAACCTGATCATCCCCAAGAAGAATCTTAAAAGACTATAATGTTGGTGAATTTTGACTGGGGTGAGGATCTGAAAACTATTTGAGGATTACAGTGGCGCGGGACAACATGTCGCTGAACAACACATTACGGAGAGGTATTAGGCATAAGGAATGGACCTGCTTATACTCGCGCACTCGAGTCTGACGGAATATTTTATTTTCTTGCGTGAGACAGATCCGAATGGACGAAAGAGTGAGTTTCTTTCGGTCGTCCTCCGGTGGAACTTCCTCCCTTTCTCTGTATATGTTGGTAATACAATAACACGCGGAACAGGCAAAGTGTACAAATTTACTTATGTACGGGCCAAGGCCTGAGCGTGAAGACTTCAACTTGGATGGGTGATCTTAACGAACACTTTGACGTTGAACCCAATGCAGAGCTCCTTGAAGCGCGAATTAATTCGATTTAAAATAAAATAATAATAATTTTCATTGTGCGCGTTACGGGTCGCTTGCCCGTTCATTCCCGGTTTCGTCTCCTTTCTTCGTCCTTATTGCTCAAATTCATCCTCTATTGCTTCATAAAACTCCTCCAACTAGGTCTCTCTACAAGCATATGAAGGTACATACAATACTTTTTTAGTAGACTGGCAAGCCAGCAGAAGCAGAAGAAAATCAAACGGCATCTCTCTCTCTCTCTTTTCTCTTTGTGAGCTAACTTCTCGACGACGTTCAATCGCATTCGCAAGTTCAAGCACGACATACCATAAAGTTCAAAGTCTTAGTTATCTCGGGGCTCCCTCTTCTCTCTCTCATCTCCCATGCCTCGCTTCGCTCGGGAACACATTTTGCCTCGCACCCACCGCCGTACTGTGGATATTAAAGGATGGACAGGATCTGGAAAACGCAGCAATTTACGGCAACTATGCGCAGTTCGGGACGCCGTTATTGAGAGGATATACGCTAAGAAACTGAAGCGACTACGCGAGATCAGAAAGAAATACGATCCTGAGGACGTCATGGGCCTTGCAGGTGGATGGGGGGTTTTAATTAAGCCCGCTGGTGCGACCTATTGAAGCTCACACACAATGTTTTGTCTAGATGAGTGTAAGTCCATGGGGCGACTGCCGTTGACGCCACCGGGGAGGCGGGTTGATGCCATATGCCATATATTTTTACATGATATTCAATCTGTGATCAACCCTCTTTTTCTCGAGTGAGCTGTCAGATACGTTTATTATGTCAGTTATGTCGAAGAAAGTGTAGAGCTTGTAGTATTGTTTGCTGCACTTGGAAAGCTGAGAGTGCAATAGAAGAAATGGGGAGATAGTAACAAGGGAGTAAGGGTGGCCTAGGTGGCAGAGATCCAGGAAAGAGGGTCAAAATTCATGATGGACGACAAAGATCATTCTTCAAACCATGCTGGAATCAACAATCACACGGAGAGGTTTTCCCAGCCCCAGGGTCGCATTCTCGCATTCTTCGGTTATGGCAGCAGAGCGATGGGCGCAAGCAGCTCGTGTCCGTTATTTGGGCACCAACAAATTGACTTTTCATTCAGAGGTGGGGCCCGCCCTATGTCCATTTGACTCATCACGAATCATTGCGCTCCTGACCTTCCAAAAAAACGAGTGGAATACAGAGTGGTGGCTGCTGAGGTAGTTCGCCCTTTTTCTTGACGTCTGGCTCAGCATTACAGTGGTGGTCCTGCAACCACGTGAGGCGCTTCCAGGACGAGGTGTGAGCATAATTCAACAGTACTTCAACTTCTTTCACGCATTCATTCGAACGGCCGCACTTCCTGGTAGGGTGAGGCCGGACCCGCCAACCACGCAGAGTAATGCGAATAGCGCTAGTCGATGAGCAGCAGCATGTGGACCCAACACGGTCGAGCGATGGGATGGTGGCTAGGCTCGGTGATCAATCGGGATGGCGGAAGGATGTGGAGATGTGGAGTCCGTCCTAATTAATGGGTCGTAAGTCTGGCCCTTTTCCCACTCTGCGCCCCTAGGTTCCACCCACCTTCCTTCACACTCTTGTTCGCCTAGTACCACATCCCTAGGAGTTCTCATCTTGGTCGGTCACACTGCATCCTCGCTTGCTTTGGCTTACCTCACACACAGCTATTCTGGGCCATCATCTCTGCTGACACTCATCACACAAAACCAGTGAAATCTGCCTGCTCGCCATTGAAAGAGCCGAAATTTGAATATCACATTGGAGGAAAGGAAGAATTTGATGTCACAGGATGCTGCTGGGCTGGGGAGGACGATTTATTTCCGTAACAAGCAGGGCGACGGCATCTTCCTCCTTAACACAGATAGGACACGTACATGAATCCGAACCTGAACTACGCCCAGGTAGTGCGTGGGCCTGGCTCGGGCGCCGACCTTGGCACGCATACGTACGAGTATGCTCGACCTCAAAGGCATGGGGAAGGTTGTCAACGCCGTGCTCGTCCTGCGCGGGAAAAGGCGCCAGAGTGGACCGACGGGATCGACACTGGCCTCGTCAATTGGACAAAGACATACACTTGGATGGCTGACGAGTAGCCCGATCGCACTTAGGCGAAGCTACTTCTGCACCAAAGTGCGCCACTCTCACCTTCCTTCGGATGCGCTTTACCGTGCGCCGAGTGAGTATCATCCCTGTTGTAGGGTCATTTGCAGCAACCACGGGTCGTTCAATCATAACCAGCTTGCGGCGCTGCAAATTCTTGTGTAATGTAATGACAATTGCAGGTGCTAATGCGACCACTCCACAAGCATTTTTTTCAGCCCTGACACGCAGAGTCAGCCTTTTGAGGCCGCGCTTGACTTTACGATGAAAGTCCGGCCGGGTGACGAACCCGCTTCGAGCTCTTGTATAGCTTAGGCGCCGGCGCTGCGGTGTACGGTGACCCGGATGGTAGGTACGCTGCATTCCTTGCCCGTTCGGAGCAGGACTACCCTGCGCAGTTGTGGTTCTTCTGGAACAGGACTCCGGGTGACTACGCACGCACGCGGGTAGTGCCGGTGCCGCGACGCCATCGGGATCCAGTTCGGCGCGGGTACCACGGCAAGTAAGGGAAGCAGCAAAAATGGTGACGGGTCTTGACTTGGGACTTGGGGCAGCCTGTTTCTCGGGACAATCCTTCTTTTTTTGCATGACCCGTGTTTCCCTTGCTATGAAAAATGCCTTTCAGTACTTGGTAAACAAAGATCCTCGCTCGTTTACGTGGGTTTAAGGCGAGTAGCAACCGCCAAGGAGAGCACTACTTCCTTCTGATAATCACAATATTGCTGCAACCATGGAAGCGGAGGGCCATTCATTCTAGGTCTAGAAATAAATCCACAACCTTCCCCGCTGGTAACGTGGGTTTAGGCGAGCAGCAATTACCAAGGAGAGCACTCTTCCTTTTGATGGTCACAATATTGTTGCAATCATGGAAGCGGTGGGCTACCCATTCCAGGTCTAGAAATGAATCACAACCTTCTTGGTGGAGAGTGCCAGTATGTTCCGCTCTCTGATGGACGGTAAGGGATCCATACGGGGATCACGCAGGTACCTTAGTGGATGAAATGCGTTCATAAGAAGCAAGAAGGGAAGGGCGTAGTGAGGACACTTATTCTCAAATCATGCAGCTCAGCTCATAGTCTTGTTTGCGGTCAGGCGTGAAGGTGAACGCCGTTTGCTCACATGAGCATCCTTGCTGCGCCGCTCACAGGTCCATGAATACCTGGATTGGATTCTTCCTCGCACTTACGTTTCTTTTGCCCCAGGAAAAAAGGTATAAAGGAAACACCTTTTTGTCGCTTTACCAGTAACCAACTGTTTCTCCCCACACCGTCACACTTACACACTTACACACCTTGAAGTTGTACCAAGGTATATACCCTGTTCTGCGATACCTGCTCCTTGTCGACGACACTCACCGCCTTCTGCCCGCAGAATGACTTATACAATCGTAGTGCAGGTCTATCAGACGAACCCGAACGCATTCTTCCGCTGCGTCGAAAAGACTTCTTGGAAGTATGCCAATGGCGCCACCTGGAGCGAGACCGACGGAGCCCATGTGCTCGGATGGGTGATAGCGGAACGTCCGGCTGCCTTCGCTTCGTGTCTGACACTGGGGAGTGCTTC
>WTXG01000125.1:0-111798 GCA_022496185.1 Multifurca ochricompacta
CCACCATCAGAATATGACAAACTGGCTCGCATGGTGCAACGTCAGCAGAATGTCGCAGAGCCGGTCCCACCGTTTTATATTCGGACCCTTGTTTCGCTCGAAGCTGCCCTTAATGCGACCCTCGCAAAAGAAAAAGAAGCTAAAAAAAAGATGAACGCAAGCAATGCGCGCGCCCTAACTGCCATGAAACAAAAAGTGCGGAAGACCGTCAAGGAGTACGAGAAGGAAATCAAACAATACAATGATGTACCCATCTTTCACAAATATCTTCATCTACGAGTTGCTTATCATTTATCAGGATCCAGAGGCATTTGAACATGAATATGCAGCCCTTGCCGTACCACAAGCACAGCTAAAGCCAGAAGTGGTTAAAAAGCCCCCTGGTGTGGAGGGTGACGATGAAGAAGAATATTTTACCCACGTTGGAAAAGGCGGGAAAGCTACGCAATATACTTCGGAGGGGATCTACAAGAACCTCCAGGCGATCCAGGAAGCTCGCGGCAAAAAAGTGAGCTTTCAGATGTCCCCTTTCCGATCAACATGCCGATATTTCCCAGAACACAGATCGTGTATATCAGATTCGTACGCTGGAACGACTGCTCGATGTCGCCGTCACCCCTTATCAGCAAATTCGTGTTCTGCTCGCCCTAATCTCATCTCGCTTTGACTACAATGCTTCTGTCGCCTCCTACATGCCCATTGAAATGTGGTTATCCGCTCAGCGCGAGATAGACGGTCTCATCCGCATCCTTATCAGTAATAGCGGGTATTCAGTGCAGGAGGTCACTGAAGACTACGACGATCTTGTGGAGCGTACCCCAGAAGGTGAAAAAGATAGGGTCGTCCGTATCCGCGGCAGCATTATTAGCTTCGTCGACCGGCTAGACGATGAGTTCACTCGCAGCTTACAAAACTTAGACCCCCACGGAACTGAGTATGTGGATCGGTTGAAGGATGAAAAGGGTCTCTACTGTACCATCTGTCTCGCAGAGACCCTTTATGAGAAGAAGCAGCTTCGTGAGCCTCTTGCTCGTGTCATCATGCGGCGTCTGGAACACATCTACTCCAAGGTACCTTATTGGGCGTACGCAAAATTTATGTTACACTCATCCACATGTCTTGTTTACAGCCGGATGCCGTTCTTGCTGTGCTCGAATCAGCAGTTGCTTCGTCGGATGCAGTCATTTCGCTTTCGCTGGCCTCACAAACATCCCCGTCTGCGCTCATCCACGCTCTCTGCGTTCATTTGTACAAGTCCGGGAACTCTGTCCTGCGAACGCGTGCAATGCTCAGTCACATTTACCATCACGCTTTGCATAATGACTTCTACACTGCACGTGACATGCTGCTCATGTCTCACTTGCAAGAGACCGTCTACTCCATGGACGTTGGCACTCAGATTCTATACAACCGCGCCGTTGTACAGCTCGGGCTTTGCGCATTCCGGTCCGGCCTGATTAAAGAGGCTCAGTCTACTCTGCAAGATATTTTTGCCACTCAGAGGGTGAAGGAGCTCCTTGCACAGGGTGTGCACCAGCCGCGGTTTCAAACGCTCACCCCAGAACAAGAGAAAGCGGAGAAGCAACGTCAGCTGCCGTTTCACATGCATATTAACACAGAGCTACTCGAGGCAGCGTTCCTCGTGTCTAGCATGCTTGTCGAAATTCCTATGCTAGCCAGCATTGATCTAGAGGAGCAGAAGCGCAAGGCCATCTCGAAGCCCTTTCGACGACTGCTGGACTTTGCAGACCGTCAAGTATTCACAGGCCCTCCAGAGAGTACGCGGGACCATATCATGCAAGCTAGTAAAGCGCTTCAGCATGGCCAGTGGCAGCAGTGCCGCGATCTCATACAGGATATCAAGATCTGGAGTCTCATGCCTGAGGCTGCAACAGTCAAGGAGATGCTTGCTAAGTGAGTGGAGAAATATCACGCTTTGCACTTGTGCTGATGACAATCTCAGGCGCATCCAGGAGGAAGGGCTACGTACTTTTTTATTCACGTTCGCGCCGCATTACAAAACTCTCTCATTGGCGTTACTTGAACGCACCTTTTCCTTGGATCGTCGGGCTGTCAACTCTATCGTGTCACGGATGATCTGGACTGAGGAGCTTCCCGCTTCCTTAGACCAATCTGCAGGCGTGATCGTATTCCATCGCGTCGAGCTCACTCGACCGCAGCAGCTGGCGCAGATTTTAGCGGAGAAGGTTGGAGCGATGGTGGAACAAAATGAGAAGGCCCTCGATATCCGCCTTGGCGGGGCAACTGCTTGGGGCGATCGAGCAGACGGCCTCAAGGGTGATAAACGGGGCGAGCAGACGCAGGAACGGAGGGGACGTGGGGAGCGGAGAGGTGGTGCCGGTGCGCGAGGTAGGTTTGGCGTCGCCCGAGTTTATCGCTCATGGCTCACATGCACATTTCAGGCGCAAGGGGTGGACGAGGAGCACGCTTTGCACAGGGGCTCGGAAGTCAGATGACCAAGACACGATAGCTATACTACTTTTGATTTGCTTGGCCTGGAGGTTTTGTGTGTGCACCATTCACACGTGTGTTTGTGTGTATGCCAGTCGTCGCTTGACGTCAGATACGCCACATCTGGTTAGCCCGGGCTCAGTCATCTATCCTCCTCGGGTATGGTCATATTAGGGGAGGAGACTTGGAGCGAGCTCCCACAGGTGCACAGGTGAATCCGTGGGCCGTGGGAGAAAAGAGATGACGCAATATCTCCCCTCCCCACCTTATCAGTATAAAAAAGCATACCCACTCACCCGGCAATGCTGAGAAAGCTTTGATCATGACCTCTACCGACGATTTCTTGAAAGCTAATGAGTCCTATGCCGCATCCTTTGGTGATAAAGGCTCGCTTGCAATTCCTCCGGCGAGGAAGCTCGTGATCAGTGGGTACAGTTAATGACTGCATCATTGCGTGCGACTGCTCAGTCGTCTCAGTTACTTGTATGGACGCCCGCATCGAGTAAGACTCGCTTAGGCTGCTGTGCCGCGCAATTGATTCACACAGTCTAAGTCCTGCTGCTCACTTGGGACTGAAGGAAGGTGATGCTCATGTCATCCGCAATGCCGGTGGTGTCGCGTGGGTGATGCTAGCTGCCATTATCTCCGCTGTACTCGAGATTTTACTTGTTCTTATAGCGCAGATGCCATTCGAAGCATTGTCATCTCTCAACGTCTGTTGGAAACGCACGAGATTGCTGTCTTCCATCACACTGGCTGCGGCATGCTCCTATTTCAGACGCAGCAGCTACGTGACCTTGTCAAGAATGCTGCCCCGGATGACTCGGAAGTTGCACGTCATGTTGATGCTATTCACTTCCACGAGTTCTCGAACCTTGAAGAGGCTGTGCAACGTGATGTTTTATTCTTGAAGTCACATCCCCTCGTGCTCAAGGAGACAACCATAACTGGTTGGATTTATGAAGTGGAAACAGGCAGGGTAAGTCAGCAAGTAAAATTAGTAAGAGGTTTTCATTTACATCCATATATTTGCATCCAGATTAGGCAAATAATTTGAGTCATATACATTATGTGTATCATGCAAGTTGCAGATATAGTGCTCAGAAGGCCCAGAATGAGTTGTGATTGTGACAACTGTCGTGTTGTTGCTTGTCTTTTCTTGTTAGTGATTGGCAGGGGTTGTGATGGTCTGTGACGAGTCCGACGGTTTTCCAATCGGGTGATATCTGCTCTTTTAATTTCTCATTTGATCACTTGATTGCACCTCATGCTCTCTCCACAGGGGGCACAACCCCTCTGACTCATTCTGTCACAGCCAGGTGAGAGCTGTGTTGAAGTTGAGTCGAGTATTCAAGACCAAGTCAAGTCAAGTCTGATAGATAAAGGCCAAGATGACTGTCAAGACCAGGCAGGCCCTGTGACTAGTGATGTGCACGGCTCGGCTCAAAGCCGTAAGCCGGCCGTTTCTGAGCCGGAAAAAGCCGGGCCGACATAGGCCGTGAAAACGGCTTCCAGTGGCCCATGGCTCAGGCTTAAGGTTTGGAAAGCCTGAAGCCACAGCTTGGGCTGCAGCTTTTGGTGGCTGAGTCACACTTTCTATGAACCAGAATACCAGTACAGAGATAGTCCAACATAATTGTGATTGCATTTAGATTTTAGATAAAACAATTGATGAGATAAAAACATGTCTTACATTAATCAAGATACTGAGTATATACATCTCAGATCAATCATGTGATTAAATCACATTGTGAGATAATGTGTTTGTTTACTTTAATTTAGTAGCTGATATAGTACATCTAAATAGGAATTCTGAAGGAAATGGGCATGGTGCAGACTTATATTTTAGATACTTTGTTAACTTAGAGACTTAGGTGCTTGTGATAATGCAATAGCAACTGCTTTATCTATAGCAGATTTAGTGGCTTTATACAGCTACTAAATCAAAGTAAATGAATGCATGCATTATCTTGCTTGTTAATGAAAGTGATTTAATCACATGATTGATCTGAGATGTATATACTCAGTATCTTGATTAATGTAAGACACATTTTTATCTCATCAATTGTTTTATCTAAATGCAATCACAATTATCTCAGACTATCTCTGTACTGGTATTCTGGTTCAACAAATTCAATGCTGTCCTGGATGCACATTTTTTATGCAGCAAAGGACATTATAGATACACACAGCCATTTTTTGAGTAATATTAATTGATAATCTGATTATAGAGTAGTCTAAAGTAGTCTAGTATGTATTTTAGATAATGCCAGACCAGCAGAAACAATTGCACATTAGTAAATAAGATGTGTCAGGGTACTTATGAAAGTAAGCCACTGATAACTAGTGATTGGCAGGGGTAACCCTGGGGTATCCTCATTGGTACCTGTACCTGTACCTGTACCCATAGTGATGGGTACAGGTAACCCGTGAAAATGCATGCAAGTTTTTTACTTGCATCATGCATTTCAGATGACCGGCCTGGGCCTTCCCAGACCAAGATGATACACAACGCGTTCATTTGTGGCTGCTTAAGATCCCTCAATGACTCTTGTTTTATGTTTAGAAGATTAAGATAATTTATTATTCCATTTTTATCTTATTATTCTGCTTTCAATTTTATACAAGCACAACTAAAATACAGTATACAGAGATGATTAGATAGGATGTTATAGAACATTGATGAAAAGCCTGTCAGATAACCACACAGAATGCAAAAAAATTTGATGAACACATAGAAATTGACAGGGGTAACACCTGGATAATTGTTTTGATACCTGGGTTACCCATAAAATGAAACGTGTGCAAGTTCTTTACTTGCATCATGCATTTCGGACATCCGGCCCGGAACATCCCGGTCTAGGAGATATGCACTTGGACACAATGTGTTCATTTATGGCTTCTTAAGATCCCTCAAAAATTCCTGTTTTATGTTCATAAGATTAAGATAATTTATTATTCTATTTTTATTTTATAATTCTGGTTTCAATTTTATACAAGTGCGACTGTTCTTTGCATTTCTGTGCATTTTGGATAAATGGCCCGGGCCATCCTGGTCAGGGAGATAAGCACTTGGACACAACATGTTCATTTATGGCTACTCAAGATCCCTCAAAAATTGTTGGTTTATGTTCAGAAGATTAAATGGATCCTTTATTTACATTACTATTTTATTATTCTGCTTTCATTTCATACAAGCATGACTGTCCTGGCATGTTTAAGTCAACCTTCCTTAATAGGAAGGAGGTCAGACCACCATGCGACGCAATGTACAGTAGCCCACAAAACCATTCCAATGTTTGGCCACCCTGAAGAGATTGACCTACCACACAATGAGAATAATTTCCAAAATTAGTACAAATTGGTAGATGATAGTGTAGCATCTAAGCTTCAATTAGAGCCTATACTAATGTCAATTGGATCAGTGGTTTATGATATATAAAATGTTTTGTGAGGCATTATCATTGGAATGGTTTTGTGGCCAACATGTGAGATGACAAAACCAGTATCTGGTGGTCATGGGAATGCATTGACAGTCATGTGACAATGTTTAATAAGTTGAACACACACCAAATAATCATCAAGAACACTTGCTTCTTACCATGCATGCCCTCTCTGCTGCCAAAAGGACTCACATCATCTCCCTCCTCACTTCAGGCAAATCTGCCCATAAAGTGTCAACTATGACTGGCCATGGCACTATTATCATCTCAAGATGGGTCATAAATACTGCCCTTACCATCCCAAGTCAAATGGAGGGAGACCAAGGAAGCTGACAGAGAGAAATGCTCAGCATGCTGTTTGCCTTATCTCCTCTGGCAGGGCAGACACAGATGTGGAAGTGACTAGAGCACTTCAGAAGTTGTTAATGGGTTCCTCTATCAACATAATATGCCCATCCATCCTCCCATCAAGTTTTCAAGCCATAACTGGCCCCTCCCATATCATACACCCCCATTCCATCATACAGTAACCCACAAAACCATTCCAATGTTTAACCATCCTGAAGAGATTGACCAACCACACCATAGGAATAATTTCCAAAATTAGTAGAAATTGGTAGATGATATTGTATCATCTAAGTGTCACTTAGAGCCTATACTGATGTCAATTGGGTCAGTGGTTCATGATATATAAAATGTTTTGTGTAGCAATGTCATTGGATTGGTTTTGTGGCCTATTGCACTTATGATGGAATGGGGGTGTATGATATGGGAGGGGCCAGTTATGGCTTGAAAACTTGATGGGAGGATGGATGGGCATATTATGTTGATAGAGGAACCCATTAACAACTTCTGAAGTGCTCTAGTCACTTCCACATCTGTGTCTGCCCTGCCAGAGGAGATAAGGCAAACAGCATGCTGAGCATTTCTCTCTGTCAGCTTCCTTGGTCTCCCTCCATTTGACTTGGGATGGTAAGGGCAGTATTTATGACCCATCTTGAGATGATAATAGTGCCATGGCCAGTCATAGTTGACACTTTATGGGCAGATTTGCCTGAAGTGAGGAGGGAGATGATGTGAGTCCTTTTGGCAGCAGAGAGGGCATGCATGGTAAGAAGCAAGTGTTCTTGATGATTATTTGGTGTGTGTTCAACTTATTAAACATTGTCACATGACTGTCAATGCATTCCCATGACCACCAGATACTGGTTTTGTCATCTCACATGTTGGCCACAAAACCATTCCAATGATAATGCCTCACAAAACATTTTATATATCATAAACCACTGATCCAATTGACATTAGTATAGGCTCTAATTGAAGCTTAGATGCTACACTATCATCTACCAATTTGTACTAATTTTGGAAATTATTCTCATTGTGTGGTAGGTCAATCTCTTCAGGGTGGCCAAACATTGGAATGGTTTTGTGGGCTACTGTAGTTGCTGCCCCATGCAGCTTGTAGATACACATGGGCCTTGTTTCAGTAAACTAATTTGATAATTTGATTATATTATAGTCTAAAGTAGTCTAGAGAGTATTTTAGATAGTGCCAGACCGGCAGAATTGATCGTGTGTTAATAAAACAGATGCATCATGATTTTCAAGAAGTGGATCACTGATAACACTTTTATTTTACATCGCACTGTTGATCTGCTTTGATACTTCATATGATAATACTAGAACATATTTAAAGATACCCTGTAGCATACATCAGACAAGATCTTTTATTTTTGTGGCTGCAGATGTGTTTTATCTTAGAATTTCTACTGATCTTGTCAATGCATAATTGGTGCCTATACCCGCCAAACCTGCTGCGCGGGTACGGGTTTCCACGGGTTGGGAGCCATATACCCGTACCTGTACCCGGCAAAACCTGTGGCACTTACCCATGCAGGTATGAAAACCCTTGACAATCACTACTGATAACTAATCAGATTTACATTGCATGCCTGATTGGCTTTGGTATTTCATAGAATAGTACTGGAACCTATTTAAAGATGCCCTGTAGCATGCTACAGACTGTTGAACAATCATTCTGCTGGTTACTGACTGTAGTTAGTAGCAGGTTAGGCTATAAAGACAAGTAGTACTTCAGAGGTTAGAAGAACTCTATATTAACTATACTACTGACCTATAAAGACAAGTAGTCTACAGAAGATGGTTAGTCAAAGGTAAAAGAAAGGTATAGCAAAAGGGAACTTACACTTCAGAGGTTAGAAGAACTCTGAAGTGAAAGAGATGAAACAGACACCCTTATATACCCCAAGGGATGGTCTGTGTGCACTGGGAATAAGTCCACAAGTGCTGGACAATAAACAAGAGAGATAAAGGCCATTGGCCAAAGGAGAATCACATGCTATACTGCGCATTACTAAGTCCATCACTAATCAGCTGAGTAAAGTGAGAAAGAGTGTAATAAAGATAACATAAAAAGTCTGATACTCCGGAATCTAATCTAATCTACAGCTGAAGCGAACCTTAGATGCCTGAAGCATCTCCAGACATGTTGTTACGACCCCTGCCTAGCAACCCGATTTTCTTCACGATCCCCAGCGACGACCCTACCCGTCCCCCTACTTTACATTTCCTGATCACGTCCCCTTCCTGGGATCCGTCACATGCTTTACTTCCTTCCCCGTGATTGACTTTGTCTCTGTTTGCCTCGCTTTGTCTATGATTGACTCCTTTTCCCTTATCTCTTATCCCTTATCGTACGATCGGACACTTACTTAGTTCCCTATCAGAAGCTAGGCTTTACGCCCTTCGCTTTCGTATATTTGGACCCACATGACTCCGTTCTCTTATCTTGTAGATGCCCATTCGATTACGTATATAAGTCTGCTGTAACTACAATGTAGACCTCAGACTCGACTTATTGAATACATCGGTGTTTGTCTTCTGGACTTCCCCTTGAAACCTCTGACTCGATCGTCTCAGTGCTTTTGGCACTTTCCGCTCAACATTGTCACTCGGGAACAGCCCCGTTGACTTTGACTCATCCACTCCTACTCCAAGAGGTCTTATTGATCTCTTATCTGAACATACGTACGAAGCTGTCGCACAAGTCGTGCAGAACGTCTTGCACCGGACGTAACATCAAGTCGAGTCTCTCACAGTGGCTTCCAGCCGCAGTCAGACCCTCTTCCGGGAAGAACTCATCGAACGCAGAGACGAGAATAATCTTTCACAGCAAGTACTTGGCTCTGCCGCCTGGAAAGACTTTGAATCCGAGTTTGGATACTACGTCTATCACGATGGAAGATACCAACCGGTAGAATATGATGAAGAGAAAAGAGTTTGGTATTGTATCTGATACTCGGACAGTCGAAACTCTTGGGTTACAACCAGACCGGCCCCACCTGAATTTGGACTAGGCCCGTGGAGAGAAAACCCTCCAGCCATTGTCACGGACTCCGAACCAGAGGAGTATGTAGAAGAACATAGCGAAGAAGCACTGGTATTAGCGTCGTCTACAGCCCCAGTTGCACCCGAAGTTGTCACGTTCAGAGCCCCTGCTTTGACAACTCCCCAGATCTCTATACAATCCACCAACACCATCACCCCGTTTTACCAGAACATGTCCACCATTGCCGCCCAGCTTCCAGACCCCGCCCCACCAGCCCCAGTGGTGGCACCACCAAACATTCCTCCCCCGTCCGGACGATTATCAGGAGTGCTTCCCCAAACGTTCACTGGGGACCGCTCACAAAGCAAAAAATTCATGTTGGAGTTCACAACCTTTAAAAACTTCAACCATGACGTCCCACAGATTGTCAATCCATTTCAACGAGCCAATCTGTTCCTTTCCCTGATTCGGGGGGATGTGGTTGACGACTGGACCATGGAACAGCTGGAATGGCTGAATGAACAAGTCGAAAGTGGGCGTCGTACCACTAGTGAAGGTCTTTGGGAGACCATCGCTGAGCGGTTTAAGGATGCCTTCACGGATGGGCAGGCTAAGCAGAAGGCGCCCGGGAGCTAAAGTCCCTCAGAATGGAGAAGGGAGAACTTGATGCATATGTCGCCAAGTTCAGAAGTCTAGCCAACAGGGCCGGCTATGACATGGACGAAGAGGCAACGTTAGACCTCTTTTCACAAGGTTTGCCCAACCCCCTGGTCAAAAATATTATTCAGTTTCATCACCCCCACGACTGGGATACTTGGGTCGACGCTGCTCGGAGGCAGCAACAAGACTATCTTGACTTCCAGACAAGGTTTGGAGTTGACACCAAAAGAGGAAAGACCTGAGACCAGTGGAAGGCAGCATTCGGAGTGAAGCCCGTGCCACATGGCCAGAGGGATCCAAACGCTATGGACACCTCTGCAGATCGGGCCCGAGCTCAGGCAGCACTTACGGAAGACGAGCGGCAGACACTAATGAAAGAAGGGCGCTGCTTCCGTTGCAGAGCATTGGGACATATGTCCCAGGACTGTCCCAAGAAGGGAGCACGAGTTGCTGTCGCCACGGTGGCACCGGAACACCCCGTTCAGAACAACCCCCCCGCCATGGACAAGCGGTCAAAAGAAGAGAAGGCTCAGGATATATGGGCCAACATGATGAAGGAGAGTGAGGAAGTGCACGCCATACTAGTAGAAAAGGCGTTTGCAAAGAAGGATTTTTGTTAGGCTCAAACCCATCGGCCTGGGCATGAGCACTCCATGTTACCTCTGTGTATGCTAGTCGATTCAAATCATTGAAAATACCAGTCCATTTTGAAACTACACAGAGGACGGCCGATCGAGATATTTTAGTGGACTCCGGAGCCACAGACAATTTTATTCACCCACGACTAATCAAGACGATGGGTCTGGGATGGCTGGCACTTCCCCAGGAAAAGAACATTTGGAACATTGACGGAATGGCCAACCGCGCTGGAAAAATCACTCATTACACGGATCTGAAGGTCCAGGTTGGAGAGACCATGAAGAACATTCGTTTCCTGATTACGGATCTGGGAGATGAAGATCTTATCTTAGGGTATCTGTGGCTTGCTGCGTTCGAGCCCAAGATCAACTGGGCTGATGCGACAATGGATAAAGAATCATATCCCACTATCATCACGTCGATAGGCTACGACTATGCAGTCAGACATCCAATAATAAAAGCCACGAGCACGGGAGGGAAGACCCAGGACGCTGTTACGCTACTAAAGCATCGGAACTAGCCCAAAAGGCAGTACAAGGGCAGGCGGAAAAAACATACAGCGATGTAGTGCCGAGTACCTACCATCGGCATTGGAAGGTGTTTTCTGAGGAAGAATCCCAGCGTTTCCACCTTCCAGACCATGGGACCACGCCATAGACTTACTCCCTGATACGCCAACAGCAATAGATTGCAAAATCTATCCGCTGTCCCAGTCTGAGCAGTGGCATTGACGGAGTTCCTGGAAGAACATTTGGCAAAAGGATACATTCGCCCATCCAAGTCGCAGTACGCTTCACCCTTCTTCTTCATCAAAAAGAAGGATGGCAAGCTGCGACCAGTCCAGGATTACGGCGAATTAACACATACACCGTGAAAAACGCCTACCCCCTGCCGCTCATCTCCGAACTTATTGACACCATGAGGGACAAGTCCCTCTTCTCAAAGATGGACGTGTGATGGGGTTATAACAACGTCAGGATCAAGGAAGGTGACCAGTGCAAAGCGGCGTTCAAAACAAATCAAGGGTTGTTCGAACCCAATGTTATGTTCTTTGGCCTCACAACTCGCCGGCAACATTCCAGGCCATGATGAACCACATCTTCCGTGATCTCATTCTCACAGGAGAAGTAGTGGTCTATATGGACGACATTCTAGTAGCCACCCCAGATGACCTGGACCACCACCGAAGTCGTGTACATCAGGTGTTGGATATACTGCATGAACATGACCTCTATCTCAAGCCTGCCAAATGCTCCTTCAACAGGGAGCATTGAATACCTAGGGGTCATCCTGGAAGGAGGACAAGTACGCATGGATCCCATTAAAGTACAGGGAATCCGGGAGTGGCCTGTGCCGACCTGTGTCAAGGATGTCTGATCGTTCATTGGATTCTGTAACTTTTACCGAGATTCGTCAAGGGGTTTTCAGGCATCGCACGACCACTGAACGACCTGCTGAAAAAGGATGTACCATGGCATTGGGATGCCGCACAGCAGCAGGCGTTTGAACAGATTAGGCCCTCGTTGGCTCAGAGCCAGTACTTATCCAACCAGACCTAGGCCGCCCCTTTGAAGTAGAAGTGGACGCCTCGCACTTTGCAATGGGGCAGTATTATACCAGAGAGACGCCGCACAAGTACTCCACCCAGTGGCGTACTATTCCGAAACCTTCTCCCCTGCTGAGAGGAACTACGACATCTGGGATAGGGAGCTTTAGCCATAGTCAAGGCGTTGCGACACTGGCGACCCTATTTGGCAGGCACCCCTCATAAGACCGTCATTCACACTGATCATTCCAACCTCTTTACTGGAAGGAACCCCACAAGATCAGCCGCGTGTAGCACGAGAAGTCTTGGATTAGAAGAATATAACTTCACGCTGAAACACATTGCTGGGAGTCAGAATGCTAGAGCAGATGCATTATCGCGCAGACCAGACATGCATACAGGGGAAGACGACAATAATGACATCACTGTCCTCCCAGAAGAGGTATTCGCCAAGACGGCCGTCGTCAGTCTCCATGACATGGACCTTTGGGCACAAGTTTCCCAAAATATGAACCAAGACCTGTGTCGTTCATGGGCTGACGCTCACAATTTAAAAGAAATCAGCGGTCTTTGGTGGAAAGATGGAGATCGACTCGTTGTCACCGGTGGTGACAACATTAAGAGGGGGGTGATCCATTTTCATCACGACCTTCCCTCCGCTGGCCATCCAGGCATTGCCAACACTTACGCCCTGGCCAAGAGAGACTATTGGTGGCCCAATATGAAAAAGACATTGAGAGCTACGTACGAGGATGCGCATCATGTCAAGCAAACAAGGTGAACACCACCCAAAAGTCCCACCAATGCTTCCCATTACTCCCAGTACATCGACTCCTTTCCAGACCATCGCCATGGACTTCATTGTCAAGCTGCCCAAATCACAAGGCTTCGACACTATCCTTACAATCACAGACCATGATTGCTCCAAAGCGCCCTCTTCATTCCCTGCAATGAAACTATCACAGCTGAAGGAGTGGCGAAACTATACCTGAACCACGTATACCGTCACTACGGACTCCCTAAAAGATCATCTCTGACCGAGATACCCGTTTTACATCGGCATTTGCGAGAGCCTTATGCAAGACGCTGGACATCACGCAGAATATCTCGACGGCATACCATCCACAGACAGACGGACAGTCTGAGCGGACGAACCAATGGTTGGAACAGTATCTCCGTTTTGGTGCAACGGCAGGCAAGACGATTGGGCAGAATGGCTGTCGACCGCAGAATTCGCTCACAATTCATGGCCCAATGGAACGACAAAATCCACCCCTTTCTCCCTTATCATGGGCTGGACTCCACGCACCACATGGACAGAGAAGCCCATCAATGTCCGTCAGTAACCGAACGGATCGGCCAATGGGAAGAGCTGCGGCAATCAGCCAATGAGAATCTGGTAAAGGCGCAACAGCTTCTGGCAGCACAGCCAAGCACATTCACACCTTATCAGACCAATGACTGGGTATGGCTCGAGGGTAGGAATATTCACACGTCACACCCCTCGGCCAAATTAGCGCCCCGACGTCACGGACCCTTCCAAATCACAAGGAAGCTGTCAGACGTCTCTTACGAATTGCAGTTGCCGCCGAAATGGAAGATCCACCCAGTCTTCCATGCCAAGCTTCTGACCCCTTACAAGGAAACCTCCATTCACGGAGAGAACTTCCCGAGACCCCCGCCTGACCTTATCGATGGCGAAGAAGAATGGGAAGTGGAGCGCGTTCTAGACTCCAAGCGACAAGGCCGAGGGCGCAAGTTGTATTACCTGATCAAGTGGAAAGGTTTCCCAGACTCTGACAACTCGTGGGAACCAGCCGGGGATATCTCTGCCCCGGACCTGATTGCGGAGTTCCATTTATGACATCCCCAAGCGCCCAAGAACAGTTAAAAGGAAGGCCAACTCCAGACTTTCCCCAGAACAACGCTTCACCAGCAACATCCTAACCACACTTTAACATGTCTTCCTCCTTCGTCGCTGCCTCGGCCGCCATTGATGCCTTCACTGCCACCACTGTGGTCGTGGAAGCCTTCCCTTCCGCTCACCCCTCCACTCGTCCCTCCTCCCCTATCGACTATGAAGCTGCGGGAGAACGTGTTAAGAACCAATCCCCCAACCCCAACGATGACTTTGAACACTGCGAGGAGCCACATCCCAACGACCTCGTGGGCATGGAAATGGATGACGATGTCCCCGAGTTCCCGTTCTTCGCCAACAATCCGAACTCGTCGATGTACTTCCCACTCGAGATCACCATGGTGGATGGCACTAAGGCGATAGCTAAGTACATCTTTTATACCAACGGAGGGATGGATGTCGCAGGATGTATGAAGAAGAATGGTCCCGTCTATGGGGCCCCGGTCTATTTGGAAGAACGCTATACAGGACGACTGCATCACACCATGAGCGATGAGCAGCTGGGGCATTTAGCCACTGAAGATTCGCGCACCTTTGCAATCGACGAAGTACTGAACGACATGCATCTCCCGCGCCTCAAAGCCGAGGTAATGAGGCTGCGGAAGAACCTGACACTGCGTACGACTCTCAATAAGCAGTACAAGGAACACGCAAAGATGATGACAAGATTTACCAGTGGGATGTTCCAGGTCGAGCAGGAGCTGGTAGAGATCCGAAAGAGGTTGGAAACGGGGGATGCGTACCAGACCATCGCTGAAAGGTACGCTGACACGTATGCACGACCCCTCCCTCCACGATTGTTGGGGGCTGCACCAAGGCTGTTACCCAATCGGTTCGAAATGCCGCGGATGCACGAGAACCCCCGCGGAGAAACATGTTGGCAGTGTGACAGTAAGTACCACATCAGCTGGAACTGTCCCCTCAACCGCAAGTGGTGTCGCCACTGCCGCAGTAACCTGCACTGGAGCTGGTTCTGTATTTTCCGCTGTGTAGGCGTTCCCCTGACAATCATCAATCCGTCCGGCTGGTGCGGCAAGTGCCTACGTCACAACGCGGGGCATCGCGAGTTGGACTGCCCTGTCCACGACCTCTGTCACTCGTGTGGACAGCGCGGCCCCTATGGCTTCCTTCGCGCACATAGGTGTCCCCAGGATGAGGACAAGGAAAATTACACCATGGACGATCGTAATGTAGCCGATGATTACCTAGACCTGGTGCAGGACGATGATGGTACGAGTCGTTTCTAGCTGGGTCAGCTAGAGCCAGAAGAGGGGGTGATGTTACGACCCCTGCCTAGCAACCCGATTTTCTTCACGATCCCCAGCGATGACCCTACCCGTCCCCCTACTTTACATTTCCTGATCACGTCCCCTTCCTGGGATCCGTCACATGCTTTACTTCCTTCCCCGTGATTGACTTTGTCTCTGTTTGCCTCGCTTTGTCTATGATTGACTCCTTTTCCCTTATCTCTTATCCCTTATCGTACGATCGGACACTTACTTAGTTCCCTATCAGAAGCTAGGCTTTACGCCCTTCGCTTTCGTATATTTGGACCCACATGACTCCGTTCTCTTATCTCGTAGACGCCCATTTGATTACGTATATAAGTCCGCTGTAACTACAATGTAGACCTCAGACTTGACTTATTGAATACATCGGTGTTTGTCTTCTGGACTTCCCCTTGAAACCTCTGACTCGATCATCTCAGTGCTTTTGGCACTTTCCGCTCAACATTGTCACTCGGGAACAGCCCCGTTGACTTTGACTCATCCACTCCTACTCCAAGAGGTCTTATTGATCTCTTATCTGAACATACATACGAAGCTGTCGCACAAGTCATGCAGAACGTCTCACACCGGACGTAACACATGTCCTGTGTCAACACAGACCTCATCTTGTCCTCTTGGGGCTGTAGGCTCTTAGCAATTGCTCAATATAGGTCTATTCTTGCTGGATTTTCACTCTTAGTTTCACCATGATCTCAACATCTTATCTTATCTACATAGCAAGTGCAGGATAGAAGCACCTGTTACAAACACTGTTATTGATACAAGCTAAACTAAGACAATTTATGTTACAGGAGTTAAATAGGAGACATAATATGGCAGAAGGCCAAAGCAGTGGCTGTCATGAACTGACACCCTAGAAACCTCCTGACCCCCTAGAAACCTCTGGACACTTCCAGAGGCCCTGCAGAACCCTCAGAAACAAAGATAACCCTAGATTAAGACCAGAAAGGGGCTGGTCCAGACCAGGGCTGGACTCCTGCCAAATTGGATGTCAAACAATCATGCTGCTGGTTATAATGACTGTGTGTTACAACCTCTGCCAAGCAACCCCGTTTTCTTCACCCTTCCCAATGAGGACCCCTCTTTACCGCCTACCTTGCAGTTTCTGATTACGTCTCCATCCTGGGATCCATCACATGCTTTACTCCCATCCCCGTAACCTGCTTTGTACTTATTGATTCAATGTTTACCCATGTTTACTCCCTTATCTTCTTATCTGCTTATCTTTACAACTGGACACTTACTTAATTCCCTATCAGAAGCTAGGCTTTACTGTTACGTCCGGTGCGGGACGTTCCACACGACTTGTGTGACAGCGTTCATTCGTTATCAGATAAGAGGCCAATAAGACCTCTTGGAGTAAGTACGGGAGGAGTCAAAGTCAAAGAGGCTGCACTCTAAGACAATGTTGAGCGGGAAGTACCAAAAGTACTTTGTGAGATGATCGAGTCAAGGTGTTCAAGGGGAAGTCCAGAAGACAAGCACCGATGTATTCAATAAGTCGAGTCTGAGGTCTACAATGTAGTTACAGCAGACTTATATATGTAATCGAATGAGCGTCTAAAGATAAGATATCACGGAGTCATGTGGGCCCGAATATACAAAAGTGGATGGCGTAAAGCCTGGCTTCTGATAGGGTATTAAGTAAGTGTCCGGTCTTAGAGATAAGGAGATAAGAAAGTTCATAACAACAGTAAGCAAAGGATCAACATGGACAATCAATGGTCACGGGGATGGGAGCAAGGCATGTGATGGGTCCCAGGACGGGGACGTGATCAGGAAGTGGAGAGTAGGCAGAAGGGAAGGGTTCTCGTTAGGAAGAGTGAAGAAAAGTGGGGTGCTAGGCCCTGGTTGTAACATCACCCTCCCTTCTGGCTCAAGCTGACCCAGCTAGAAATGCGCACCGTCATCGTCCTGCACCAAGTCTACATAATCATCTGCCAGATTTCGATCATCGGTGGTGTAAGTGTCGTCAGCCACACATTGATGCGTGCGCAAGAACCCATACGGGCCACGCTGTCCACAGTGTCGGCACAAGTTGTAGACTGGGCAATCGAGTTCGCGATGCCCTGCGTTGTGATGCAGACACTTGCTGCACCACCCCGAGGGGTTAACAATTGTCGGGGCAACGCCCATGCGACGGAATATGCAGAAATGGCTCCAGTGCAAATTACTCCGGCAGTGACGGCACCACTTGTGGTTGAGCAGGCAATTCCAGCTAATGTGATACTTGCTATCACATCGCCAGCATGTCTCACCCCGGGGGTTCTCGTGCATCCGCGGCATCTCAAACCGATTCGGCAGTAGTCGGGGGGCAGCCCCCAATGATCGCAGGGGGAGTGGTCGTGCATATGTGTCAGCATACCTTTCGGCAATGGTCTGGTACGCATCCCCGATCTCCAATCTCTTCCGAATCTCTACCAGCTCCTGTTCGACTTGGAACATCCCGTTGGTGAGTCGGGCCATCATCTTCGCGTGCTCCTTATACTGTTTGTTGAGTGTCGTGCGCAGTGTTAAGTTCTTCCGCAGTCTCATGACTTCGGCTTTGAGACGTGGAAGGCACATGTCACTCATCACTTCGTCAATTGCAAAGGCGTGAGAATCCTCGGCGGCCAGGTGTCCAAGCTGTTCGTCAGTCAACATGTGGTGCAGACGTCCTGTATACCTTTCCTCTAAATAGACCGGGGCCCCGTAAACCGGGCCATCCTTCTTCATACAGCCCGCGACGTCCATCCCTCCATTGGTGTAGAATATGTATTTGGCGATGGCGGTTGTCCCATCAGCCATGGTGATCTCGAGGGGAAAATACATAGATGAATTGGGGTTGTTAGCGATGAACGGGAATTCAGGTACTTCGTCATCTAATTCCATGCCCAACAGGTCGTTCGGGTGTGGCTCCTCACTGTGTTCAAAGTCATTGTTCGGGTTGGGAGATTGATTCTTTACTCAGGCTGCAGCGGCCTTGTAGTCGATGGGCGAAGAGGGGCGTGTAGAAGGATGGGCAGAGGGAAAGTTTTCGACAGTTACATTGGTGGCAGTGAAAGCATCAATGGCAGTGTTGGCAGTGATGAAAGACATGATAGAGTGGATGGTGGTAGGACGTTGCTGTGGGAGCATGTACTGGGGATTTTGACGGGGTTCTGGGTTGCCTTCTTTTAAGCATTCTTGGGCACTTCTGGGTGTCGGATGTGAAACTCCGAGATAAGGGCAGGGGCGAAGATTTCTCCGGCTGGCTCCCACGAGTTGTCAGAGTCTGGGAATCCCTTCCACTTGACAAGGTAATACAATTTGCGCCCTCGACCTTGTCGCTTCGAATCGAGAATGCGTTCTACCTCCCACTCTTCTTCTCCGTCGATAAGGTCAGGTGGAGGTCTTGGGAAGTTCTCCCCGTGAATGGTGGTTTCCTTATACGGGGTCAGAAGCTTGGCATGGAAGACGGGATGGATCTTCCATTTTGGGGGTAACCGCAGTTCATATGACATGTCTGACAGCTTCCTGGTGATCTGGAAGGGCCCATGACATCGGGGCGCTAACTTGGCCGAGGGATGTGATGTGTGGATGTTCCTTCCTTCGAGCCAGACCCAGTCATTGGTTTGATAAGGTGTGAACACACTTGGCTGTGCCGCCAGGAGCTGTTGCGCCTTCGTCAGGTTTTCATTGGCTGATTGTTGTAACTCTTCCCATTGGCTCATCCATCGGGTTACGGAGGGGACATTAGTGGGCTTATCTGTCCATGTGGTGCGCGGGGTCCATCCCATGATAAGGGAGAAGGGGGTGGCTTTTGTAGTCCCATTGGGCCATGAATTGTGAGCGAACTCCGCGGTTGATAGCCATTCTGCCCAGTCGTCTTGCCTGCTGTTGCACCAGAACTGCAGGTATTGTTCTAACCATTGGTTCGTTCGTTCGGACTGCCCGTCCGTTTGGGGGTGGTAAGCCGTAGAGATGTTCTGCGTTATGTCTAATGTCTTGCACAGGGCTTTGGCAAATGCTGACGTGAATCTGGTGTCTCGGTTGGATATAATCTTTCTGGGGAGTCCATAGTGGCGGTATACATGGTTCAGATATAGCTTCGCCACTCCTTCGGCTGTGATGGTCTCATTGCAAGGGATGAACAAGGCCGCCTTGGAGCAGTCGTGGTTGGTGATCGTAAGGATGGTGTCAAAGCCTTGAGATTTGGGTAGCTTGACAATAAAATCCATTGCAATGGTCTGGAAGGGAGTTGATGCAATGGGAGTGATGGGGTGTATTGGCGGGGTTTTCGGGTGGGTGTTTACCTTGTTTGCTTGACATGCTGCGCACCCCTGCACATAACTTTCGACATCCTTTTTCATGTTGGGCCACCAGTAGTCATGTTTGGCAAGAGCGTAAGTGTTCGTGATGCCAGGGTGGCCAGCAGAGGGAAGGTTGTGGTGAAAATGAATCACCCCCCTCTTAATGTTGTCACCACCGGTGACAACGAGCCGATCTCCATCTTTCCACCACAAACCATTGACTTCTTTCAAGTTGT
This sequence comes from Multifurca ochricompacta, assembly GCA_022496185.1. Taxonomy (NCBI): domain Eukaryota; kingdom Fungi; phylum Basidiomycota; class Agaricomycetes; order Russulales; family Russulaceae; genus Multifurca; species Multifurca ochricompacta. Next base: position 19,824 of record WTXG01000125.1, read on the forward strand.
GTGCGTCAGCCCATGAGCGGCAAAGTGAGGGGTTCATGCTCTGTGAGACTTGGGCCCACAGGTCCATATCATGAAGACTAACAACCGCGGTCTTTGCAAACACCTCCTCGGGAAGGACAGTGATGTTGTTGTTGTCGTCCTCGCCTGTATGCATATCTGGTCTGCGCAACAGCACATTGGCTCTGGTGTTTTGGCTTCCAGCAATGTGTTTCAAGGTAAAGTTGTATTCCTCTAGCTCTAGGACTTCCCGTGCCACACGTCGACTAATTTTATGGGGTTCTTTCCAATATAACAGGTTGGAATGGTCGGTGTGGATAATGGTCTGATGTGGAGTCCCGGCCAGGTAGGGTCGCCAATGCCGCAATGCCTTGACTATGGCTAAGAGTTCCCTATCCCAGATGTCATAATTCCGTTCGGCTGGGGAGAAGGTCTCAGAGTAGTATGCCACCGGGTGAAGTATCTGTGCTGCATCTCTCTGGTATAACACAGCTCCGTTTGCAAAGTGAGAGGCGTCCACTTCCAATTCGAAGGGGCGACTTAGATCTGGTTGAATGAGTACCGGCTCTGAGCCAACTAGGTCCCTGATTCGTTCAAACGCCTGTTGTTGTGTTACATCCCAATGCCATGGCACGTCCTTTTTCAATAGATCGTTTAATGGTCGTGCGATGCCTGAGAATCCTTTGACAAAGCGTCGGTAGAAATTACAAAATCCAATGAACGACCGGACATCCTTGACGCAGGCCGGAACTGGCCACTCCCGAATCCCCTGCACTTTAACGGGATCCATGCACACTTGTCCTCCTTCTAAGATGACCCCTAGGTATTCAACGCTTCACTGCTCAAAGGAACATTTGGCGGGTTTGAGGTATAAATCGTGTTCTCGGAGTATGTCGAGTACCTGGTGTACGCGATTTCAGTGGTGATCTAGGTTGTCTGGGGTGGCCACTAAGATATCGTCCATGTAAACCACTACCTCTCCAGTGAGGATGAGATCACGGAAAATGTGGTTCATCATAGCTTGGAACGTTGCTGGTGAGTTCGTAAGGCCGAAAAACATGACGTTTGGTTCGAATAATCCTTGATTTGTTTTGAATGCCGCTTTACACTGGTCGCCTTCCTTTATCCTGACGTTATTGTATCCCCACCGCACGTCCATTTTCGAGAAGAGGGACTTATCCCTCATGGTATCGATAAGTTCGGAGATGAGTGGCAGGGGGTAGGCATTCTTTACGGTGTAGGCGTTAATCCATCGATAATCCTGGACTGGTCACAGCTTCCCATCCTTCTTTTTGATGAAGAAGAAGGGTGATGCGTACTGTGACTTAGACGGGTGGATGTATCCCTTGGCCAAGTGTTCTTCAAGGAACTCTGTCAACGCCACCTGCTCAGACTGGGACAATGGATAGATTTTGCAGTCGATTGCTGCCGGCGTGTCAGGGAGTAGGTCTATGGCATGATCCCAGGGTCGGGAGGGTGGAAATCGCTGTGACTCTTCTTCTGAGAATACCCTCCAATGTCGGTGATAGGCACGCGGTACGACATCACTATAAGTCTTTTCTGTCTGTCCCTGCGTCGCTTTCTGGGCCAATTCTGAAGCTTTGGTGGCATAACAGCGACCTGGGTCTTCCTCACTTGCGTCTGCCATGATCTGGTGTCTAATTGCATAATCATAGCCTATTGATGTGATGATGGTGGGGTAGGAATCTTTATCCATCGTCGCATCGGCCCAGTTGATTCTGGGTTTGAATGCAGCAAGCCATGGATACCCCAGAATAGGGCATAGCACGAGTCCGGGTAACTCGCGAGTTTTTTGAGTAGAGCTGTGGGAAAACTCGCAGGTATTGATACTCGCGGATCCGGGTGATCCGTGGGAAAATACTCACGCGGATCCGGGTATTGATTTTGGCACCCCAGGTACCCGCACGGGTACTCGCGGAATACTCATGGGAATATTATTATATAAAATTATTTTTTTACTAGGCTCGTCAACCTAGAACAGAAATGGCTGAAACATGGATTGAACCTAAGACCTCCGGGAACAAGCTTGGTCCGGTGCTCTAACCACTAAGCCACCCAGCCTCACTGGTAAAGACACACAATATATTATATATAGGGTTATGCAGAATTGATTTTATCACTTGTATCTATTTAATTGTGAACGCGTTTTGATCTTATCACTTGTATTATCTTAGATGTATATCTTTAGTATCTAATTAATTGTGAACGCATTTTTGATCTTATCACTTAGCTGTACATCCCAAGTATCTAATTAATTGTGAACGCATTTTTGATCTTATCACTTGTATTAGATGTATATCCTAAGTATCTAATTAACTGTGAACGCGTTTTTGATCTTATCACTTAGATGTACATCCCAAGTATCTAATTAATTGTGAACGCGTTTTTGATCTTATCACTTAGATGTACATCCCAAGTATCTAATTAATTGTGAACGCATTTTTGATCTTATCACTTAGATGTACATCCTAAGTATCTAATTAATTGTGAACGCATTTTTGATCTTATCACTTGTATTAGATGTATATCCTAAGTATCTAATTAACTGTGAACGCATTTTTGATCTTATCACTTAGATGTACATCCCAAGTATCTAATTAATTGTGAACGCGTTTTTGATCTTATCATTTGTATTAGATGTATATCCTAAGTATCTAATTAATTGTGAACGCATTTTTGATCTTATCACTTAGATGTACATCCCAAGTATCTAATTAATTGTGAACACATTTTTGATCTTATCACTTAGATGTACATCCTAAGTATCTAATTAATTGTGAACGCATTTTTGATCTTATCACTTGTATTAGATGTATATCCTAAGTATCTAATTAACTGTGAACGCATTTTTGATCTTATCACTTAGATGTACATCCCAAGTATCTAATTAATTGTGAACGCGTTTTTGATCTTATCATTTGTATTAGATGTATATCCTAAGTATCTAATTAAATGTGAACGCATTTTTGATCTTATCACTTAGATGTACATCCCAAGTATCTAATTAATTGTGAACGCATTTTGATCTTATCACTTGTATTAGATGTATATCCCAAGTATCTAATTAACTGTGAACACATTTTTGATCTTATCACTTAGATGTATATCCTAAGTATCTAATTAATTGTGAACGCGTTTTTGATCTTATCAATTAGGCGTGATCCCGGCATCTCTGTACCAACGTGTGCCGACGCGTGCATTCTTAAGCCTACCTTCCTAGATAGGAAGGCAATGCACGGTCCGATCGGCGCGCCCCACACTTCGCGTTTTTTCGTGTTTTTTCGCGTTTTTTCGCATTTCTATAGATATTGTAACTGATTCTTGTTTTATTTTGGATCGGATGCATGATCTGACCTGAAACTTCGTGGGATTGTAGTAATATATATATTCTTTCTGTGTATGCAAGATGAAGATCTCTGGCTGCCTCAAACCTTACAAGTAAACCTACGAGTATACCCACGAGTACTCGGATCTGTGCGAGTATAGGACTCGCGGCTCCGGGTGATCCGTGGGAACATACTCATGCGGATCCAAGTATGGGATTATCTAATCTAAATACCCACGAGTTCGGATCCGGGTAACTCACGAGTGCACTCGTGCTAGGCCCTACCCCAGAATAAGATCTTCATCCCCTAAGTTGGTAATTAGGAAGCGGATGACCTTCGTTGTTTCTCCGACTTGGACATTTAGGTCAGTGTAATGCATGATTTTTCCAGCACGATTGGCAGTTCCATCAATATTCCAGATATTTTTCTCTTGGGGAAGAGCCTGCATCCCCAGTCCCAAGACTTTAATCATTCTTGGACTTATAAAGTTATCCGTGGCTCCAGAGTCCACTAAGATGTCTCGGTCGGCCGTCCTCTGTGTAGTCTCAAAATGAACTGGTATTTTCAACGATTTGAAGCGACTAGTATACACAGAGGTAACATGGAGTGCCCTTGCCCAGGCCGATGGGGTAGAGCTTATCAAAAATCCTTTTTTGCAAATGCCTTTTCTACGAGGATGGCTTGCACTTCCTCACTTTCCTTCATCATATTTGCCCATATGTCCTGGGCCTTTTCTTCTTTGGTTCGTTTGTCTACGGCTGGTGGGTTGTTGTTGACGGGGGCAGTAGGTGTAGCATTTGCCGCCGTGACTCGTACCCCCTTCTTCGGGCAGTCCCAGGACATATGCCCCTGTCCTTTGCAGCGGAAACACCGTCCTTCTTTCATCAGTGTCTGCCATTCGTCTTCGGTGAGTGTGGCTCTCGCCCTGGCTCTATCTGCCGAGGTATCCATTGCATTGGGATCCCTCTGAGTAGCTTGCACTGGTTTGACCCCAAACGCTGCTTTCCACTGTTCTTGGGTCTTTCCCTTCTTGGTGTCGACTCCAAATCGTGTTTGGAAGTCGAGGTAATCCTGCTGCTGTCGTCGAGCAGTGTCAACCCATTCGTCCCAATCATGAGGGTGATGGAACTGAATAATGTTTTTGACAAGCGGGTTCGGCAGCCCTTGGGAAAAGAGGTCCAAGGTCACCTCTTCATCCGTATCATAGCCCGCTCGATTTGCCAAACTTCGGAACTTTGCCACATAGGCATCAAGCTCTCCTTTCTCCATCCGCAGGGATTTTAATTCCCTGGCTGCTTTCTGCTTCGCCTGTCCATCAGTGAAGGTGTCTTTGAATCTTTGGGCTATGGTCTCCCAGAGACCTTCACTGGTAGTGCGGCGTCCACTCTCTACCTGCTCGTTTAACCATTCAAGTTGTTCCATTGTCCAGTCGTCAACTGCGTCACCTCTGATAAGCGAGAGGAAGAGGTTGGCGCGCTGAAAAGGGTTGACAATTTGGGCGACATCGTGGTTGAAGTTCTTGAACGTGGTGAACTCCAGCATAAACTTCTTGCTTTGGGAGCGATCTCCCGTGAAGGTCTGGGGTAGGATCCCCGAGAGCCGTCCTGACGGTGGAGGGATGTTCGGGACGGCAGGAGGTGGAGGAGGAGGAGGGACAGGGTCAGGGAGCTGGGCAGCGATGGTTGACATGTTTTGTTGAAATGGGATGATGGTGTCAGAGGATTGTATCAATATCTGAGGAGTTGTCAAAGCAGGTGCTCTGATCGTGACAACTGCCGGTGCAACCAGGGGCGTAGACAATGCTAATACTGGTGCATCTTCACTATTTTCTTCGACGTATTCTTCTGGTTCTGAGTCGGTGATGATCGCAGGCGGGTTTTCTCTCCACGGTCCGAGGCCAAATTCTGGTGGAGCAGGAGCGGTAGTAACCCACGAGTGTCTGCTATCCGAGTATCGGATACAATACCAAACTCTCTTTTCGTCGTCGTATTCTACCGGTTGGTATCTTCCATCGTGATAGACATAGTATCCAAACTCGGATTCAAAGTCTTTCCAGACGGCAGAGCCAAGTGTCTGTTGTGAAAGATTATTCTCATCTCTGCGTTTGATGAGCTCTTCTTTGAACAGGGTCTGACTGCGGCTGGACGAAGCCACGTTGGGAGGAGACTCGACTTGATGTTATGTCCGGTGCAGGATGTTCCACACGACTTGTGTGACAGCGTTCGTTCGTTATCAGATAAGAGGCCAATAAGACCTCTTGGAGTAAGTACGGGAGGAGTCAAAGTCAAAGAGGCTGCACTCTAAGACAATGTTGAGTGGGAAGTACCAAAAGTACTTTGTGAGATGATCGAGTCAAGGCGTTCAAGGGGAAGTCCAGAAGACAAGCACTGATGTATTCAATAAGTTGAGTCTGAGGTCTACAATGTAGTTACAGCGGACTTATATACGTAATTGAATGAGCGTCTAAAGATAAGATATCACGGAGTCATGTGGGCCCGAATATACGAAAGTGGATGGCGTAAAGCCTGGCTTCTGATAGGGTATTAAGTAAGTGTCCGGTCTTAGAGATAAGGAGATAAGAAAGTTCATAACAACAGTAAGCAAAGGATCAACATGGACAATCAATGGTCACGGGGATGGGAGCAAGGCATGTGATGGGTCCCAGGACGGGGACGTGATCAGGAAGTGGAGAGTAGGCGGAAGGGAAGGGTTCTCGTTAGGAAGAGTGAAGAAAAGTGGGGTGCTAGGCCCTGGTTGTAACATTTACACCATCCGCTTTCGTATATTCAGGCCCACTTGACTCTGTTATCCTTATCTTGTAGATGCCCACTGGATTATGTATATAAGTCCACTGTAACTACACTGTAGACCTCAGACTTGACTTATTGAATACATCAGTGCTTGTCTTCTGGACATCTCCTTGTGTCTCTGACTCATCTGTCTCAGTGCTTTTGGCACTCTTCCACTTAACATTGTCTTAGGGAACAGCCCCTTCGACTTTGACTCGTCCCACTGAACTCCAAGGAACCTTATTGGTTTCTTACCTGAACCTTTGTACTGCACTGTCACACAAGTTGTGTGGAACATCCTGCACTGGACGTAACACTGTGGTTAGTAGCAGTGAGCTAGAAAGACAAGTATACTTCAGAGATAGAAGAAACTCTATATTACTATTCTACTGACCTAGAAAGACAAGTATCTACAAGAGACATTAGTCAAAGGTAAAGTATAGTAGAACTTACACTTCAGAGATAGAAGAAACTCTGAAGTGGAAGGGACAAAACAGACACCCTTATATACCCATGGGGGCCAGGGGAAATGGTCTGTGTGCACTGGGAATAAGTCCACAAGTGCTGGACAGTAAACAATGAGGGACAAAGGCCATTGGCCAAAGGAGAATCACATGCTATACTGTGCATTACTAAGTCCATCACTAATTAGCTGAGTAATGTTACATCTGGTGTGGGACGTTCCACACAACTTGTGTGACAGCATTTGTTCGTGTATTCGGGTAAGAAACCAACAAGGCTTCTTGGAGTGTTAAATGGGATGAGTCAAAGTCAGAGGGGCTGTACCCTAAGATGTTGAGTGGAGAAGTGCCAAAAGCACTGAGACAGACGAGTCAGAGATCCAAAGGGAATGTCCAGAAGACAGGCACTGATGTATTCAATAAGTTGAGTCTGAGGTCTACAGTGTAGCTACAGCGGACTTATATACATAATCTAGTGAGCGTCTAAGAGATAAGGATATTGAGTCATATGGGCCCAAATAGATGAAAGTGGATGGCATAAAGCCTGGCTTCTGATAGGGAATTAAGTAAGTGTCCAGTTGTAAAGATAAGGAGATAAGGAGATAGGCAGATAAGCAGATAATGCGGTAAACATGGACAGACATTGTGTCAACAGATACAAACAGGTCATGGGGATGGCAGCAATGCACATGATGGATCCCAGGAAGGAGACATAATCATAAAGTGTAGTGTAGGGGGAAGGGCAGGGTCATCATTAGGGATGGTGAAGAAAAGTGGGTCACTAGGCAGGGGTCGTAACAAGTAAGGTGAGAAAAAATGTAATAAAGATAACATGAAAAGTCCAAAACTCCGGAATCTAATCTAATCTTATCTACAGCTTAAGCGATCCTTAGATGCCTGAAGCACCTCCAGACACATCCTGTGTCAACATTGGAGACTTGTGGGAAAAGTACTAACAGAACCCCACAACACCTAAACAGCAGTCCACAACTGCAGAGTGCAGACTGTGGATTTCTAAGCCCAAAAGTGGGGCTATTCTCATTGGTGGATAGTGGGGAGTTAAAGCAAAGTTAACCTCCCCTAAAGTAGTGCACAGACCAAAGTCCTTGTTGTAATTATGTATATAAACCCTTTGGGAATAGAATGGACAGCTCCAGACTGTCCACTTGTGATCCAGTTCCTGATTACCTAGGAGATTAGCCCCACCTTGTGGAAGGCTTCTCACCCCTTGCCTTTGAGCTGTTTGCTTTGTCTCCCTGCACTTTCACCCTCACTCTCATCCTTTGCCCACTTCCAAATCCTTCCCCTTTGCATACAACCCACTGTCCAGGCAGTTGACAGTGAGTTGTAACATTTGGACAGTCTCCTTTGCAGCAGACAGTGACTGACAAGTGCCCTAGTGTCCCAGAACAGCTCCCCTTCATCCTACCCTTCAGATCAAGCAGCCTCCCCCCCCTATGATTTTCCTGGTGCCCAGCACACCATTAACTTCACTGCCTTGGTAGAGGCAGCTGCCACAGCATCCCCAGCTCCCCCTTCATCAGTGTTATGCTCAGAGGGTGTATGCAGTTGAGTGTGGGCAGCTAGGTCACAGTGACAAGGTCAGGATGATCTTGGAATGATGTGGAGACAATAAGTCTGACAACAAGGTCTACCAGGGTCACAGGCTCAGTGTACTAAGTCACAAAGGACAAAGCACCAAAGGGATGAGTTTGGGTGGTGAGATGCAAGGAAGGAAGTAAAGGTCCACAAGACTTCTGATTGACACAAAAGCTCAAGATGGGGAACCATCTGAGCAAGACTAGCTAGGGCATATATACATGCTGGACTAGCTTAGTCATCAGGGTTCTTATCTGTCTATCTAGACACTCATGGCTCTGGACATTGTTACAACTCACTGTTGACTGCCTGGACAGTGGGTTGTATGCAAGGAGGGGTGGTTTGGAAGTGGGGGAAAAGAATGAGAGTGAGGGGGAAAGTGCAGGGAGACAAAGCGAACAGCTCAGAGGCAAGGGATGAGAAGCCTTCCACAAGGTGGGGCTAATCTCCTAGGTAACCAGGTACTGGATCACAAGTGGACAGTCTGGAGCTGTCCATTCTATTCCCAAAGGGTTTATATACATAACTACAACCAGGACTTTGGTCTGTGCACTACTTTAGGGGAGGTTAACTTTGCTTTAACTCCCCATTGATCCACCAATGAGAATAGCCCCACTCTTTGGGGTTAGAAATCCACAGTCCACAGTTTGTAGGCAGCTGTTTAGGCATTGTGGGGTTCTGTTAGTACTCTTCCCACAGGTCTCCAATTTGGCAGGAGTCTGGCCCTGGTCTGGACCAGCCCCTCTCTGGTCTTAATCTAGGGTTATCTTTGTTTCTGAGGGTTCTGCAGGGTCTCTGGGAGCATCCAGAGATTTCCAGGGGGTCAGGAGGTTTCTAGGGTGTCAGTTCATGACACTATCCCCTCTTTAGGGTCTTGCTGTGCCACAGCAGGTTGTCAGAGGGTCGGGGGTCTAGGCAAGGTGGGATGGTGATGATGGAAGTTTTGAAGCAAGGTCATGGCATTCTTCATGTCAGTGAAGGGGACCCAAGAGTTTTCTGAGGCAGGGTAACCCTTCCATTTAACAAGGTAACAGATGCCTTTTCTGTTAGGGGTGTGGGCAGACTGTAAGATGGCCTCTATCTCATAATGGTCTTCTTCCCCATTCACAAGTTCAGGTGGTGGTCAGGTGAAGTTGGGTCCATGGGCTGGGGTTTCTTTGTACTGGGACAGAAGAGAGTTGTGAAAGACTGGGTGAATGCGCCATGACTTAGGGAGTTCAAGTTTGCAGTTAACAGGGCCAGAGTGTATGACCTTGAAAGGGCCATGACGTCAGGGGCTGAGTTTGGCCTTGGGGTGAGTGGTGCATATGTTTGTTCCTTCCAGCCAAACCAGTTCTCCGGTCTTGAAAGCATGAAGGGGTCCATCTGGTCTTGACTGCTTCATGAGTTCTGCAGCCACCTGAAGGGCAGCAGCCACTTCACTGCAGAGAGTTTCTAGGGTGTGGAGTCTTTCTTCAACTGATAGGATGGGGGTAGCAAAATGGAGTGGGGGAATGAACTCTGGTTGGAAGCCATACCAGATTTCAAAAGGGGATCTTTTGGTGGCACTGTGGGTTCTAGCATTGTGGGCAAACTCCATAAAGGGGATCAGCTCTGCCCAGTCATCTTGTTGGAAGTTGCAGAAGACACAGAGGTATTGTTCCAGTTCTTGGTTGACTTGTTCAGTCTCTCCATCAGTCTGGGGGTGATAGGCCGTGCTCAAGGATGATTGTACTCCTAATTTGCTCCACATTTCTTTCATGACTTTGGATGCAAATTGGGGACCTTGATCAGAGATGACTTGGTCTGGGAGGCCAGTGTGCCTCCATACATGTTCAAGGAATAGTTTGGAGGTTTCTGGAGCTGTGATGTCTTTGGTACAGGGAACAATGATGGTGGCTTTGCTAAATTGGTCCACCACCACAAATAGAGAGTCATAGGAGTGGGATAGGGGTAGGTCTGTGATAAAGTCCATGGTGACTGTTCCCCACACTCAAGTTGGGACTTGATTGGGTTGTAAAGGAATGGGTAACTGAGGTCGAACTTTGGTTTCTTGGCAGGTGGCACAACCATCCACATATTCTTTGACAAAGGAGGATATCCCTGGCCACCAGAATTCTCATGATACTAGTTCATAGGTCTTCCATCTGCCTGGATGCCCTCTAGCAATGGAATCATGATGTAATTTTACAATGTCTCTTCACAGTTCTAGGGATTTGGGGACATAGACTTGGCCCTTGTGTAGGATTAGGCCATTCTCTAGGTTCCAGTCCTCTAGTCCTCTGGCAAGGGAACATGGACCATTATGTAGGATGGTGGTCAGGGCTTGGGTGACTTCATTGTCATGGTCTTGGCAATCTTTGATTCTGTGGTGTAGGGTAGAGTCATGGGTTGTTGTGACTGTGGTTTTCATGGCCTGAATGCAAAAAAACTTAGAGTCCAGGAGTGTGCACTCATCATTGCCATGCTCTATCCCCTCTTTATGGTCTGGATGCCAGGACAGAGCATCAGATTTGTTGAAAGAACCAGGTTTGTGAACAATGGTGAAGTTGTATCGCAACAGTTCAAGGGCCCACCGTGCTTGGCAGCAGGAGAGCTTCTGTTTGGAGTGGAAGTAAGTCAGATTGTTGTGGTCTGTCCACACCTCAAAGGGAAGGGTTGCACCCTCAAGGTAGTGTCTCCAGGTGTCAAGAGCACAAACAATGGCAAGAAGTTCCTTGTCGTGGATGTCATAGTTACATTCAGCATCCAGCATGGATTTGGAAAGGAATGCAAGGGGGTGATAGCAATTGAGCTTGTCAGGTTGTTCAAGGATGGCACCAATGGCAAAGTCACTAGCATCTGTGATGACATGGAAGGATTTAGTATGGTCAGGGAGGGCAAGGACAGGGGCAGTGGTGAAGGCATTTTTTAGGGTGGAAAAGGCAAGGTCATGGCCAGGGGTCCAGAGGAAAGGGGTGTCTTTCTTGATGAGGTCATGGAGGGGGCGGGCAATGAGGGAGAAGTCCTTGATAAAATGTCTGTAGAAGTTACAGAACCCAAGGAAGGCTTGGAGTTGTTTCAGGGTTTGTGGGGAAGGCCATTTTGTGATACCTTCCAACTTAGCAGGGTCCATCTGGATATGGCCAGCTGTGATGACAAGGCCAAGGTAGTCAATGGTTGTCTGGGCAAAGGTGCATTTTTTAGGCTTTAGGTATAAGTCAAACTGTTGGAGGTGCTGGAGGACCTGGTGGGTAAGTGTTCTGTGGTGTTCCATGGTGTCTGTGAATATCAAGATATCATCCATATAGATGACAACATGGTCAGTAGCAAGGAGATCCTCAAAAGCTCTATTCATGAAGGCTTGGAATGTGGTGGGAGAGTTACAGAGTCCAAAGAACATGACAAGGGGTTCAAAGAGACCTCAATTGGTCTTAAAGGCAGCTTTCCATTCATCTCCTTCTTTGATGTGGATATTGTTATATCCCCAGTGGATATCAAACTTGGTGAAGTAACAAGCATGATGAAGTTTGTCAATGAGTTCTGGGATCAGGGGTAAGGGGTAGGCATTCTTTACTGTGATTTCATTTAAGGCATGATAGTCTTGGACAGGACGTAGTTTTCCATCCTTCTTTTTCACAAAGAAGAAGGGGCTAGTGATGGATCTGGATCTCAAGACATGCAAATCGGACAAGCTTAATTCTTTGGACACCACTCAAAATTCTAAGGTTTCATGTTTGGAAGAGTAAATGCATTCAACCTTTCCATTTTATTACTCTGGTTTTATTTTATTCAAGCGCGACTTAAATCTGTTACAGTTAATCATTCTATTGTGCACCTCCTTTTACTCAGCATCGCACGTGTTACATTTCATTCTAAAGGACTTGTAGTTTACATTGTATGAACCCCTAGCCATTGCTTTTGGCTTTCTGCTTCGACTCCTTTGTATTGTGTCTCCTATTTGACTCCTATAGTATAAACTGTATAAAAAACCTATTAGTTTTGCTTGTATCAAATCAGAGTTTCTTGCTTCGTGTCCACCTCTAAACCCACTTGCGTGTCTCCACTTGTCTTCTTTTGCGTCCATAATCATACCAGGTTATGGGCCCTGCTGTTGCCAATTAAATCAACGCAAAAGACCAAAGACAAACCTTGAAAACTTACCCTGCGTTTTTCATCTGCACCACCCTCTTTTCACATTATGGCTGATGACATGAAGATCACCCTGACCAAGTTAGCTGCAGATGGATCCAACTGGATCACTTACTGGGACCACATGAAGTGGACTTTCAATGTGAAGGGGCTATCTGAAATCATCACAAGTGCCATGATAACAGCCACTTACACCAATGCTGGCACAGTTGGAGGATGTTCCCCTGATGAACGATGGGCAATGCATGAAGCTACAGTCAAAGAGCTTATTGGCGTATCTGTACCTGACACAATCTTCAACCAGATCAAAGACAAGACCACAGCAAAGGACGTTTGGGACTCACTGAAGAACTTGTTCGAGAAGCGATCAAGTAGTTTGATGGTCGATCTGGGAAGGAAGTTTAGAAACTTGAAGTGTGGGGAGGACGATAATGTACATGCCCACCTTGACAACCTTGATGACATGCGAGAGAAGCTTGCATCTGTTGGGAGAACTATTGGCGAGGACGAATACATCGACATCCTCACAGGCTCCCTTCCACCATCTTATGACGCCGCCATCAATTCCCTCACAACTGGATATGACTCCAGTAATTTGGCCTTGACACCTGCAGCTGTCAAAAGGGTCGCTATCAACACTTACGAAAAGAAGCTCCTCCGCAAAGACAAATCACCTCAAGATGAAGCATTTGCAGCCAGTAGCCAGCACAAAAGAAGAGCAAGCGCGATGTCGAGTGCTTTAACTGCCACAAGAAGGGGCATGTTAAAGTGGAGTGCTGGGCAAAAGGAGGAGGAAAGGAGGGACAATGGCCGAAGAAGAAAGGCAATAGTGCGAACGCTGTTGCTGCAATCGTGGAGAAGACCAATGATATCGAGTCTTGGGCTGTGATAGAAGAATTAGGTGATCAAGAGAACGAGTCCTTGATCACGATGCAAGATCAAAGCGATCTACAAAACACATCAGTACATGACATGGCGAGTGCAGCACTTACCACTGAAACCAGCTTTATGACTCTGGCACTTCACGACACATCTCCCCATTTCTCCAACGTTTCACTTCTTATTGATCTATTCCACCCAGAGCAATCACTGCAGCCGACAAACGAGTTTTCTATGCCATCAGAACTGGCGATCTTCAAATTGAGGTGCCGAATGGGCTGAAGACCACACCATTTATTCTCAAAGATGCTTTATATGCACCTGAAATTGGACTCACCATCATATCCATTGGACGTATTGCAAACGCCGGTTACACTGTTTCCTTTGAAGGCCAGGATTGCAAGATCAAAAATACAAAAGGAGATGAGATTGGTAAAATCAGTGCAAGCCCCAATGGGCTATACAAAGTCGAGCACATACACGCGGCGGCAGTTGCACCCGAACCCGAGAGAGTGGATATTCTCACGCTTCACAGACGCCTCGGACACATCTCAGCGGACTCCATCTGCACTTTGATCCGCAACAACGCAGTCACCGGACTGCGACTAATAAATGATGTTTTTCCCCTTAGTTGTGAATCGTGCGACTATGCAAAGCTCACTCGCAAGACTATCAAGAAAGAACGAGCTACTCCGCCAGCTCAAGCTTTTGGAGAAGAGATACATACGGACTTATGGGGGCCATCACCATTGTCGACCATCGGAGGTCGCAAATACTATGTGACATTTACAGACGATTACTCTCAATTCACTAGGCTGGAGCTACTCAAAAGCAAAGATGAAACAATTCACGCCTACAAAACTTTCACAAATTGGGCCTACACTCAGCATGGCATACGAATTTGATGACTGTGGTCTGACCGCAGAGGTGAGTTCACCAGTAATGAATTCACCAAGTTCCTGCAAGAGCAAGGAACCGAACGATGCCTCACAACACACGACACTCCGCAACATAATGGTATAGTGGAATCTCTCAACCGACGACTTCTCAAGCACGTGCGCGCAATCCTGCATCACGCGCAACTCCCAAAGTATCTATGGGGCGAAGCAATTCATTTTGCTATTTGGCTGAAGAATCGTACATCTACGAAGGCACTGGGTAATGTGACACCTCATGAACGCCTCTATGGAGAGAAGCCTAACTTAGGACGGATCCCTGAGTGGGGTCAGCGCATCTGGGTCCACAATAATTCTGGCTCAAAACTAGACGCACGCGGACTGGAGGCAAGATGGGTGGGATACGACAGAGATAGCACACACACGCATCGTGTGTATTGGCCAGGCAGGCACACCATCTCTGTGGAAAGAGACATAAAGTTTGTACCCCCTACTGTGACGGTGTATTCACCACTTCCTAGCCACACTACACCGAGTCCACCACAACCACCAACTGCGATGCTCCCGACACCTCCCGTTTCAGTAGTCACACAGCCACAGCAAAGGACTTCACCATCACCACCAGTCACAACTTATCAGCCGCCCACTTTCAGCACACTAGTACGCACACAAGTACGACCTCCAGCCACCAGCAGTGGAGAAGAAGAATTAGAAGATGAAGAAGTGGAAGAAGAATTAATGGAACCCACCGCAACCTCAAAAGGCAAAGCACCATTGCAAACACCAGACGCACCCAAAAAGAAGAAAATCGAGCCCACAGAACCAACACGAAAGTCTCAATGCCTGATAAAACTCTTGGAAATGATGCAACGAACCCTCAGTGCCCAAGGAGGATCACTGCCTGCTCGCAGAAGTACACCAACAGCCTCGACAATCTCCTCTAGACTCAAATATCACCATCCGGACACTCAAGAAGAAGGCTCTGCATCTATCGCTGATCTATCTTCAAATACAGTTTATGCCTATCAGGCAGAATATGACAATATGATTGCAGCAGCTATTGAAGATGCTGAAGGCGACCCAAGATCACTCACCAAAGCCAAAACACGCAATGACTGGCCTCTTTGGAAGGAGGCTATGGACCGCGAAATACTCACTCTGGAAAAGGCAAATATGTGGATTACAGTCCCACGTCCCAACGACAAGAACATAGTTGGATCAAAGTGGGTCTTTCATATCAAACGCAAGGCTGACGGTTCTGTGGAGAAGTACAAAGCGAGACTCATTGCACGCAGCTTTACCCAAGTATATGGAGTCAACTATTTCGACACATTTTCTCCCGTTGCCAAACTAACCAGTTTCCGCACCATACTGGCACTGGCAGCACGATACGACTGGGAAATTGATTCCTTTGACTTCAATGGAGCATATCTCAATGGAGAACTCGACGCAGATGAAGAAATATACATGCAAGCTCCACCTGGCTATGAAAACCAAGATGGTGACACTGTGAAGAAACTACAGAAGTCACTTTACGGTCTAAAACAAGCTGGGCGAAAGTGGTATGACACACTTTCGCATGCCCTTACTGACCTGGGTTTCCACGTTAGCAATGCAGATCCAGGTGTATTCCACATTCGCATCGAAAAACACATATTAATACTCGCCATCCACGTCGACGACTGTGCCTTCACAGGCAGCTCAAGCAACTTGATTACCCAATACAAAGCCAAGTTGAACGCACGATATGCTCTTACAGACTTAGGGCCAATTCATTGGCTGCTAGGTATCAAGATTTCACGCGACAGAGAAGCAAGAACAATATCATTATCTCAAACCTCATACATCAATTCCATTCTTGTGCGATTCAAATTAGAAGATGTAAAACCTTACAACACTGCAATGCCACCAGGAGTTCAATACTCCCGTAATGACTCACTGCGAACACCGACCGATGCCGAAAAGATGAAGAGAACGCCATACTGTGAGGCAATTGGAAGCCTCATGTACGCTTCAGTTGGTACACGTCCCGACATCGCCTACGCTGTCTCAACTCTATCACAATTTCTCAAAAACCCTGGTCAAATTCACTGGGAAGCAGCCAAAAGAATCATGTGGTATCTTTCCGGCACTAGAGACATGGAACTGACCTATGGTGGCAAGTGCCACGACCTCATAGGATTCACCGACTCTGATGGAGCAAACCAAGAACACAGACATGCTATCTCAGGCTACACATTCCTCATCGACGGCGGCGCAGTATCCTTGAGTTCCAGAAAACAAGAACTAGTCACCCTATCCACTGCCGAGTCCGAATACATTGCAGCAACGCACGCAGCAAAAGAAGCTATCTGGCTTCGCAGACTCATTCAAGAACTACTCCCTTCTCACACCAGTCCGACGACTCTATATTGCGACAATCAATCTGCGATCAAACTAGCAACTGAAGATAACTACCATGCACGAACAAAACACATTGACATTCGCTATCACTTCATTCGAGACGTGATATCAAACGGCACAATCAAAATCATTTATTGTCCCACTGATGATATGACTGCAGATATTTTTACGAAAGCCCTTCCGAGATGGAAGGTGAAGTATCATACTTCCTGCCTAGGCCTACGTTGCACTTGTGAGGGGAGTGATGGATCTGGATCTCAAGACATGCAAATCGGACAAGCTTAATTCTTTGGACACCACTCAAAATTCTAAGGTTTCATGTTTGGAAGAGTAAATGCATTCAACCTTTCCATTTTATTACTCCGGTTTTATTTTATTCAAGCGCAACTTAAATCTGTTACAGTTAATCATTCTATTGCACACCTCCTTTTACTCAGCATCGCATGCGTTATATTTCATTCTAAAGGACTTGTAGTTTACATTGTATGAACCCCTAGCCATTGCTTTTGGCTTTCTGCTTCGACTCCTTTGTATTGTGTCTCCTATTTGACTCCTATAGTATAAACTGTATAAAAAACCTATTAGTTTTGCTTGTATCAAATCAGAGTTTCTTGCTTCGTGTCCACCTCTAAACCCACTTGTGCATCTCCACTTGTCTTCTTTTGCGTCCATAATCATACCAGCTAGCAATAGGGGATTTGGATTCTCTGATGTATCCCTTGGCAAGGTGGTCATTTAAGAAGGTGTCTAGTGCTTTCTGCTCCTCAGGGGTGAGCTTGTAGATGCCACAGTCCCATACTTTGGCATCTGGTTTAAGTTCTATGGCATGGTCCCATGGTTGGTGCTGTGGTAAATGTTGAGAGGCTTTCTCTTCAAAGACAGATCAGTATGCAAGGTATTCAGGGGGAGTTGTTCTTCTAAGGAGGTAGGGGTCTTCACTTGATCTGCAGCAATCTGGGTGGACATGGTGGTCTTGGCACGAATGTGGACAATGAACTCAGGAGGTACTTCTTCTGGAATTATCATGGGATGATCTGTGATTAAGGCTGCAAAGGTTTCTGCTGCTGCTATGAGTGTCTGGTCCATCAAGGGCTTTACTGTGACTGTAGATAGGGTGGGACAAGAGGGATGTGTTGAAGCAAGGGTCAGAGGGGACATGGTAAGGGTGCAGGATGTGGGACAGTGTTTCAAGGTCAGAGTGTCTTTCTTCCAGTTAACTTCTGGGTTGTGGCAACATAGCCAGTCCATTCCTAGGATAATGTCATGATCCCCTATGTTGGTGACATAGAACTCTGCAAGTTCTTCATGATATTGGTCTTGGAAGGGTAGTTGCAATGTCTGGGTTGTGGTGTGGTGGATAGCTCCATTAGCATTACTAGTACCATCCATGTTCTTGACTCGGAAAGGTTTGGCAAGGGTGCTCAAGGTTAGGTGATGTGCTTTGGCATAGTCTTGGTGGATTATCAATCCTTCTGCCCCACTATCTATTAGGGCACGTGCACTGATTTTCTTCCCAGTGTTTTGTCCAATGAGTTCTGCTTTGAGCACAATAGAAGGTGATCTAGCATTTCTAGTCACTAACAAGGATACATGCTCAAAACCAAGGTTATCTAGGGCTGTGGAGCAGCTCATACAAGGAACACTGGGGGTACAAGAAGTCCTCACAGACAGCACAGCTGTAGGACACATTAAAAATCCAAAGGTCCATCCTTGTCCATCATATATGGTACTGGATCTGTGAAACAGGCATGAGGCGCAGCATACTGACTGTAGAACGTTAGTGGGTTAGGCTAGACAAAGAAAGTTACTTCAGAGGTTAGAAGAACTCTATATTACTATACTACTGACCTAGACAAAGAAAGTTCTATGTAAAGAATGTTAGTCTAATAGTTAAGTAGATAGTATAGAAAGCACTTACACTTCAGAGGTTAGAAGAACTCTGAAGTGGAAGAGACGAAACAGACACCCTTATATACTATCCAAGGGTGGTCTGTGCACTGGGAATAAGTCCACAAGTGCCGGACAGAGTCCAAACAACAAACATGAGGGAGAAAGGCCATTGGCCACTACAGAAATCACATGTTACATGGTGTATCAGTCAGCTACTGCGGAATGTGAGAAAGAAAGTAATAATGATAATGTAAATAGTCCGAAACTCCGGTATCTAATCTAATCTACAAAGTAGCTAATCTAATCACCTGATGCCTGAAGCATCACCGAACATCTTCAGTGTTCAACATCCCTCCATGCTGAAGGCATCTGGTCATGGATGGGAAATGAGTTGGATGAGCACACTGCCATCACAATTAAATGAGCACATCGCCAGCCAGAGATCCAACTTCTCTAACTCTTTGAGTGCAAGAGAGGCATGGTGTTCAGAGGCATATCGAGGTGATTCGCTTATGCAAGCTGAAACCATACACACCTCTTGTGTCACTCTCGAAGTCGAGAATTTCACTCATGGTGGGAAAGTGAAACTGGTATACAAAGTCTCCAGATTCCAGCTCTCTCATTCCAGCATAAGTCCAAGCCTTTACCATGGTTTCAAACGATGCTCTTGGTAGAGACTTAGTGAAGCCATCTGCCAGCATCTCACCAGTGGGGTCGCACTAACTCAATTATGTGCGATTCAATATACCCCCTAATGGTATGGTACTTGATCAGAATATGCTTTGACCGCCTTCCTGTGACTGGGTTTAATGCCAAATCCACAGCACCCTTATTATCACAGTGGAGTAGTATAGGGGAGGATACCTCATACCCTAGTTCCTCCATAAAAGTCCTATACCACGCTGCCTGATTTGCAGCCTCAGAGAGGCTCATATACTCGGCTTCAGTGGTGGACTGTGCTACTGTCTTCTGCTTTCTGGAACACCATGAGATGGCACCATTTGCCAAGAAAAACATGTAGCCTGAGGTAGAGCGGCAGTCCTCCTGATCTCCCCATGAGGAATCTGCAAAGCCATGAAGGCCACTCTCCCCATTCCCTCCAGAATATCGCAACTTGCAGTCTTTTGTACTATTAAGATACTTTAAGACATATTTTGCAAGTCGCATATGATCTTGAGAGGGATTGGAAGCATATTGACTAAGGCGCGCCACAGCAAAACTGATGTCAGGTCTGCTTCCGATCTGCACCCATAGCAGAGACCCCATCAACTGTTGGTACTTCTTTATTTCAGAAGTAGATGCCTGGCCATCAAATTTGACCAGATGTACATCAGCGCCAGAGGGAAGAGGAGTATATACTCGGTTGGAATCCCTCATCCCAAACTTCTCAATAATAGATAAAATGTAGGCTGCTTGGTCAATCTCCAGCGTCTTATTAGGACGATCCCTGGTGATATTAACTCCAAGGTACAACTGGATTTCTCCCAAGTCAGTCATCTCATATCGATTAGATAGAGCTGACTTCAGCCACGTTATCTTTTATTGGAAGACCCAAGTATAGTAATGTCATCTACATATAGAATGACATAAAGTGAATCACCCTCCTCCTTTTGATGATACACGTATACTCCTGCATCAGAGTACATCCGAGTGAAGCCCAGTTCATTAAGAACTGCATGGAATTGTAGATTCCATGCTCAGGAGGCTTGTTTGAGGCCGTATAATGCTTTTTGTAGCCTACAAACTTTGGACTCTTGACCAGCAATGACGAAACCAACTGGTTGCTCCATATAAATCTCTTCATCCAGATCGCCATGTAGGAATGCCGATTTGACATCCATTTGGTGGATTTCCCAATCCTCTAGCATAGCTAGCGCTAGTAATAATCTAAGTGATTCAAATCTGGCAACTGGAGAGAATGTTTCATCAAAGTCCACTCCTTCTACTTGGGTGAACCCTTTTGCCACAAGCCTAGCACGAAACCGTCCATCTGGTTTCAACTTAAAGACCCATTTTGATTTGACAGCCTTTCTTCCTTTTGGAAGATCTTCAAGGCGCCACACATTTAGTTTATCTAAGGCATCAATTTCATATCTACATGCCTCAAGCCATTCATTGGCATTATCAGACTGCATTGCCTCCTGAAAAGTCAGGGGATCTCTATAAGAGACTCCTGCGGCATTAAGCAATTCCATGTGCCCAAGTCTGGAAGAACCCTGCACAAACTCAGCATTATCCTCATTATAAAATCGAGGATTCATGCGACGTGAACGTTTGGGACGGGCAGTATCAAGATCTAGATCTTCCTGCACAGCCCTGTCACATTGTTGAGATCGTGGACTTTCCCTAGTAAAAACTGGTTGGGAAATTTTGCCAACATTCTTTTTAGACTGTCTTTTGGCATGGGTTCTCTGGGGGAGTTCAGAGGGTTCCATTATTTGGGATGGAGGTGTCTGATAGATAGTAACATCATGTGTCTCATTTTCGGGTGTGGTAGGCTCAGGATTTACTTGAGGAGGTTCCACTACCTCCTGTTCCTCAACCTCGGCATCCTTATCTTCAGGAGCCTGAGGAACTGTGGCTGTTGCTGGTTGAGGCTGGACAGGCCTCTCAACTTCTAGTACAAAAGGCGTAACTTTTTCCTTTTGTTTTCCCTTGTTGTCCTTAGCAAGGTTGGATGGGAAGGATCCTTCATCAAATGTCACATCTCTTGACAATACAAAGGATCGAGTATGCATATCCCAAAGAAGGTATCCTTTAGAGTGGGGCACATACCCGACAAAGACTGTCTCCCTGGCTTTATGATCCAGTTTACGTCTTTTGTCCTCTGGGACAGTGTAATAGGCTAAGCAGCCAAAAATTTTAAAGTATGAGACATCTGGAATGTCCCCATCCAGAAGCTCAAGCGGTGTCCTCCACTTATTAGAGCGGATTGGTGTTCTGTTGTATATGTGACAGGCGGTTCGCACTGCACATTCCCAGAAACCAAGGGAAAGACCAGCATGATGCAGCATACTGGTGGCCTTTTCCATAATGGTTCTGTTGAACCTTTCAGCCCTTCCATTCTGTTGTGGGGAATATGGTATTGTCAATTTATGCTCTATGCCAGCCTGCTCAAGTATTGACTTCAGCTCCCTATTGACAAATTCGCCACCTCGGTCTGTGTGTAAGGTCTTTATTTTCTTGTCTGTTTTATTTTCCAAGAATGCCTTAATATTACTGAAGACTGATGTGAAATCACTTTTTGCTTTCATAGCAACAACTAGAGCTGTCCTGCTAAAGTCATCTATGAAAGTGGCGAAGTATAGGTTCCCTTGAGTTGAGGTACATTGCAAAGGACCGACTAAGTCACTATGAATGACCTCCAAGGGTGCTGAAGCTCTCTTTTGAGAGGGAGGGAATGGAAGACGGTGTGATTTTCCCATTTCACAGCCATAACACAGCTTGTCTTCCACTTGGCTATTATCAATGCTAAGGCCTTTTACAGCCTTAGGAGCATATCTTTTGAGGGCCTCTTTTGACATATGACCCATGCGCAAATGCCAGGTTTCAAGGCTAGTTGATGCAGATTTGTGGGAAGCAGTATTTAGATTCTGCATTGTTTTCCCAAAGACCCAATAGAGTCCCATAGCCTTGACACCTTCCGCTATAATTGTATTATTGTACTTTATTTTGACCTCAGATGGAGAAAATTCCACTGAGCCACCCTTGTCTGTGATGCAGCTTGTTGACAGTATTCTTTCACTGCCAGGCATGTAAAAGACATTATTTAACTCTAACTCATAATTATTATGAGTTTTGAGTATGACTTTGCCTGTTCCTTCAACTTGGACTATGGAACCATCACCAATTGTCACCTGATGTCCCTTGTGTGGGAAATACTCAGAGAAATCGTCTAAGTATGGTGTAAAGTGAGTGGTGGCTCCACTGTCCATCATCCAAGGATTGCTGCCATCATCGACTTCTTGTGTGTGCTCGGTCATCATATAAAGTGAAATACGAGGTGTCTCATGCACCTCCTGTATTCTGCCACTACCATTAACTATGGTAGCTACTTGTGTGGAGTTATTATGTACACTGGGGCCTTGCCCCTTCCTCTTGTTGCCCTTTTTGCCTGCATCAGCATTGGCTCTGTCCTGTTTCCTTTGCCGACATTCATTAGCCTTGTGGCCCGGCTTCTGGCAATAGAAGCAGGTGACATCATTGGACGATGATGCACCTGCAGGAGGTGGTGTGAAAGATACTTGTTTTTTATTTTTGTTTTTGTTGACATGGGCTGCCTTGTTAAGGGCAGCCCCAACACCACTTCCTGCGGGGCCGGCTAGTCGGCTTTCCTCATTTAGGAACCTTTGTACAAGGTCCTGAGGGGAAAGGCGGTCAGGAGGACCTGACACCAGGATTGAGCCAGCAATGGCTGAGTAGGATGGAGGTAGGGATTGGAGCAAAATAAAGCTCATCTGGAGATCAGAGATCTCCATCCCATTCTCTTGAGGGTACTCCTCACATCCAGCACATGCTGCAACTGGGGTCTGAATTGTTTACCCTCCTCCAAGCGGAAGGAGGACACAGAACACCACAAGTTGTAGGTGGCCATGCTACCTACTGAGCCATAGAGCGATTCCAAATGCTCATATTTGGCATTGACAGAAGGATAAGTTCTGTCAGAGGCAATTTGGGAGTATGTTTCTGGCGATGTGACCATCACCAGAACTCCCATGAGGACTTCCTCAACTCTATTCCACTCCACGTACATAGGCTCAGACCAAAGCGCAAAACACTTGGCATATTCGTCATCCTTTTCTCCATCCTCTGGCTTGGGAGGATTGAGGAACTCAGGGGCATCATGCATGATATGCCTCTTCATCCCATTGATCCTCAGCAGGGCAGTGAAGGACACCGACCACTGCTGCCAGTTGGAGCCATCAAGTTTGTCAAACTTGAAAGTGGGGGGGAAGACGATGGAAGACATTGAGATGATTTTAAAAAGGTTGATCCTGGTTCCAAGGAGCAATTAGAACCAGTTGTCCAGGTCTCATTTAAGAGGGCCCATCCACTCTGTGGCGCTATGCTTCAGAACTTAAAGAAGTCCTGCCTCTGATGTGCAACTTCTAAGTAGTATAGTAAGCTGTCTAGCGCCATCTACAACAAGTCCTAAGCCCACATCAGGGGGACATTGTGTAAATAGATGGGGAGTCATGTCATGGAGGAGCCAACTGCAAGTTCCACTAGAGACAAAGGGTATAGAGCCCTTCCTCTAGTGCTGGTGGTGGAGTCCATGATTAAGCCCTAGATGATTGGGGCCATGACTATAGTAGACTATTAGGTTTCCTCTGGTTGGGGCAAACCCCCAATGAAAGCAGCAGGTACTTCTGCCCAGAGACAAAACCCTCTAGCTACTGTGTAAATACTATAGTAGTTCAAGCCTACTTGTATTGAGCCCAAGCGTCATGGGAGTGACTACCCATGCCTTGTTCTAGACCCTAAACTCTACCAGCAGGTCGCTAAACCTGGCTTACGGATCGAGCCAAGCATTGACTGAACCTATAGCTCCAAGCCTTCTGGGCAAGGGGCCTACTAAGACTATGGATGGGACGAAAACCCAGCTACAACTAAGAATACTATTTACTTAGAGCGCACATGAGGAACTCAAGGTGTTTCACCCGCTTAGGGTCCCTCGTCACCTCTTGCAAGAATCCCCTGAGGGACTAGCCAGACAGATCAAGGTGGGCACATAAAGCGCACCACCTTGTGGACAGTTAAGGGCAAGGAAAGAAATCGAAGCTCACTGTAAGACTGATTGGGAAAAGACGATGTAGTCTTGAAGCTGGTGAGCTTGAAGAAAGGTTTGGACTGATCAAAAGAAATGACAGATCAGTAAAGCGTGCCCAGGGCCCATAACCTGTGAAACAGGCATGAGGCGCAGCATACTGACTGTAGAACATTAGTGGGTTAGGCTAGACAAAGAAAGTTACTTCAGAGGTTAGAAGAACTCTATATTACTATACTACTGACCTAGACAAAGAAAGTTCTATGTAAAGAACGTTAGTCTAATAGTTAAGTAGATAGTATAGAAAGCACTTACACTTCAGAGGTTAGAAGAACTCTGAAGTGGAAGAGATGAAACAGACACCCTTATATACTATCCAAGGGTGGTCTGTGCACTGGGAATAAGTCCACAAGTGCCGGACAGAGTCCAAACAACAAACATGAGGGAGAAAGGCCATTGGCCACTACAGAAATCACATGTTACATGGTGTATCAGTCAGCTACTGCGGAATGTGAGAAAGAAAGTAATAATGATAATGTAAATAGTCCGAAACTCCGGTATCTAATCTAATCTACAAAGTAGCTAATCTAATCACCTGATGCCTGAAGCATCACCGAACATCTTTAGTGTTCAACACCCTTTCCCTTGCAGCAGTCACTCAAGGAGAAGAATGTCTCACCCAGATCCAGACAGCCTTAATTGGTACCACCACTACCTGGTCTGACCTTGAAACTCCCACAGAAAATACCTCTGACTTCAAAGGAAGTTCTCCTGCATCCAGATGATGTTGCCTCTGCAATATTGATCTTTGTACCTGTAGTTTTTGTCCAGACACCCCCCCTACCCCCCCAGGCATAGTATTGTGGAGGCCTTCAGCCTTTGATACATACTTACCTTCACATTACTTGATCTAAATAGAGAAAAGAAATAAAAAGGACTCCTTTGCATTGTGGCTAGTATTACTGACTGGGCTATCAACCTGGCATCCCAACACAGAAGAAGTCAGTCCAACTCCCCCCAAGACAGAAGAAGAAATCCTAGAAGACATAGCAGTAATGACACACCTGCCACACCTGCCCCCACCACACCTCCAGAAGACAAAGAGCACAAACCCATCCCAGTCCCAGTGCACCCCCATGTTACATCTGGTGTGGGATGTTCCACACAACTTGTGCAACAGTGTTTGTTCGGTGGTTTCAGATAAGAAGTCAATAGGACTTCTTGGAGTCAAGAGTGAAGAGTCACCATCAAAGGGGGCTGTTCCCTGAGATGATGTTGAGTGGAAAGTGCCGAAAGCACTGAGATAACCAAGCTGAAGTCCAACAGGCCTGTCCAGAAGACAAACACTGATGTATTCAATAAGTCAAGTCTGAGGTCTACCATGTAGCTGTTAATCAATCATGCTGCTGGTTATACTGACTGTGGTTAGTAGTGGGTTAGGCTAGAAAAGACAAGTAACTTCAGAGGTAGAAGGAACTCTATATTACTACACTACTGACCTAGAAAAGACAAGTACTATAAGAAGCATTAGTCTAAAGGAAGTAGAGAGTAAAGTAAGTGGGACTTACACTTCAGAGGTAGAAGGAACTCTGAAGTGTAAGAGACGAAACAGACACCCTTATATACCCATGGGGCCAGGGGAAATGGTCTGTGCACACTGGGAATAAGTCCACAAGTGCCAGACAATAAACAGTGAGGGATAAAGGCCATTGGCCAAAGAGATATCATGTGCTTACTGCGCATTACTGAGTACATCACTAATCAGCTGAGTAAGGCGAGAAAGAAATGTAATAAAGATATCGTAAAAAGTCTGAAACTCCGGAACCTAATCTAATCTTATCTACAGCTTAAGCAATCCTTAGATGCCTGAAGCATCTCCAGACACATCTTGTGTCAACAGTAGCTACAGTGGACTTATATACGTAATGAAACAAGTGTCTAAAGATAAGAAACTACAGAGTCATGTGGGCCCAAATATCTGAAAGCGGATGGCATAAAGCCTAGCTTCAGATAGGGAATTAAGTAAGTGTCTGGTCATAGTGATAAGGAGATAAGAAGATAAGAAATAGCAGAAGTTGTAAGCATAGACAAACAGGGACAAACAAGTATCAACAGTGGTCACAGGGATTGGCCTTGGGATAGACATAGGAAGGGGATTTGATGAAGAAGGACAAACTAGATGGAACAGAAGGGTCTGCATCATGAAGATCAAAGAAAATAGGGTGGCTGGGCAAGCACAGAGGTCATAACATCACCCCCTCTTCTGGTTCTAGCAGACCCAGCTAGAAATGACTCATACCATCATCATCCTGCACTAGCTCCAGGTAATCATCAGCTACATTATGCTCATCCAAGGGATCATTGTTTGAATCCTGGGGACATCTGTGGCTGCGGAGGAACCCATAAGGGCTGTGCTGTCCACACTGATGGCACAGATCATGGATGGGCAGTTGAGTTCATGGTGCCCTGCATTGTGATGGAGACACTTGCCACACCAGCCTGATGGATTGATGACTGTTGGGGCCATGCCAAGTCATCAAAAGATACAATGGTGACTCCAATGGAGATTGCTGTGGCAGTGATGGCACCATTTGCGATTAAGGGGACATACCCAGCTGATGTGATACTTGCTGCCACATCGCCAGCATGTTTCACCTCGGGGGTTCTCATGCATTCATGGCATTTCAAATCAATTAGGCAGCAATGTAGGTGTTGTCAAACAATCATGCTGCTGGTTATACTGACTGTGGTTAGTAGCGGTGAGGCTAGATAAAGACAAGTAACTTCAGAGATAGAAGGAACTCTATTATACTATACTACTGACCTAGATAAAGACAAGTACTATGTAAAGCGTTAGTCTCAAGGTATGGTAGTAAGTAGAAGAGGGGACTTACACTTCAGAGATAGAAGGAACTCTGAAGTGTAAGAGACGAAACAGACACCCTTTTATACCCATGAGGCCCAGGGGAAATGGTCTGTGCGCACTGGGAATAAGTCCACAAGTGCCGGACAAAAAGCAGAGAGGGATAAAGGCTATTGGCCAAAGAGATATCACATGCTTACTGCGCATTACTAAGTCCATCACTAATCAGCTGAGTAAGAAGGGAAAGAAGTGTAATAAAGATAACATAAAAAGTCCGATACTCCGGAATCTAATCTAATCTAATCTACAGCTGAAGCGATCCTTAGATGCCTGAAGCATCTCCAGACACGTCCTGTGTCAACATCCCTCCATGGTGAAGGCATCAATCATTAAGTGGAAATGAGTTAAATGAGCACACTGCTTGTTCACAATTAAACGAACATGTCACCAGCCAGAGATCCAATTTCTCTAACTCTTTGTGAGCTTTGCATACGAGTTGTAGATTCGCTTATGCAAGTCTACACACCTCTTGCGTCACTCTCGAGGTCGAGAACGTGCTCATGTGGCATGGTGGGAAAGTGAAAATGGTGAACAAAGTCTCCAGATTCCAGCTCCTCATTCCAGTACTAGTCCAAATTCAGTTACCATGTGATCAAAAGATGATCTAGGCAGAGACTTTGTAAGGCCATCTGCTAGCATCTCTCCAGTGGGAGTTCGCACCAAGTCAATCTGGTGTGATTCTACATACTCCCTAATGGCATGGTACTTTATTGGTATGTGTTTTGATCGCCTTCCTGTGACAGGGTTTAATGCAAGATCTACTGCACCCTTGTTGTCACAATGCAGTTGTACAGGTGAAGTAACTTCATACCCTAATTCCTGCATAAATGTCCTATACCACGCTGCCTGATTTGAAGCCTCAGCAAGGCTCATGTACTCGGCTTCAGTGGTGGACTGTGCTACTGTCTTCTGCTTCCTGGAGCACCAGCTAATGGCTCCATTGGCAAGGAAAAAGACGTAGCCTGAGGTGGAGTGGCGGTCCTCTTGATCTCCCCATGAGGAGTCCGCAAAGCCATGAAGGCCTACTTCACCATTCCCTCCAGAATAGCGCAACTTGTAGTCTTTTGTAGCATTTAGATAGGCTAAGACATACTTTGCTAGTCGCATGTGCTGCTGGGAAGGGTTGGAAGCAAATTGGCTAAGGCGTGCAACAGCAAAACTAATGTCAGGTCTGCTTCCAATCTGCACCCAAAGCAGAGACCCCATTAACTGCTGATACCTCTTAATGTCAGAGGTAGATGCCTGGTCTTCAAACTTGACCAAATGAACATCCACGCCAGAGGGTAGAGGAGTATATACTGGGTTGGAATCCCCCATTCCAAACCTCTCAACTATGGAGGATACATAGGCAGTCTGGTCGATATCCAGTGTCTTGTTAGGACGATCCCTGGTGATGTTAACTCCAAGGTAAGACTGGATTTCGCCAAGATCGGTCATCTCATATCGGCTAGATAGAGAGTCCTTCAGCCATTGAATCTTCTTAGTGGAGGACCCAAGTATAGTGATGTCATCAACATATAAAATGACGAAAAGTGAACCATCCCCCTCTTGGTGATGATACACATATACTCCTGCATCAGAGTACGTCTGAGTAAAGCTCAGTTCACTGAGAACTGCATGGAATTGTAAGTTCCATGCTTGGGAAGCTTGTTTGAGGCCATACAGAGCCTTCTGTAGCCTACAAACTTTGGACTCTTGTCCAGCAACGATGAAACCAACAGGTTGCTCCATGTAAATCTCCTCATCCAGATCGCCATGTAGGAATGCCGATTTGACATCCATCTGGTGGATTTCCCAATCCTCAAGCACGGCCAACGCTAATAATAATCTAAGAGATTCAAATCTGGCGACTGGGGAGAAGGTTTCATCGAAGTCCACCCCCTCTATTTGGGTGAACCCTTTTGCTACAAGCCTAGCACGAAAGCGTCCATCTGCTTTCAATTTAAAGACCCATTTGGACTTTACAGCCTTTCTACCTTCAGGAAGGTCTTCAAGGCGCCACACTTTAAGTTTTTCTAAGGCATCAATTTCATATTGACATGCCTCAAGCCAATCACTGGCATTATCAGACTCCATTGCTTCTTTAAATGTAAGAGGATCCCTGTAAGGCGATCCTGCAGCATTAAGTAGATCCATCTGACCAAGTCTGGAAGAACCTTGCACGAACTCTGCATTATCCTCGTTGTAGAAGCGAGGATTCAGACGACGATTGCGATTGGGGCGTGCAGTATCCAAGTCTAAGTCTTCTTGGATTGCCCTATCTCATCGTTCAGAGCGTGGACTCGTCCTCTGAAAATTTGGTTGAGGAATTCTGTCTGCAATCCTTTGTGATTTTCTGATTGCCTTGGTTCTTTTGGGAGGGGAGGATGGTTCCATGATTTGAGATGGAGGGGTCTGATATATAGTCTGAGGGTGTGTGGTGTCTACATTACGTGTGGGTGTGGTAGGCTGTGGTGCTAATTGAGGAGGTACTATGTCCTCCTGTTCCTCTTCTAGGTCTTCCTCATCTTGAGGGGCCTCAGGAACATGCGTAGCAGTTGCTGGTGGTGGCTGGACTGGGCCACCAGGTAAAGTAAAGGAGCCACCTTCAGTAGGTTGCTCTATGGATTTGTCTGCTCTGTTGTCCTTATCAGAGCAGGATGGGAAGGATCTCTCATCAAATGTAACATCTCGTGAAAAGATGAGAGACCGGGTACGACTATCCCAAAGTGTATAGCCCTTAGAAGTGGGCTCATACCCGACAAAGACGGCCTCCCTAGCTTTGGGATCTAATTTACGCCGCTTGCCCTCTGGAACATGGTAATAGGCTTTGCAACCAAAGACCTTAAAATACGAGACATCTGGTTTGTTCCCAACCAGAAGCTCAAGTGGAGTCTTCCACTTATTTGAACGGATGGGAGTTCTGTTATATATATGACATGCTGTCTCAACAGCACACTCCCAGAAACCAAGAGACAGGCCAGCATCGTGCAGCATGCTAGTGCCTTTTTCCATAATGGTTCTATTAAATCTCTCGGCCCTTCCATTCTGTTGTGGGCTATACGGCATCGTAAGTTTATGCTCTATGCCATAATCTTCAAGCATTGCCTTCAGCGCCTTGTTCACATACTCGCCACCACGATCTGTGTGAAGACATTTGATTTTATGATTGAATTTATTCTCAAGTAATGTCTTCAGTTTGTTAAAAACTGGTGTAAACAGATCTTTGGACTTCATTGGAACGATTAAAGCATATCTGCTAAAATCATCCAAGAAGGTGGCAAAGTATAGATTCCCTTGTATTGAACTGCACTGCAAGGGACCTACGAGATCACTATGAAGGATCTCAAGGGGGGCTGATGCACGCTTTGAAGATGGGGGAAATGGAAGACGATGGGACTTGCCCATTTCACAGCCATAACATGGCTTATCTTCCACTTGGCTATTATTTATTTTGAGGCCTTTTACCGCCTCAGGAGCATATCTCTTTAGGGCTTCTTTAGACATATGGCCCATTCTTTGATGCCAGATTTCAAGTGAGGCAGATGCAGATGTATGGATACTGTTTAGGACGTGTTTGCCTAGTACCCAATACAATTTGCCAAACTTCCATGCTTCCGCTATTATATTGTCGCCATATTTAATTGTTGCCTTCTTATTATCAAAGAACACAGTTGCCCCTTTTTCTACTAGGGCACTGGCGGAGAGTATTTTATGTCCTCCAGGCATGTGGAGCACATTGCTCAATTCCAAGTCAAAACCTTGATCAGTCCTGATGATCACGGTACCAACTCCACTTGTTTTGACTATGGAGTTGTCACCTAGTGAT
This sequence comes from Multifurca ochricompacta, assembly GCA_022496185.1. Classification (NCBI taxonomy): domain Eukaryota; kingdom Fungi; phylum Basidiomycota; class Agaricomycetes; order Russulales; family Russulaceae; genus Multifurca; species Multifurca ochricompacta. The sequence continues at coordinate 50,693 of WTXG01000125.1, forward strand.
ACTTCATGGGTACTGTCGACTTTATATGTATCAAAATCTTCAAGGTTTGGACTGAAGTGTGCCGTTGCTCCACTATCAAGCATCCAATAATCTGAATTGATATCCAGATTATAGGTGTGGACATAAAGGCGAATGCGAGGTGCTTCATGCACCTCCTCTATTTTGCCACTACCATTAACTACGGTGGCTATAGTGTTTACATGTTGGGCCTCAGCCCTCTTCTTGTTCCCTGCCTTGCCTTTTTTGGCATTTTCCAGGTCCTTCTTCTTCTTTGCGCAAGCATTGGACTTGTGTCCAGGCTTTTGGCAATAGAAGCAGACCACCCCTTGTGAACCAGGGGCAGCAGCGGGAAGTGGTGATAAATTTGAATTTTTTGGTTTAGATTTGACAGGTGCAGCCTTAGACAGGACTGCACTACCACTTCCCGAGGGACCTGCCAGGCGACTCTCCTCATTCAGGAACCTCTGCACAAGGTCCTGAGGAGAAAGACGCTCTGGGTCGCCAGAGGCCAGTATGGAGCCGGCAATGGCACTGTAGGAGTCTGGGAGAGCTTTTAATAATATAAAGCTCATCTGGAGGTCATTGACCTCCATCCCATTCTCCCTGAGGGTACTCCTGGCATCCAGGACCTTTTGTAATTGGGTCCTGAATGTTGTCCTTCATCAAGACGGAAGGACACCAGGGCAAGCCACAAATTATATGTGGCCATGCTACCTACAGAGCCATACAGCCGTTCCAACTTATTATACTTCTCGCTAAGAGAAGGATAATTGGCATCAGAGGCTACTTGGGAGTAGACCTCTTGGGTTACATTAAGAAAGAGGAGCCCGATAAGCATTTCTCTTCTCCCATCCATTCCCTAAGGATGGGATCAATGACTTCCTTCTGCATTTTCTCCTTTTCCTCCTTGTCCTCTGGGAGGAGGGGCATATCAGGGTAAGGTGTAATTATGTGCCTCCTGAGCCCATTCATCCTCAAAGGGCGTTGAAGTTGGCAGACCATACCTGCCAGTTGGAGCCATCAAGGCGCTCCATCTTGGAGGAGGGAGGGAAGACAATTGAAGACGGCATTGTGAGATGTTATGAATGTTCCTGGTTCCAAGGAGCAGTTAGAACCAGTGCCCAGGTCTCGCTTAAGAGTGCCACCCCATACTGTGGCGCTATGCTTCAGAACCTAAGAAGGTCCTGCCTCTGTTGTGCGACTTTCTAGGTATAGTAAAGCTGTCTAACGCAATCCTGTAACTAGACATAAGCTCTGGTAGACTAGCCAGAGTGTCTAGTGTAAACAAGACTGGGAGTCATGTCATGGAGGAGCCAACCGCAAGTTCCATTAGAGACAAAGGGTGTATAGCCCTTCCTCTAATGCTGGTGGTGGAGTCCATGATTAAGCCCTAGATGATTGGGGCCATGACTAAGTAGATGTCTAGTCTGTCTCTGGTAGGGCGTGGTTACCCTACAAAGGCAACGGATACTTATGCCCAGAGATGAAGACTATATCTACTATGTATAGACTATAGTAGTGCAGCCTACTTGTATCGAGCCCAAGCGTCATGGGAGTGACTACCCATGCCTTGTTCTAGACCCTAAACTCCACATGCGGGTCGCTAAACCCGGCTTACAGATAGAGCCAAGCATTGGCTGGACTTAAAGCCACAAGCTTCTGGCTATAGGCCTACTAAAACTATCTATGGGACGAAAACCCAGCTATAACTATGAAAGTTACTAATACCTAGTGCGCACTCAAGGAGCTTAAGATGTTTCACCCGCTTAGGGTCCCTCATCATCTTTTGCAAGAACCCCGAAGGGCTAGCCAAACAGTTCAGGATGAGCAGTAAACTGCGTCATCCTGTGGGGTGTTAAGGTGCACAAACAGTAAATGAAGAAGCTCACTGGAAGAAGCTAGTGGGAAAGACTTTGAAGCTTTTGTGAGCTTTGAGTGCGAAGAGCGAGTTGGGCTGTTTTATGAACAAAGGGAATACTTCAGTCAGTATGAGCGGCAGGGCCCATAACCTGTCAAACAATCATGCTGCTGGTTATACTGACTGTGGTTAGTAGCAGTGAGGCTAGATAAAGACAAGTAACTTCAGAGATAGAAGGAACTCTATTATACTATACTACTGACCTAGATAAAGACAAGTACTATGTAAAGCGTTAGTCTCAAGGTATGGTAGTAAGTAGAAGAGGGGACTTACACTTCAGAGATAGAAGGAACTCTGAAGTGTAAGAGACGAAACAGACACCCTTTTATACCCATGAGGCCCAGGGGAAATGGTCTGTGCGCACTGGGAATAAGTCCACAAGTGCCGGACAAAAAGCAGAGAGGGATAAAGGCTATTGGCCAAAGAGATATCACATGCTTACTGCGCATTACTAAGTCCATCACTAATCAGCTGAGTAAGAAGGGAAAGAAGTGTAATAAAGATAACATAAAAAGTCCGATACTCCGGAATCTAATCTAATCTAATCTACAGCTGAAGCGATCCTTAGATGCCTGAAGCATCTCCAGACACGTCCTGTGTCAACAGGTGTGGCCCCTAGTGATTGTGGAGGGAGGGGTCAAGCGTAAGTGTCAGCATACCTTTCCACAATCATTTGATACATGTCTCCCAATTCCAACTGCTTCCTAATGTTTACCAATTCCTGTTCCACCTGGAACATCCCACTGCTCAACCTTGTCATCTGCTTCACATACTCCCAGTACTGTGTGTTGAGGGTGGTACACAGTGTCAAGGTCTTCCACAGCCTCATGACTTCAGCTTTCAGGTGCAGAAGATGCATGTCATTCAGGACTTTGTTGATAGCAAAGGCCTGCAGATCATTGGCAGACAGATGCTGTAATTGTTTGTCACTCATTGTGTGATGCAAGCAACCTGTCATTCTCTCCTCTAGGTATACTGGCACACTGTAAACTGGACCATCCTTCTTCATACATCCTGCCACATCCATCCCTCCATTTGTGTAGAAGATGTACTTGGCTATCTTTGTGTCCCCATTGGCCATGGTGATCTCAAGTGGGAAGTACGTCGATGAGTTTGGATTGTTGAAGAAGAATGGGAACTCTGGTACTTCATCATCCTGCTCCATCTCGAGAAGGTCATTAGGGTGGGGTTCTTCAGAGTGGTCAAAGTCATGGTCAGGGTTGGGGGACTGGTTCTTGACTCAAGCTTCAGTGTTACGTCTGGTGCGGGATGTTCCACACAACTTGTGTGACAGCATGATTTGGCGGTCCAGGTAAGAAGTCAATAGGACTCCTTGGAGTGTGAGTGGAAGGAGTCAAGGTCAAAGAGGCTGTACTCTAAGACAATGTTAAGCAGAAGAGTGCCAGAAGCACTGAGACAACTAAGCCCAAGGAATCAAGGGGAAGTCCAGAAGACAAGCACCGATGTATTCAATAAGTTGAGTCTGAGGTCTACAAGGTAGCTACAGTGGACTTATATACATAATTCAGTGGGCATCTATAAGATAAGAGTACAGAGTCAAGTGGGCCTGAATATATGAAAGTGGATGGTGTAAAGCTGAGCTTCTGATAGGGTATTAAGTAAGTGTCCGGTCGTAAAGATAAGAAGATAAGAAGATAGAGGGCCAAACATAAGTAAGCGTCAAGTCAATAAGTACAAAGTGAGTCACGGGGATGGGAGCAAAGCATGTGATGGATCCCACGACGGAGACGTAATGGAGAAGTGGAGAGTGGGCAGCAAAGAAGGGTCATCATTGGGGAGCAAGAAGAAAATGGGGGCAGACGGCAGAGGTTGTAACATCACCCCCTCTTCTGGTTCTAGCAGACCCGGCTAGAAACGATTCATACCATCATCATCCTGCACCAGTTCCAAGTAGTCGTCAGCTACATTATGGTCATCCATGGTGTAGTTTTCTTTGTCTGAGTCTTGGGGGCACCTGTGGGTGCGGAGAAACCCATATGGACTGTGCTGGCCACATGAGCAACACAGGTCATGGATGGGACAGTCCAGTTCATGGTGCCCCGAATTGTGGCGTAAGCACTTGCCACACCACCTGGATGGGTTGACAATTGTTGGGGGGACTCCTACACGGCGGAAGATGCAGAACCTGCTCCAATGCAAGTTGCTATGACAGTGCTGGCACCACTTGCGGTTGAGGGGACAGTTCCAACTGATGTGGTACTTACTGTCACAGCACCAACACGTTTCCCCACAGGGGTTTTCATGCATGCGTGGCATTTCAAACCGATTTGGCAGCAGCATGGGGGCAGCCCCCAATGATCATGGGGGCAGCCCCCAATGATCATGGGGGCAGGGGTTGGGCATAGGTGTTGGCGTACCTCTCAGCAATGGTCTGATAAGCATCCCCTTTTTCCAATCTCTTCCAAATCTCCACCAATTCCTGCTCTATCTGGAACATCCCATTGGTCAACCTGGCCATCATCTTCGCATGTTCTTTATATTGTCTGTTGAGTGTATTGCATAAGGTTAAGTTCTTCCGCAGTCTCATCACCTCAGCTTTGAGACGTGGAAGTTGCATGTCACTCAACACTTTGTTGATGGTGAAGGCTCAAGAGTCTTTGGCAGCCAGATGTCCAAGCTGTTTGTCGGTCAATGTGTGATGCAGGCAACCTGTATACCATTCTTCTAGATAGACTGAAGCCCCATAAACAGGGCCATCCTTCTTCATGCATCCTGCCACATCCATTCCTCCGTTTGTGTAAAAGATATATTTGGCAATGGCAACCATCCCATCACCCATGGTGATCTCCAATGGGTAATACATGGAGGAGTTTGGGTTGTTGGTGAAGAAGGGAACTTGGGGACTTCGTCATCTGACTCCATACCTATCAGGTCATTTGGGTGCAGCTCCTCACAGTGTTCAAAGTCATCATTGGGGTTGGGGGATTGGTTCTTAACCCATGCTTCAGCAGCTTCGTAGTCAATGGGTGAGGAGGGATGAGTGGAAGGATGAGCTGATGGGAAATTCTCGACAACTACAATGGAGGCAATGAAGGCATCGACAGTGGTGTTGGCAGCGATGAAAGACATGATTGAGTGGGTGGTAGTAGGACGTTGCTGGGGAAGCATGTACTGGGGAATGGACTGGAGTTCAGGGTTGCACCTTTTAAATGTCTTTGGGCACTTCTGGATGCTGGGTATGGAACACTGAGATAAGAGCTGGGGCAAAGATATTCCTGGCTGGCTCCCACGAGTTGTCAGAGTCTGGGAATCCCTTCCACTTGACGAGGTAATGCAGTTTATGCCCTCATCCTTTATGTAGGGAGTCTAGAATTTGCTCCACTTCCCACTCCACTTCTCCATCTATCAGTTCAGGGGGGGTCTTGGGAAGTTTTCTCCATGTAGGGATGTTTCTTTGTAGGGCGTCAAGAGTCTGGCATGGAAGACTGGATGGATCTTCCATGTGGATGGGAGATTGAGCTGATATGACACATCTGACAGCTTCCTTGTTATCTTGAAAGGTCTGTGACGTCGGGGCACTAACTTGGCAGTAGGATGTGATGTGTGAATATTCTTCCCTTCCAGCCAAACAAGGTCATTGGTCCGATAAGGTGTGAACTGCAAGGGCTTGTCGGACAGGGTCCTTTGTGCCTTTAGAAGATTTTCATTGGCTGATTTCCTGATCTCCTCCCATTGGCTGATACGCTGTGCCGTGGATGGGACATTGGTGGGCTTATCAGCCCAAGTGGTTCGTGGTGTCCATCCCATAATAAGGGAGAATGGGGTGGCTTTAGTGGTACCATTGGGCCAAGAATTATGTGCAAATTCCGCAGTGGCCAGCCAGTCTGCCCAGTCATCCTGTTGTCTGTTACACCAGAACCAAAGATATTGTTCCAGCCATTGGTTCGTCCTTTCTGACTGTCTGTCAGTTTGTGGATGGTAGGCAGTTGAGATGTTTTGGGTTATGTCCAGGACTTTACAGAGTGCGCGGGCGAATGTGGAGGTGAAACATGGGTCACTGTCTGAAATGATCTTTGCAGGGAGACCATAGTGTCTATAGACGTGATCCAGGTATAGCTTGGCAACTCCTTCTGCTGTGATAGATTCATTGCATGGTATGAACAGTGCCACTTTGGAGCAGTCATGGTCTGTGATGGTCAAGATGGAATCAAAGCCTCTGGAGATGGGGAGTTTGACAATGAAGTCCATGGCAATGGTCTGGAATGGTAGTGAGGCTATAGGCATAATTGGGGATGGTGCTGGTGGACATGGGTGTGTATTCACTTTGTTGGCCTGGCAGTCTGCGCATCCTTTCACGTATTCTTCAATGTCCTTTTTCATGTTCAGCCACCAATAGTCACATCTGGCGAGTGCGTAGGTATTGGCAATGCCTGGGTGGCCAGCAGATGGGAGGTCATGGTGAAAATGGATCACCCCCCTCTTAATGTTGTCGCCACCAGTGACAACGAGACGCTCTCCATCCTTCCACCAAAGTCCTTCGATCTTCTTCAGGTTATGTGCATTTGCCCATGACTGGCATAGCTGCTGATTCATATTTTGTGATACTTGGGCCCACAAATCCATGTCATGAAGGCTAACAACAGCTGTTTTTGCAAAGACCTCTTCAGGAAGTACCATAATGTTGTTATTGTCTTCCCCTTCATTACTCAGGTCAGATCGTCGTGACAGGGCATCTGCGTGGGCATTATGACTTCCTGCAATATGCTTCAGTACGAAGTTATATTCCTCCAGCTCCAGGACTTCACAAGCTACTTGTCGACTAATCTTGTGGGGCTCCTTCCAATACAAAAGGTTGGAGTGATCAGTGTGAATGATGGTCTTATGAGGGGTCCCCACTAAGTATGGTCGCCAGTGTCGTAATGCTTTGACAATGGCGAGCAATTCCCTATCCCAGATGTCATAGTTCTGTTTGGCTGATGAAAAGGTCTCAGAGTAGAAAGCAACTGGGTGGAGCAGTCCCCTTGTGTCCCTTTGGTTCAATACAGCCCTGTTGGCAAAGTGAGACACATCAACTTCAAGTTCAAAGGGCTGTCTGAGGTTGGGTTGTAGGAGGACAGGCTCTGATCCAACAATATCCCGAATTTGTTCAAAGGCCTGTTGTTGCTCCACTCCCCAGTGCCAAGGTACGTCTTTCTTCAGTAGCCCGTTCAGTGGCTGGGCGATCCCTGAGAACCCTCGTACAAATCATCAATAAAAGTTGCAGAATCCTATGAAGGATCGCACATCCTTGACACATGTCGGTACGGGCTACTCCCGAATTCCTTGCACCTTTACTGGGTCCATGCGTACGTGTCCTCCTTCCAGAATAACTCCCAAGTACTCCACACTTTGTTGTTCAAACAAGCATTTGGCTGGTTTGAGGTAGAGGTCATGCTCATGAAGGATATCCAACACTTGGTGAACTCGTTCTCGGTGGTGGACCAGATCATCTGTAGTCACTACTAGTATATCATCCATATACACCACTACTTCACCTGTGAGAATAAGGTCACGAACTATATGGTTCATCATAGACTGAAAAGTGGCAGGCGAATTGGTGAGGCCAAAGAACATGACATTCAGCTCAAACAGCCCCTGGTTGGTTTTGAATGCTGCTTTACACTGATCACCTTCTCTGATCCTGATGTTGTTATAGCCCCAGCAGACATCCATCTTGGAAAACAGGGACTTGTCTCGCATGGTATCAATAAGTTCCAATATCAGTGGCAGGGGGTAGGCGTTCTTTACAGTATGGGTGTTTATGCGTCGATAATCCTGAACAGGTTGAAGTTTGCCATCCTTTTTCTTGATAAAGAAGAAGGGTGATGCATATGGGGACTTGGATGGATGGATATATACTTTTGCCAGGTGTTCTTCGAGGAATGCCATGAGTGCTGTCTGTTCTGTCTGAGATAATGGGTAGATTTTGCAGTCGATTGCTGACAGGGTGTCAGGTGCAAAGTCAATGGCATGGTCCCACAGCCATGCAGGTGGGAAGCATTGTGATTCCTCTTCCAAAAACACCTTCCAATGTCAGTGGTAAGCTTCTGGCACTACTTCCTCAAAGGTCCTCTCTGTATGTCCTTCCACCGCCTTCTGGGCAAGCTCCGATGCCTTAGTAGCGAAGCAGTAACCCAGATCCTCATTTCCTTCCTCTACTCTGCATACCGCTGAGTGTCAAGCTGCATAATCATACCCCATGGATGTGATCAGTATGGGGTAGAAATCCTTATCCATAGTTGTGTTGCTCCAGTTAATCTTTGGCTCGAAAGCAGCAAGCCATGGGTATCCTAGGATTAGATCCTCTTCTCCCAGGTTGGTGACTAGGAAGTGGATGACTTTTGTCCGCTCTCCTACTTGGATGTTAAGGTCAGTGTAATGTGTGATCTTCCCTGCTCGGTTGGCAGTTCCATCAATGTTCCAAATATTCTTTTCCTGGGGAAGCGCCAGCATCCCCAAGCCCATGGTCCTTGCCATGTGTGGGCTGATAAAATTATTGGTCACTCCTGAATCTATCAGGATGTTGCAATCAGCCATCTTCTGTGTAGTCTTGAAATGTACTGGTATTTTCAAAGATTTGAAGTGACTAGTATACACAGAGGTTACATGTAGTGCTTGTGCCCAGGCCGATGGGGTAGAGCCAATCAAAAATCCTTTTTGGCAAATGCCTTCTCTACCAGAATGGCCCACACTTCCTCGCTTTCCTTCATCATATTGGCCCATATTTCCTGCACCTTTTCTTCTTTTGTCGGTGTTTTCTTTTCGACAGTGGGTGGGTTATTGCAGATGGGCGCAGTTGTAGCTTTGGCCACTTGTGCCCCCTTCTTAGGGCACTCTCTCAATATATGTCCTTGTGCTTTGCAACGAAAGTGTTACGTCTGGTGCGGGACGTACTGCACGACTTGTGCGACAGTGTACTGTTCGGGATTGGATAAGAAACCAATAAGGCTTCTTGGAGTGAGATGGGACGAGTCAAAGTCAAAGGGGCTGTACCCTGAGACAATGCTGAGTAGAAAGGAGTCAGAAACTCCGAGACGGATGAGTCAAAGATCCAAAGGGATGTCCAGAAGACAAGCACCGATGTATTCAATAAGTCGAGTCTGAGGTCTACAACATAGTTACAGCGGACTTATATACGTAATCGAATGGGCGTCTACGAGATAAGGAATTGGAGTCAAGTGGGCCCAAATATATGGAAGCGGATGGCGTAAAGTCGGGCTTCTGATAGGGTATTAAGTAAGTGTCTGAATCATAAAGATAAGCGGATGAAGCGATAAGCAGATAAGAAGATAGACCAAACAAGGGAACACAGTAAACAAACACGGGCAATCAAAGAAGTCACGATGAGGGACGCAAGGCATGTGACGGGTCCCACGATGGAGACGTAATCTGGTAATGAAGTACAGGCGGAAGAGAGGGGTCGTCGTTGGGTAAGAAAAAGAAGACAGGAAGGGACGGGGTTTGTAACAAAAAGATGTACTTAGCTATGACTTTTTCTCTGTCAGCCATTGTGATCTCAAGAGGGAAATACATCAAGGAGTTTGGGTTGTTGAGGAAGAACAGGAATTTGGGGGCTTCATCATCCATCCCCATATTGAGGAGGTCATTCAGGTGAGGTTCTTCAGAGTGATGGAAATCATCATTGGGGTTGGGAGACTGGTTCTTGACCTGCTTGGTGGCGGCTTCATAATCGATGGGGGAGGAAGGTCAGGTAGAGGGGTGAGCAGAGGGGAAGGCTTCAATAACTACAGTGGACATGAAGGCATCGACAGTGGCATTGGCAGCAATGAAAGACATGATAGTTTGTTCTGTGGTAGGATGGTGCTGGGGGAGCATGTACTGGGGGTAAATGGGGTTGGAGGTGATTCCTTTTAACTATTCTTGGGCACCTGGGGGTGTTGTAAGTGGAACTCTGTGATAAGGGCCGGTGCAAAGATATCTCCAGCAGATTCCCATGAGTTGTCAGAGTCTGGGAACCCTTTCCACTTGATCAGGTAATACAGCTTGCGCCCTCAGCCTTTTCATACTGAGTCCAGAACACACTCCACCTCCCATTCCGCTTCTCCATCAATAAGGTCAGGTGGAGGCCTTGGGAAGTTTTCCCCATGAATGGAGGTCTCCTTGTATGGGGTCAGGAGTTTGGCATGGAAGACAGGATGGATCTTCCATTTGGGTGGTAGTTGCAGTTCATATGATACATCTGACAGCTTCCTTTTGATCTGGAAGGGTCCATGACATCAGGGTGCCAATTTGGCCACAGGGTGTGATGTGTGAATGTACCTTCCTTCAAGCCACACCCAGTCATTGGTTTGATAAGGTGTGAACATGCTTGGCTGTGCAGATAAGAGTTGCTGCACCTTTACTAAGTTTTCATTGGCTGATTGTTGCAGTTCTTCCCATTGGCTTATTCAATGAGTCACTGATGGGACGTTAGTGGGCTTGTCTATCCACATGGCTCATGGGGTCCAGCCCATGATCAGGGAGAAGGGGGTAGCTTTTGTTGTTCCATTGGGCCATGAGTTGTGAGCGAACTCCACCATAGAGAGCCATTCCACCCAATCATCCTGTCTTCCATTACACCAGAACTGAAGGTACTGTTCTAACCATTGGTTTGTCTGCTCTGATTGTCCATCAGTCTGTGGGTGGTACGCTGTGGATATGTTCTGTGTGATATCTAATGTCCTGCACAGAGCTTTTGCAAATGCCGACGTGAATTGGGTGTCTCAGTCAGATATGATCTTCTTGGGGAGTCCATAGTGGTGATAAACATGGTTCAGGTAGAGCTTCACCACTCCTTCGGCTGTGATGGTTTCGTTACAGGGTATGAATAGGGCTGCCTTGGAGCAATCATGGTCAGTGATTGTAAAAATGGTATTGAATCCTTGTGACTCAGGCAGTTTGACGATGAAATCCATGGCAATGGTCTGGAACAGAATTGATGAGATGGGGGTGATAGGGTGTATTGGCAGAATCTTTGGGTGTGTGTTGACTTTGTTTGCCTGACATGCTGTGCATCCCTTCACATAGTTTTCAACATCCCTTTTCATATTGGGCCACCAGTAGTCTTGCTTGGCCAAGGTGTATGTGTTGGCAATGCCCAGGTGTCCTGCAGAGGGGAGGTCATGGTGAAAATGGATCACCCCCCTCTTAATGTTGTCGCCACCAGTGACAACAAGTCAATCCCCATCTTTCCACCAAAGGCCATCAACCTTTTTCAGGTTGTGTGCATCAGCCCACAAACGGCACAGTTCCTGGTTCATATTTTGTGAAACTTGTGCCCATAAGTCCATATCGTGGAGACTGACTACAGCAGTCTTTGCAAACACCTCTTCTGGGAGGACTATGATGTCATTATTGTCATCTTCTCCTGTATGCATGTCTGGTCTTTGTGACAATGCATCTGCTCATGTGTTTCGACTTCCCACAATGTGCTTTAGGGTGAAGTTGTACTCTTCTAGCTCCAGGACTTCTTGTGCTACATGTCAACTGATTTTGTGGGGTTCTTTCCAATACAGTAAGTTGGAATGGTTGGTATAAATAACAGTCTTGTGAGGAGCTCCAGCTAGATAGGGCCGCCAATGTTGCAATGCCTTTACAATGGCCAGTAATTCCCTGTCCCAAATGTCATAATTTCATTCAGCCAGTGAGAATGTTTCAAAATAATATGCCACTGGGTGAAGTATTTGCATTGCATCCCTTTGGTACAGTATGGCCCCATTTGCAAAGTGAGAGGTGTCCACCTCTAGCTCAAAGGGAGAGCTCAGATCAGGTTGAATGAGTACTGGTTCTGAGCCAATCAGGTCCCTTATTTGCTCAAATGCCTGCTGCTGTGCTGTGTCCCAATGCCATGGTATGTCCTTTTTCAGGAGGTTGTTCAGTGGTCATGCAATGCCTGAAAAACCTTTGACAAAACACCAGTAGAAGTTGCAAAACCCAATAAATGATTGGACATCTTTGACACAAGTCAGCATATGCCATTTGCAGATTCCTTGTACTTTAATGGGGTCCATGTGTACTTGCCCTTTTGCTAGGATAACCCCCAGGTATTTGACGCTTTGTTGTTCAAAGGAGCATTTGGCTGGTTTAAGATATAGATTGTGTTCATGCAGTATATTCAATACCTGGTGTACTCATTCTTGATGGTGGTTTAAATCATCCATGGTTGCTACCAAGATATCATCCATGTAAACCACCACTTCACCAGTGAGGATAAGGTCATGAAAAATGTGATTCATCATGGATTGGAATGTGGCTGGCGAGTTTGTGAGACCGAAGAACATGATGTTTGGTTCAAATAAGCCTTGATTAGTTTTAAAGGCTGCTTTGCACTGGTCTCCTTCCTTTATCCTAATATTGTTGTACCCCCAATGCACATCCATCTTTGAAAAGAGTGACTTGTCCTTCATAGTGTCAATGAGTTTGGAGATAAGAGGCAATGGGTAGGCGTTCTTCACAGTGTAACCATTGATTTGTTGGTAATCCTGAACCAGTCTAAGCTTGCCATCCTTCTTTTTAATGAAGAAGGGGGAGGCATATTGTGACTTGGATGGGTGGATGTATCCTTTTGCTAACTGCTCTTTGAGGAAGGTGGTGAGTGCAGCCTGCTCCTGTTGGGACAAGGGGTAGATTTTGCAATCTATCACTGTGGGCATGTCTGGTATGAGGTTGATGGCATGATCCCAGGGTCACACAGGCGGGAATTGCTGTGACTCTTCTTCTGAGAATACCTTCCAGTGTCAGTGATAAGCTTCTGGCACTACCTCCTTGAATGTTTTCTCAGCTTGTCCTTGTATCACCTTCTGTGCTAGCTCCAATGCTTTAGTGGCATAGCATTGACCAGGATCCTCTGTTACCAATTCCTCTTCTTCACTGGTCCCTCTGATTACCGAATGCCAAACAGTATAGTCATATCTGAGAGATGTAATAATGACTGGGTAAGAATCTTTGTCCATAGTGGCATCTGCCCAGTTGATTGTTGGCTCAAATGCCACCAGCCATGGGTATCCCAAGATGAGGTCTTCATCTCCTAAGTTTGTGATGAGGAAATGGATGACCTTCATTGATTCTCCCACTTGGATGTTAAGGTCAGTGTAGTGGGTGATCTTTCCTGCATGGTTGGTGGTTCCATCAATATTCCAGATATTTTCTCCTGAGGGAGTACCAGCATCCCCAGGCCCATGGTTCACATTAGCCTCAGGCTAATGAAATTGTTGGTGGCTCCTGAGTCCACCAAAATATCTCAATCAGCTGTTCTCTGTGTGGTTTCAAAATGTACTGGTATTTTCAATGACTTGAAATGACTAGTGTACACAGATGTAACATGGAGTGCTTGTGCCCAGGCTGATGGGTTTGAGCCTAACAAAAATCCTTCTTTGCAAATGCCTTCTCAACTAGAATGGCACATACTTCTTTGCTCTCCTTCATCATGTTGGCCCAAATATCCTGGGCTTTTTCCTCCTTGGTTTGCTTGTCTGTAGTGGGTGGGTTGTTCTGGATGGGGGTCACAGGTGCTGTGGTCACCTTGGCGACACATGCCCCCTTTTTGGGACATTCCTGGGACATATGTCCTTGTGCTTTACAGCGAAAGCATCATCCCTCCTTCATCAAGGTTTGTCACTCATCTTCTGTGAGCATGGCCCTAGCCCTGGTTCTGTCTGCAGAGGTATCCATGGCATTTGGATCTCTTTGTACATGATGTGGAGGCTTGACTCTGAAAGCTGCCTTCCATTGGTCCTGAGTTTTTCCTTTCTTTGTATCAACTCCAAAATGTGTTTGGAAATCAAGGTAGTCTTGCTGCTGTCGATGAGCAGTGTCCACCCATCCATCCCAGTCCTGGGGGTGATGGAACTGGATAATGTTTTTAACCAATGGATTGGGCAGTCCTTGGGAGAAGAGATCCAATGTTGCCTCTTCATCTGTGTCATACCCTGCTCTATTGGCTAGGCTTCTGAATTTAGCCACATATGCATCCAAGTCCCCTTTTTCCATCTTCAGGGACTTCAACTCATGAGCGGCCTTCTGCTTGGCCTGCCCATCTGTAAAGGCATCTTTAAATTGCTGGGCAATAGTCTCCCAGAGACCTTCACTAGTGGTACAGCACCCACTCTCAACTTGTTCATTCAGCCATTCCAGCTGCTCCATAGTCCAGTCATCCACTGCATCTCCTCAAATGAGGGATAGGAAGAGATTGGCATGTTGGAAGGGGTTAATGATTTGGAGAACATCATGGTTGAAGTTTTTGAATGTTGTAAACTCCAACATAAATTTCTTGCTTTGTGAACAATCCCCTGTGAACATCTGGGGCAGTATGCCTGACAAATGTCCTGAGGGAGGGGGAATGTTTGGTGGTGCAACTGGCTGTGTGACTGGTGGGGCAGGGTCAGGGAGTTGGGTGGTGATGGTCAACATATTCTGGTAAAAAGGGGTGATGGTATCTGTAGATTGTATGGATATCTGGGGAGTTGTCAAAGCAGGGGCTCTGAACATGACAACTGCCGGTGCAACTGGGGCTGTAGCAGTGGCTAATACCAGTGCTTCTTCACTATTTTCTTCTATGTACTCTTCTGTTTCAGAATCTGTGACAATGGCCAGGGGATTCTCTCTCCATGGTCCTAATCCAAATTTGGGTGGGGCAGGTCCTGTAGTAACCCAAGAGTGTCAGCTGTCCAAGTATTGGATATGATACCAAACTCTTTTCTTGTTGTTGTATTCTACCAGTTGGTATCTTCCGTCATGATAGATGTAGTATCCAAACTCGGATTCAAAATCTTTCCAGGCAGCAGAACCAAGGACCTGCTGTGAAAGATTATTCTCTTCTCTTTGTTCGATGAGTTCCTCTCTGAATAGGGTCTGACTGCAGCTAGACGAAGCCATGATGGAAGGAGACTCAACTTGATGTTATGTCTGGTGTGGGACATTCCACATGACTTATGTGACAGTGTTCATTTGGGATCAGGTAAAAGGTCAATAGGACCCTTTGGAGTAATATATGGATGAGTCAAAGTCAAAGGGGCTGTACCCTAAGACAATGTTGAGCAGAGAAGTGCCAGAAGCACTGAGATGGGCAAGTACTGAGTCAAAGGGACTTTGTCCAGAAGACAAACACCGATGTATTCAATAAGTTGAGTCTGAGGCTTACAATGTAGCTACAGTGGACTTATATACATAATCAAGTGGGCATCTAAAGATAAGAGATACAGAGTCAAGTGGGCCTGAATATCTGAAAGCGGATGGTGTAAAGCCTGGTTTCTGATAGGGGATTAAGTAAGTGTCCAGTCTTAGAGATAAGAAGATAAGGAGATAAGAAATGTAAACATGGACAAGCATTGAGTCAACAAGTGCAAAGGTGGTCATGGGGAAGGATGTAAAGCATGTGATGGATCCCAGGAAGGGGATGTGATCAGGAAGTGTAGAGTAGGCAGAAGAGAGGGATTCACATTCAGGAGGGTAAAGAAAATAGGGTCACTGGGTAGGGGTCATAACAAGGACAAGCAGCAGATGCTGATGAAGGAAGGGCAGTGCTTCCACTGCAAGGCACAGGGACACATGTCCTGCAACTGCCCAAAGAAAGGAGCACAGGTTGCAGAGGCAAGCACAGCACTGGTACAGAATAATCTGCCTGCTGTAGACAAACACACAAAAGAAGAAAAGGCCCATGACATATGGGCAAATATGATGAAAGAAAGTGAGGAAGTGTGGGCCATACTGGTGGAGAAAGCATTTGTGAAAAAGGATTTTTGATTGGCTCTACCCCATTGGCCTAGGCACGAGCACTCCATGTAACCTCTGTGTATACTAGTCAATTCAAGTCATTGAAAATACCAGTCCACTATGAAACTACACAGAAGATGGCCAATTGAGACATTCTAGTGGACTCTGGAGCCACAGACAACTTTATTAGCCTGCAATTAGCTAAAATGCTGGGGCTGGGAATGCTGGCACTTCCCCAGGAAAAGAATATTTGGAATATTGATGGAACAGCTAATCACGCTGGAAAGATTACACAGTATACTGACCTAAACATCCAAGTCGGAGAAGAAACCAAGACTATCCATTTCCTAGTCACCAACTTAGGAGACAAAGATCTCATTTTGGGATATCCATGGCTTGCTGCCTTCAAACCAACTATTAACTGGGCCAATGTGACCATGGAGAAGGACTTCTACCTGGTCATTATTACATTGCTTGGCTATGACTATGCAGTCAGACACCCAGTGGTGAGAACCATAAGTACAAACAAAGAAGAAGAAGATCCAGGATGTTGCTATGTTACCAAAGCATTGGAATTGGCTCAGAAGGCAGTACAGGGACAAGCAGAAAAGACCTACAAAGACATAGTACCAGAAGTCTACCATTGACATTGGAAGGTATTTTCTGAGGAGGAATCACAGCAGTTCCCACCTGCACAACCTTGGGATCATGCTATCAACCTTGTACCCAACATGCCTGCAGCAATAGATTGTAAAATCTACCCACTGTCCCAGCCCGAGCAAGTTGTGTTGACAGAGTTTCTTGAAGAGCATTTGGCAAAAGAATACATCCACCCATCCAAGTCACAATACACTTCCCCCTTCTTCATTAAAAAGAAGGATGGCAAGCTGCAACCCATCCAGGATTACTGACGAATTAATGCTTACACCATCAAAAATGCATACCCCCTGCCCCTCATCTCAGAACTCATTGACACCATGAGGGACAAGTCCCTTTTTTCAAAAATGGACGTACAATGGGGCTATAACAACATCAGAATCAAGGAGGGTGATCAGTGTAAAGTGGCATTTAAGACAAATCAAGGATTATTTGAGCCTAACGTCATGTTCTTCAGCCTCACAAACTCACCAGCCATGTTCCAATCCATGATGAACCATATCTTCTGTGATCTCATTCTCACTGGTGAAGTAGTGGTTTACATGGATGACACCCTAGTTGCAACTACCAACAATTTGGACCACCACAGAGAGTGTGTACACCAGGTGCTAGAAATCTTACATGAACATGAGTTGTATCTCAAACTGGCCAAGTGTTCCTTTGAACAACACAGTGTGGAGTACCTTGGAGTCATTCTTGAAGGGGGTCAGGTGTGGATGGACCTGATAAAAGTACAAGGGATCCAAGAGTGGCCTACACCTACCTGTGTAAAGGATGTGTGATCCTTTATAGGGTTCTGCAATTTCTATTGACATTTCATGTGTGGATTCTTGGGCATAGCACAGCCACTCAATGGGTTGTTGAAAAAGGACACACCCTGGCACTGGTGAGCAGACCAACAACAGGCATTTGAGCAAATTTGAGATATCATAGGGTCCAAGCCTGTTCTCCTGCAGCCAGATCTGGAAAAACCCTTCAAACTCAAAGTTGACACATCCCATTTTGCCAATGGAGCAGTGTTGAACCAGAGAGATGCTGCTGGACTCTTACACCCAGTAGCCTTCTACTCTGAGACCTTCTCTCTGGCTGAATGAAACTATGATATATGGGATAGAGAATTACTGGCCATAGTGAAAGCCTTGCATCACTGGTGACCATATCTGGCAGGAACCCCTCATAAGACTATCATTCACACTGATCACTCCAACCTGCTGTATTGGAAGGAGCCTCATAAGATCAGTCAACGAGTGGCACAAGAAGTTCTGGAGTTGGAAGAGTACAACTTCACTCTGAAGCACATTGCAGGCAGTCGCAATGCACATGTGGATGCCCTATCATGACGACTTGACCTAAACAATGGGGAAGAGGATAACAATGATGTCATGGTACTCCCTGAAGAGGTTTTTGCAAAAACAGCTGTTGTCAGCCTTCATGACATGGATCTGTGGGCACAAGTGTCACAAAATATGAACCAGCAGTTGTGCCAGTCATGGGCAGAAGCACATAACCTAAAGAAAATCAATGGCCTTTGGTGGAAGGATGGGGATCATCTGGTTGTCACTGGTGGTGACAACATTAAGAGGGGGGTGATCCATTTTCACCACAATCTCCCTTCCGCAGGCCATCCTGGCATTGCTAACACATACACCCTTGCCAAACAAGATTACTGGTGGCCAAACATGAAGAAGGATGTAGAGAGTTACATGAAAGGATGCATGGACTGTCAAGCCAACAAAGTAAACACACACCCACATCTACCGGCCATATCCCCAATTACCCCCATGACCTTGCTACCATTCCAGACCATTGCCATGGATTTAATTGTCAAGCTACCAGTCTCCAGAGGCTTTGACTCTATCCTAACTATCACAGACCATGACTGTTCCAAGGCAGTGCTATTTATACCATGCAATGAGTCCATCATGGCAGAAGGAGTGGCCAGACTTTACCTGGATCATGTCTATAGACATTATGGTCTTCCTGAAAAAGTCATTTCTGACCATGATCCACACTTCACTTCAACATTTGCCAGAGCACTCTGTAAAACTCTAGACATGACCCAAAACATCTCAACGGCCTATCACCCCCAGACTGATGGACAGTCAGAAAGGATGAATCAGTGGCTGGAACAATACCTCAGGTTCTGGTGCAACAGGCAACAAGACGATTGGGCCAACTGGCTGGCAACAGCAGAGTTTGCACACAACTCCTGGCCCAACCACACTACCAAAATCTCTCCATTCTCACTCATTATGGGATGGACACCATGGACCATGTGGACTGATAAGCCAATGAATGTTCCATCAGCTGCACAACATATTGGCCAATGGGAAGAGGTCAGGAAATCGGCCAATGAGAACCTGTTGAAGGTGCAAAAGACCCTGTCAGAAAAACCATCACACTTCACACCTTATCAGACCTATGACCTCATATGGTTGGAAGGGAAGAATATTCACACATCACATCCAACAGCCAAACTAGCGCCCCAACATCACAGACCATTCAAAATAACAAGGAAGCTGTCAGATGTGTCATACAAGCTTGAACTCCCACCCACATGGAAGATTCATCCTGTCTTCCATGCCAGACTGCTGACACCATACAAGGAGACCTCCATGCATGGGGAAAACTTCCCAAGACCCCCTCCAGAGTTAATCAATGGAGAAGCAGAATGGGAAGTGGAGCAAATTCTAGAATCAGCATGGTGAGGCCGAGGGCACAAACTACATTACCTGATCAAGTGGAAAGGATTCCCAGACTCTGACAACTCATGGGAACCAGCCAGGAACATCTTTGCACCAGCTCTTATTGTGGAGTTTCACTTACAACATCCCCAGGTGCCCAAGGAGAGTTAAAAGAAGGGCCCTTGACCCCAATTATCCCCCAGTACATGCTTTCCCAGCAACATCCTACCACACAACAAACCATCATGTCTTTCATTGCTGCCAATGCCACTGTCAACACTTTCACCTCCCCTACAGTAGTTGTTGAAGCCTTCCCCTCTGCTCATCCCTCTACCCAACCTTCCTCTCCCATTAACTATGAAGCCACTGCAGAATGAGTTAAGAACCAGTCCCCCAATCCTGATGACGACTTTCACCACTCTGAAGAGCCCCACCTGAATGACCTCCTCAACATGGTGCTAGATGATGAAGCCCCCAAATTCCTGTTCTTCACCAACAACCCAAACTCCTCAATGTACTTCCCCCTTGAAATTACTATGGCTGATGGAGAGAAAGCCATAGCTAAGTACATTTTCTACACCAATGGAGGGATGGATGTTGCAGGCTGCATGAAGAAGAATGGACCAGTCTACAGGGCCCCAGTCTATCTGGAGGAAAGGTATACAGGTTGCCTTCATCATGCAATGAGTGACGAACAACTCAGCCACCTTGCAGCTGAGGACTCCCAAGCATTCACAATTGATGAGGTGCTAAACAACATGTGCCTTCTGCATCTCAAAGCTGAGGTAATGAGACTGTGGAAGACCTTAACATTGCACACTACACTCAATCGACAGTATCAGGAGTATGTGAAGCAAATGACTAGGTTGACAAGTGGGATGTTCCAGGTGGAACAATAATTGATGGAGATTAGAAAGAGGCTGGAGATAGGGGATGCATATCAGACGATTGCCAAAAGGTACACAGACACCTACACATGACCCCTCCCACCATGATCATTGGGGGCTGCCCCAATGCTGCTGCCTAATCAGTTTGAGATGCCAAGGTTGCATGAGAACCCCTGTGGAGAAACATGTTGGCAGTGTGACAGTAAGTACCACATTAGCTGGAACTGTCCCCTCAACTGCAAGTGGTGTTGCCACTGTCATAGCAACTTACACTGGAGCCAGTTCTGCATCTTCCACTGTCTCAGGGTTGCCCCAACAATCATCAATCCATCAGGATGGTGTGGCAAGTGCCTGTGTCACAATGTGGGACATCAAGAGATCAACTGTCCAGTCTACGATATGTGCCCTCAGTGTGGATAACAAGGCCCATATGGATTTCTGCACTCCCATCAGTGTGCTGCGGATGAGACCTACACCATGGATGATCGTAATGTAGTGGATGATTATGTGGACTTAGTACAGGACAATGATGGTGTGCATTTCTAGCTGGGTCAGCTTGAGCCAGAAGAGGGGGTGATGTTACAACCCTTGCCTAGCAACCCTCTTTTCTTTACCCTTCCTAATGCAGACCCCTCTCTTCCACCTACCCTACATTTCTTGATCATGTCCCCCTCCTGGGATCCGTCACATGCCTTACTTCCTTCCCTGTGACCTGTTGATTACTTATGTTTGCTCTCTTATCTTTTTATCTCCTTATCATTACAAACTGGACACTTACTTAATTCCCTATCAGAAGCCAGGCTTTACACCATCTGCTTTTGTATCTTTGGGCCCACCTGACTCCATAGTTCTTATCTTGTAGATGCCCATCCAATTACATATATAAGTCCACTGTAGCTACACTGTAGACCTCAGACTCGACTTATTCAATACATCAGTGTCTGTCTTCTGGACAGATGTTATGTCCAGTGCAGGACATTCTGCACAATGTGTGCTTCAGCTTAGGGCAAGGGTTTCAGATAAGAAGTCAATAAGACCCCTTGGAGTTTGAAGTGGGAAGTCAATGTCAAAGGGGCTGTTCCCTAAGACAATGTGTTGCTTGGGGTCAAAGAAGCACCAAGAATTCATCTCTTGGTTCGGGAATGATCGGGAATTGACCCTATGTGCCAATGCACCACCCACCTCCACAGCTGTGAAGGTATTCATCTGCGCGACATTATTACATTAAGCATATGCGCTCCACAAGTGCTTATGGACATCCTATCTATAATATTCATACCCATATGTATATAAGGACTGCAGAGAAGGGTCATCTCACTTAAAGTCTCATTCCCTTCTCTGCAGGTTAGTATTACTTCGTCGTAGCCAACATAATAAAACTAAAAGTCTCATTCCCTTCTCTGCAGTCCCTTGTGTGCCCAAGCACATAAGGCCCCTTGTATTTGTTCAACGCGACAGGTTATGGGCCCTGGGCTTCGCCATCTACTGCACCCCTGCTCACTTGGAACTTCTCGCTCCTCTCATAAAAAGACCTTATCTCACCACTAGACCTTGTCCTGCTCATACCTATACATGGCCACTTCCAAAGATCAATTGCCAGTATCCATCTCTCTTCTCACATCTTGGAACTATCGCATCTGGGCAGACGACATTAAAACCTGGCTTCAGCTCAATGGCCTATGGCGTCTTGTCACTGGGTTGGACAAAAGGCCAACTGCGACACCTGAGATCAAGGACTCTGGAGGGAACATCATCTCTGTTGCCATTCCCCTAGATGAAGATAAGCTGGAGAAATGGGAGGTCAAGGCTGAACGAGCTGCCGGAGCCATTAAATCGGCTATGTCCCATGACGTCAGGGTTCTCATCAGAGATTGTGAAGATGATCCTGTCAACATCTGGCAAACGCTGAAGGATTCCTTCATTGTACAGCGCACCGCACCTCGTTTTAATGCTTACCATGCCCTCCTTTCGATCCAGAAGGAGGATGCTGACTCTCTGGATGCATTAATTAATAAAGTCAATGATCAGATCAGGACCATCCAATCGCTCTCCCCTGACTCATTCACTTTAAGCAACCTCTACGACGAATTGGCCGTCATGGCCATCATTAGGGCTCTTCCTCAATCTTTTGACGACGTTGTGAGGACTATCTCTGTTCTGGACAAATTTGACAAAAACTCTGTGATCCAATGCCTCAGAAACATGGATCAAACTCGCCCTAACTCATCTGGGACTGCATTGGCTTTCGCCGCCTCATCCTCCTCACATAACTCATCTCAGAAGCCCCCCTTCGCCTCAAAATACTCAGAACAAGGCCCAAAATCGCCCCAAGTGCGACTTTTGCTCTCGCCTTGGCCATGTTGAGGCCAAATGCTTCCTCTGTGACGCTTTTTGTCGATGTGACGCGTTTGTGACGCGTTTGTGACGTTTTGTGACAGTTTTCGACCCGCGCGCGTTGACTTTTGTTTCAACGTTTTCGACACTCCTCACTCCGAGTCATGTGACTGGAGCTGATGGATCTTTCTTATCTAATCGCTAAATTCCTCGGACTGACCTGATTGACACTGATCTGCTTTTGGAGTGGGTGCAACACCACTTACAATTCCTGCTTCAGTTCCCACTAGAGATTCACATGTATATTTACTATACTACATTCTACTTTACTTACAAAGACACTAGAATACTTGTATTTAAGTAGGACACACTGGAGAGACAGACTTTAAGTCTGTTCTCTTGTATCTAATACAGGTCTACTGTTCTTCACCAGAATCCCCTTGAACTTCCTAAGCTGCAACTTAGGAAGCCTTCACCCCAGAACCTCCAGCAGGGCCTATTGCCACTGCTTCAACTCGCTTCTTGCACGTGTGCCCCTCTCGCTTTGTGTGGGCCTTGAACCTTGAACGCGGCCCTTGTGGTTTGCCTTGACACCTTGAATCGACGTGCGCCCCTCTTGTATCTTGTGGGCCTTTGAATCTTGACCGCGGCTCGCTGGGGCTCGCCTTGACACCTTGACTTGACTTGTCTTGATAGTCTAACTTTGAATCTTGTATGCACTCCACATCTTGAGGACCTGCAGCTTGAAACGACGACTGACACAGCAGAGACCTGGCTGTGACATTAGAACAGACTTCTACAACCCCAGAAAGAAGCAGAACTCACCGAACGCGCAAGGCGACGACGACGCGTCCCTTGCCTCGACACCGAACCCGAACTACGACCTTGGAGCCGACGACGCTCCAATCGATTCCTATATTCGACTTGCCGTTCTCGCGATAGAGAGCTTCTCCCAACCAGAAAACCAGAAACGACTCACCAGAATCGCAAGGCGACGACGACGTGTCCCTTGCCCGAAATCCAGAAGCGCAACTCAGCGCGTGAACCCCAGACCCGTCCATCGGACGACGCGTCCCTCGAATAACAAACTCCGGAACGAAACCTAATAGACAGATCAGTACGACAGGAGCTGGACAACGTACCACCCGAATTCCGAAACCGTTTCGCGCTGCTCGCAAGTGATTCCCTGATTGACGGCGTCCCACACGACGCCGAACCCATGAATCCCGAATTCTTGCTCGAACCTCGACTGGAAGCAAGACTGCTCCAGGAATCCACATCAACATCCATAGAAACAAATCTTGCAGCCGTGACAACTTCCTTTCCATTTGTGATCCCAACGCGAATAACAGACGACGCCGACCCAGAAAGGGGACCCCCACACGACCTTCCAGTTCCGACACAAGGAACGCCCAGACTAAATCAGGGAGGACAAATGGAGGGCGTTCCTCCCCCCTTTTTCGAGGGCGACAGAGATATCGCCATGGACTGGTTTGCTCGGCTCGAATTATTCTTCATCTTGAACGAAAACGCGACGACGGTCCAAAATGAGCGTACGAAAGTGGCCTATGTGTTAGGGTTAATACGAGGACCGAAAATAGACCGATGGGTCGTGGACCAAATAAATTGGCTCTCCGCCATAAAAAACGGAGACATCCGAGTATCGGGAATTTGGGAGACATTCAAAGAAACGTTTCAGACAGCCTGGGCCGATGCCGCGGCCGGACAAAAGGCACTAAGGGCACTAGACAAATTACAGATGAAAGATTCCAATATAGATGATTACATAGCCGAGTTTCGTACCTTGGCAATCCGAGCAGAACTGCACATCGACGATCCAGCCGCCCGGCAATACTTTCACCGAGGGCTCCCCACGCGTCTGGTCCAGACCATGCTCATGTTAGATCAACCCAGAACCTTCGATGAAGCAGCTGCGTCAGCTAGACGACATCACGCTAACTGGATTTACACGAAAGATCTACTGGGTACTAGCACTCGGACACCGACTAACCCGTCACCGCGAGACAATGAGTTCACATTCTACCGAAAATGCGACCCGAGTACAAGAGAAGTTGACATCATTAAAAAGGCAATCGCGACGAAAGAAAAGGAACAGTATAACAGAAAAGGACGATGCTTCGAGTGCGGACGCCGAGGGCATCTTATCAGAGATTGTCCAAATAAGGAACCCCGTACCAACACAAGCGCCCCGGCTCGGACCGCTACGATCACTGAAGTACCTCGGACGACTGTGGCGGTACCCACCGGATCACACGAGCAGAGATCCGCGAGTACGACAACTACGCCTACACTAGATGTCGACGCAATCGCAATGGCCCTTAGATCCATGACCGACGACAAACGCCTCGCATTACAGAACAAGTTTAAAGGGGACGAGGATTTTTATATCGCTTGAATGACGCGGCCTTCATTCGAGCGTTAATCTCACACCATGTATTCAGGTCGCCTATTAGAGCAATGACAATATCTGTTCCTTTACATGGAGTGAAAAAAGGGGCCAATATAGAAGCACTCATCGACAGTGGTGCAACCGAAAATTTCATAAACTACAAGACAGTAATCAGACATCGACTCCCCACCAAACAGTTAACTATTCCGAAACGGTTACAAAATGCAGATGGCTCCCCCAACGCCACACGAAATATCACGCAATGCGTCGATCTCAGCATTACCACAAATAACAAAACGCAACGGCACCGTTTTTATGTAGCATCAATTGGAATGGACGACATGATCCTGGGATATCCGTGGTTTGCAGCAAACAACCCCCAGATAGATTGGACAGAAGGACGTCTTACCGAAGATATTTATTTTGATCTACCATCAGAACATGTGAAAAGACTCAACATCGCTCAAGAATTAGCAATCAAAGCTAAAGATAAGATCGAACGATCTTGGGATCAAGTCGTCCCATCAGAGTACCATCGCCACCAGAAAGTATTTAGCGATCAGGAAGCACAGCGGTTCCCAGAGGCCCGACCTTGGGATCACTGAATTGAATTAAAACCAGATGCACCCTCGACACTAGATTGTAAGATCTATCCATTAGGACCGGGAGAACAGGACGCGTTAAACAAGTTCCTAGAAGAACACTTGCAGAAGGGATACATAAAAGAGTCCAAATCACCTTACGCATCACCCTTTTTCTTTATCAAGAAGAAGGATGGAAAGCTTAGACCAGTTCAAGATTATCGCAAACTCAATAATTGGACCATCCAGAACACATATCCACTTCCGCTAATCCCTGAGCTTATAGATCGCGTTCGTGGGAGCACATTATTCACTAAGATGGATGTCCGCTGGGGATATAACAATATCCAAATAGTTCCTGAGGACAGATGGAAGGCAGCCTTTAAAACAAATCGCGGCTTGTATGAACCAAATGTTATGTTCTTTGGACTCACGAACTCTCCGGCAACGTTCCAGACTATGATGAATGCAGAATTCAGAGAAGAACTGAACGAACGAGACGAAGCTGGAAAGGCTTGGTTCACTGTCTACATGGATGATATCCTTATTCACACCAATCATAATCTACGAGATCATCAGGCTAAAGTCCATCGCGTCTTAGATAAACTCAGTAAACTGGATCTTTATCTCAAACCAGAGAAATGCGCCTTTGAACAAACACGCATCGAATACCTAGGGCTCATTTTAGAGGCAAATCAAGTGCACATGGATCCAGTTAAAGTGGAGGGCGTCGCAACCTGGAAAACGCCTACCACAGTAAAGGAAATTCGCTCGTTCCTTGGTTTCTGCCAATTCTATCGGCGGTTTATCCAGGGATTTAGTAAAATTGCAGCTCCATTGAACGCGCTTACTAGTGCCAAAAACCCCTGGAAGTGGACAGAGATCGAACAGAAGGCATTTGACGATCTCAAGCAACGCGTGACCTCGCAACCAGTATTAATGCAACCAGACTTTGAAGAGCCCTTTATAGTGGATGCAGATGCCTCAGGCTATGCTCTTGGGGCGACTCTAAGTCAAAAGGATTCAGAAGGACGACTACACCCAATTGCCTACTTGTCAAAAACTCTAGATGTTACGCAGCGGAACTGGGACATCTACGATCGCGAACTATTCGCTATCATTATCGCATTTAGATCGTGGCGCCAATACCTTCTCGGTGCCAAACATAAAGTTCAAGTCCGCACCGATCACAATAATCTCCAGTACTTCAAGGAACCCCAGAAACTCAATCGGCGACAGGCTAGATGGCTCCAGGAGCTCGCAGATTTTGACTTTACGCTTGAGCACATCCCGGGAAAACTTCATACGGTTGCCGACATGCTCTCACGCCGACCGGATGCGGACCGCGGAATAGATGATAACGACGAAGTCACAGTCCTACCAGCAGATTTATTCGTTAAAACGATGCAGTCGGTGAAGCTTCCCTTCCCCACTACCCTTCCAGAACAACGTGAGATTCTACAACGGTACCACGATCATGTGCTAGCAGGACACCCAGGAATCGACAAAACCACACGCAGAGTACAGCGCGAGTATGAAGGAAGAAATCTGAAGGATTTTGTACGAGAATATGTCCAAGGATGCGCGAAATGCCAGGAAAATAAGCCAAAACTCACAAAGAAAGCGCCGATCTTTCCATTAGATGTACCGGCAACCGACGGCCCGTTTCAATATATTGCTATGGATCTCATCACGGATCTCCCACCGGCTGGGAAGCATGACGCGGTACTCACGATCGTAGATCAAGGGTGTTCTAAGGCAGCTAAATTCATTCCGTGCTCTAAGGATATCACTGGTGAAGGCGTTGCTACCCTCTACTACCGCCATCTCTTTCCGTTCTTTGGTGTTCCACGACGAATAATCTCCGATCGAGATCCGCGCTTTACGTCGCATTTCTCGCGCGCCCTTACCAAGATTCTTCAGATCCAACAAAATTTATCTACGGCATTTCACCCTCGGACAGATGGATCTAGTGAACGTATGAATCTTTGGCTTGAACAGTACTTGCGACTCTGGATAAGTGATGATCAATATAAGTGGTCAGACTATCTACCGCTGGCGGAGTATGTACACAATTCTTGGCCGCATGATAAAACGAAAATATCCCCGCATGCGCTCATCCATGGCATGCAGTTTGACTGGAAGGCTGAAGCTAGTGACACTGATGTTCCACAGGTTGACGAGCGCATGCGCAACCTACGCGATGCTCGATCTCACGCAGAACACGCATTCCGAACGACTACGGATCTATCGGCCCGACCACAATTCGAGATCGGCGCGCAGGTCTGGCTTGAAGGAAAGAACCTGAAAACACATTTCCCCTCGTCTAAACTGGCCCCTCGTCGCTATGGGCCATTTGCCATCTCGGTGTGTATTTCCCCTGTGGCCTATCGCTTAGCTCTGCCGGACCACATGAAGATTCATAACGTATTCCACATTGATCTTTTATCGCCTTACTTGGAAACTGACGCTCATGGGCCTAACTACGCGCGGCCCCCTCCTGATCTTATCAACCAAGAAGAAGAGTATGAAGTGGATGCGATTCTAAATCATCGCACTTATGGACGCGCAAGGAAACTCCAATACCTAGTCAGCTGGAAAGGTTATCCAGCCAGCGATAATTCTTGGGTCAATGAGGAAGATTGCCACGCACCAGATCTTATCAAGTCGTACGCTAGTTCACTATCCAGGCGCCAGAGTCGGCACCAGTCTTGAGAGGGGGCAAACACTTTGGCAAGACAGATCAAGATTTACATCTCTTATGGGCTTATCCTTAGACGACTCTCACGATCATGCAACCTAGGCAAAGATCGCGCGTTATCATTATACCACTAGACGACTCAGATCTAATCTACCAAGAAGAACTCGCGCGTTGACGACGGCAGGCGGACCGGACTGGCCGCGATGTTCAAACGCGACGCGACTTACATCTTATCTAATATCACGCGCACCGACCAGAACTTCACACGACACTCCAATCAGACAAGATCGGACGCTCTTGACGCCATCGACGACGCGAAGATCTCCACTTTCCCCCGTGTATCACTGACGCGACTCTAATCAACTGAGCTTAGGGGCAAGCTCGACCGTACAACGGGGGTGATGTGACGCTTTTTGTCGATGTGACGCGTTTGTGACGCGTTTGTGACGTTTTGTGACAGTTTTCGACCCGCGCGCGTTTGACTTTTGTTTCAACGTTTTCGACACTCCTCACTCCGAGTCATGTGACTGGAGCTGATGGATCTTTCTTATCTAATCGCTAAATTCCTCGGACTGACCTGATTGACACTGATCTGCTTTTGGAGTGGGTGCAACACCACTTACAATTCCTGCTTCAGTTCCCACTAGAGATTCACATGTATATTTACTATACTACATTCTACTTTACTTACAAAGACACTAGAATACTTGTATTTAAGTAGGACACACTGGAGAGACAGACTTTAAGTCTGTTCTCTTGTATCTAATACAGGTCTACTGTTCTTCACCAGAATCCCCTTGAACTTCCTAAGCTGCAACTTAGGAAGCCTTCACCCCAGAACCTCCAGCAGGGCCTATTGCCACTGCTTCAACTCGCTTCTTGCACGTGTGCCCCTCTCGCTTTGTGTGGGCCTTGAACCTTGAACGCGGCCCTTGTGGTTTGCCTTGACACCTTGAATCGACGTGCGCCCCTCTTGTATCTTGTGGGCCTTTGAATCTTGACCGCGGCTCGCTGGGGCTCGCCTTGACACCTTGACTTGACTTGTCTTGATAGTCTAACTTTGAATCTTGTATGCACTCCACATCTTGAGGACCTGCAGCTTGAAACGACGACTGACACAGCAGAGACCTGGCTGTGACATCCTCTGAGAGAAACTCATAAAGCAGATCGCTTCCTCGTCATCGCCATCAGCCACTCCTGCCTCTATTTCCCCCTCCAGTGTCCCCACTGCCCCACAATCTGCATCCGTTGCCTCCGCGAGTGCACTTTCCTGTTCTATCCAACCTGATTCTCACATCTCTTGGAATGCAGACTCTGGTGCTTCAGCTCATATGACATTCAATCGCCATTGGCTACGAAATTTGAGGCCACACAGCACCCTAATTCGATTGGCAGATGGGTCATCAGTGTACTCTGAGGGAATTGGGTCAGTCAGGTTCATCCCTGTGGTGGGGGGGAAGGCAATGCCCCCTGTGGAATTCACAAATGTCCTCTATGTTCCCTCTCTCCGCACGAACTTGTTTTCTATTCTGTATCTGGCTATGAATCGACACTTCTTTATCTCAATATGGAAAGACACCATCAGCTTCATTAGGAATGGTCACATTGCTTTGAAGCAAAGGTAACTGCGTCCAATTCGGCTTTCCTTGTGGGGGAATCCATTCCAACAAAAGAATTTGCTGGGCTCTCTTCAACTGCTACCCTGGCTCTGGATTGGACCCTCTGGCACAGACGCCTCTGCCATCATCATCATGCGGGTGTGAAACGGTTATTTACCAGGAACCTGGTCACAGGAATGCAGCTCGATTCACAAGCTGAACCTGATCTGGTTTGTGAACCCTGCAAAGCCGGAAAGATGCATGCAGATCCCTTCTCACCCTCTTCCTCACGAATGTCCAAACCTCTACAGCTTGTTCACAGTGATGTCCATGGTCCACTGCGGGTTCCCACGCACCAGGGATATCGCTATTGGGTCACATTCATTGACGATTTCTCTCGCTTCAAGGCTGTTTACCTCTTAAAACAAAAGTCTGACACCCTTATTGCCTTCAAACAATTCAAAGCCTGGTCCGAAAACATTACTGGCCTTCGGATTGGTTGCCTGCGAGATGACAAAGGAGGGGAGTATATGTCCAATGACTTTGCTGCATTCTGCATTGATCATGGCATTCAACGGCAACACTCTGCCAGAAATCGCCCTCAGCAGAATGGAGTGGCCGAGCGGGCAAACAGAACATTGGAGGAAGGCATCATCTCCATGCTATTTGAATCTGGGATGCCACCCTCATTCTGGGGGGAGGCACTGACTGCACTTGTCCATGTTACAAACATGGTCTCAACCTCTGTTCTCGTCGATAGCACCCCTCACAAAGCCTTCCTCGGAACCAAACCTGATCTCTCACGGCTTCGGGTCTGGGGATGCACTGCCTATGTACTGATTCAGCGGGACAAGAGACCACTTGGGAGCTTGGGCACTCATATGGAAAAGTGCATCTTCATCGGGTACCCTCAGGGGTACAAAGCATGGAAGTTCTATCATCCTGGCAGCAAACGGGTGATAATCTCAGAGAGAGCTGACTTCGATGAAAGGTTCTTCATGCATCACACTGCTTCACCACCCCACATCTCAACCCCTGATCGCACGCTTCTTGCTCCCTCCCCTATTGCTCTGCCAACCATTTGGGATGATCATACAGAGTCACAGCAATCCGTTTGTGGGGGGGGGAGTCCTTCCAATCCACCTGAATCTGTGACATCACCATCTCCACCTTCTGATCTGCCTCCTATCTCCACGTCTTCCGATCCGCCTCCAACTCAACCTGTGACATCACCATCCTCTGATCCGCCTCCTATTCCTATGATCTTATCTCCATTGGCTCCCACTGCCGTTCCCAGCCCAGACCCAGCTCCATCTTGTCCCCAGCGCCTCCGACGGCCCAGAGAAATCTGGTTCCCTGAGAAATGGTCAGTCCCACAGCGCTACAAACAGACGAGGGAACCCACTCTGGCCGTACCCTCCCTGGATGCGAATGATGACCCCGACGATCCCCCTAATCTCATAGGGGAATCTGCTCCAATAACCCCCTATCCAGGTGATGACAGCATCCCTGATGATCCCCCTGATCCCATCGATGCCAACATCGCCTCTGCGATCGAGCCCACCTCCTACAGACAGTCTCAGAGGTGTGATGATGCTCAGCTCTGGCAGACTGCCTGCGAAGAGGAGATGGAGGCTCACAGACTCAATGGCACTTGGGAGATTGTCAAGCTGCCTCCCGGAAAGAGAGCAATCGGGTCCAGATGGTTCCTGAAGATAAAGCGGAATGCGGATGGCTCCCTTGACAGGTACAAAGCAAGGATGGTTGCCAAAGGTTATTCACAGCGCCCTGGCTTTGACTTCAAAGAAACGTTCGCTCCCACTGTCAGGTACTCAACCATCAGAACCATCCTTGCCATTTCCGCACTGGAGGACATGGAACTTCGCTCTGTGGATATCTCCCATGCCTATCTCAATGGCGAGCTAGAGGAGGAAATATACATGCAACAGCCAGAGGGATTTGAGGTCGCGGACCCGAGTATGTGTGCAAATTGAAGAAGTCACTTTATGGCTTGAAGCAAGCCGGCCGAGTATGGAATAGGAAGCTTCACTCTGTTCTCCTTTCCATGGGCTTCCAACGGGTTCAATCTGATCATGGGGTGTACATCTTTCATCGTAATGATGTCAAGATTCTGATGCCAATCTTTGTGGACGATCTCACCTTGGCCAGCACGGATGGAGCCAAGATTGATTCCATTATCTGTGAACTAGCTATGCACTTCAAGCTGCGAGATCTAGGACCCACCACTCAGCTTCTGGGCATGGAAATTCATAGGGATCGCCCAAATCGGTGCCTCTTTCTCTCTCAGAGTCAATATATCTCCGATCTTCTTCAGGATCATGGGTTGCATGATTGCAAACCCGTGTCCACTCCGTTGGACCCTGGATCTCGCCTCTCCACATCTATGTCACCGCAGACTGAACCTGAAGCTGCAGAAATGCGCCAACACCCCTACCTCTCTCTTGTTGGGTGTCTGATGTACCTCGCAGTCACCACGAGACCGGATATTGCCTACGCAGCTGGTGTCCTTGCTAGATTCAACTCCAAACCCGGCCCCCTCCACTGGCAAGCAGCCAAACATGTACTTCGCTATCTAAAGGGCACAGTAAACTATAGGATTGTGTATCAACCGACCGACTCCCCCGAGCCATTCACAACATATTCCGATGCCGATCATGGCGGCAATCCAGACAATGGAAAGTCTACTGGGGGCTATGTGGTGAAGCTTGGGACTGGTGCCGTCTCTTGGAGCTCGAAGTTGCAACCACTGGTGGCACTTTCCACCACTGAGGCAGAGCATGTCTCAGCTGTGGAGGCCGGGAAAGAAATCCTTTGGATGCGACAATTTCTGGGGGAGATTGGGCGCCCCGTGTCCGGACCCTCCCTCCTGCGCATGGACAATCAGTCTGCCATTGCAGTGAGCAAGAATCCGGAACACCACGGAAAGATGAAGCATCTTGATTTGCGGCTGTTCTGGCTCAGGGACGCAGTGCAGGAGGGGCTGATCGAGCCCGTCTTTGTTTCCACTGCGGACATGGCTGCAGACATCTTCACAAAGGCACTCGATCGGGCAAAGGTGCTGAAATGCGCTGCAATGCTTGGCTTGGGCCCAGCATAAGGGTGGCGCACTGACATGGGGGAGTGTTGCTTGGGGTCAAAGAAGCACCAAGAATTCATCTCTTGGTTCAGGAATGATCGGGAATTGACCCTATGTGCCAATGCACCACCCACCTCCACAGCTGTGAAGGTATTCATCTGCGCAACATTATTACATTAAGCATATGCCTCCACAAGTGCTTATGGACATCCTATCTATAATATTCATACCCATATGTATATAAGGACTGCAGAGAAGGGTCATCTCACTTAAAGTCTCATTCCCTTCTCTGCAGGTTAGTATTACTTCGTCGTAGTCAACATAATAAAACTAAAAGTCTCATTCCCTTCTCTGCAGTCCCTTGTGTGCCCAAGCACATAAGGCCCCTTGTATTCGTTCAACGCGACACAATGTTGAGTGGAAGGTGCCAGAAGCACTGAGATGATTGAGTTTAAGATTCAAAAGGGACTGTCCAGAAGACAAGCACCAATGTATTCAATAAGTCGAGTCTGAGGTCTACAGTGTAGTTACAGGGGACTTATATACATAATTGAACAGGCATCTATGAGATAAGGATCATGGAGTCAAGTGGGCCCAAATATACAAAAGCAGACAGCATAAAGCCTAGC
Source organism: Multifurca ochricompacta (assembly GCA_022496185.1). Classification (NCBI taxonomy): domain Eukaryota; kingdom Fungi; phylum Basidiomycota; class Agaricomycetes; order Russulales; family Russulaceae; genus Multifurca; species Multifurca ochricompacta. The sequence continues at coordinate 83,899 of WTXG01000125.1, forward strand.
TTCTGATAGGGGATTAAGTAAGTGTCCGGTCTTAGAGATAAGGGAGTAAACAAAGGCAAGCATCAAGTCAACAAAGTCAAAGACAGTCATGGGGATGGAAGCAGGGCATGTGATGGGTCCCAAGAAGGGGACATAATCAGGAAGTGCAACATAGGCAGGAGGGTAGGGTTTGAATTAGGGAGGGTAAAGAAAAGAGGGTCACTTGGGAGAGGTTGTAACATCACCCCCTCTTCTGGTTCTAGCAGACCTGGCTAGAAATGACTTGTACTGTCATCATCCTGTACCAACTCCAAGTAATCATTGGCTACATTACGATCATCCAGGGTGTAATTCTCTTTGTCCAAATCCTGGGGACACCTATGGTTGTGAAGGAACCTGTAAGGGCCTCATTGGCTGCATTGATAGCAGAGGTCATGAATGGGACAGTCTAGCTCACAATGCCCTGCATTATGCCAAAGGCACTTGCTGCACCAGCCCAATGGATTGAGGATCATTGGGGCCATGCCAACACAGTGGAAGATGCAGAACTGACTCCAGTGTAGGTTACTGTGGCAGTGGTGGCACCACTTGTGATTGAGGGGACAGTTCCAACTGATGTGGTACTTACTGTCACATCACCAGCAGGTCTCTCTGTGGGGTTCTTGTGCATATGTGGCATCTCAAACCAATTCAGCAACAAGGTTGGGGCAGCCCCCAATGACTGTGGAGGAAGGGGTCATGCATAGGTATCAGCATACCTCTTGGCAATGGTTTGATATGCATCCCCCTGCTCCAACCTCTTATGGATTTCCATCAACTCCTGTTCCACCTGGAACATCCCGCTAGTCAACCTTGTCATTTGTTTTGCATACTTGTGATACTGTTGGTTGAGCATGGTACACAGCATCAGGTTCTTCCACAGTCTCATTACCTTGGCTTTGAGATGTGGAAGGCACATATCATTCAGCACCTCATCAATGGCGAAGGCTCGGGTGTCATTAGCAGCTAGGTGTCCAAGCTGTTTGTCACTCATCATGTGGTGGAGACAACCTGTATGTCTTTCTTCTAAGTATACTGGTGCCCCATAGACTGGGCCATCCTTCTTCATACAACCTGTGACATCCATCCCTCCATTGGTATAGAAGATGTACTTGGTGATGACCTTGTCTCCATTGGCCATGGTGATCTCAAGTGGGAAGTACATGGAAGAATTTGGATTGTTGTAGAAGAAGGGGAATTCCAGCACTTCATTGTCTTGCTCCATACCAAGCAGATCATTTGGGTGGGGTTCTTCAGAATGGTCAAAGTCATTGTTGGGGTTGGGGGACTGATTCTTGGTCTGCGCTTCAGCAGCCTTGTAGTCGATAGGAGAGGAGGGGCATGTGTCATGAACTGACACCCTAGAAAACCTCCTGACCCCCCAGAAATCCTCAGACGCTCCCAGAGACCTTGTAAAACCCTCAGAAGACGAAGATAACCCTAGATTAAGACCAGAGAAGGGCCGGTCCGGACCAGGGCCGGACTCCTGCCAAATTGGAGACCTGTGGGAAGAGTACTAACAGAACCCCACAATGTCTAAACAGCAGTGCACAAACTGCGGACTGCGGACTGCGGACTGCGGATTCCTAAGCCCAAAAGTGGGGCTATTCTCATTGGTGGATCAGTAGGGAGTTAAAGCGAAGTTAACCTCCCCTAAAGTAGTGCACAGACCAAAGTCCCGGTTGTAATTACGTATATAAACCCTTTGGGAATAGAATGGACAGCTCCAGACTGTCCACTTGTGATCCGGTTCCTGAATACCTAGGAGATTAGCCCCACCTTGTGGAAGGCTTCTCATCCCTTGCCCTTGAGCTGTTCGCTTCATCTCCTTTGCACTTTCACCCTCACTCTCACCTTTTTGCCCACTTCTAAATCCTTTCCCCTCGCATACAACCCACTGTCCAGGCAGTCGACAGTGAGTTGTAACATTTGGACAGTCTCTTTCACAGCAGACAGTGACTGACAAAGTGCCCTAGTGTCCCAAAACAGCTCTCCTGTGTCCTACACCTCGGATCAAGCAGCCTCCCCCCCCTACGAGCTTACCCCCCCCACGAAATCCTCAACTTCGCTGCCTTAGTAGAGGCAGCTGCCACAGCATCCCCTGCCCCCCCTTCATCGGTCTTGCCTCCTCTGGAACTCCCAGAACTTCATCCTTTCCCTGTGCCCTCCCCCACCCTCCAATTGCCCCCTCTCGTTCCCCCAGGCCTCTTAAACGCGTCCAACACCTTCGGCACCCCCCCTCCTCGTTATATTCGCCTCCCAACCCCAGCTCCACCCCCTCCCACTACTGCAAACGCCCTCTCCCCTCGCCACCCTGGCCCTAACCATCGGACACCTCCTCCTTCTCTTGTTCATCGTCCTATTTGTATCGATCATCCAACCAACCCTCATCAGTTTCTTATCTACTACTCGCTTGACGGTCGACAGGAGTCTTGGGTGCCTGCCCAGTTTTCCAGAGAGGTCAGCTTTTTTGACCAATTTCCCTGCTACTTGGACGTGCTTCGTGATCAGGCTAATTACCTCCCTGGGACTCGCATTCCTATCCGCTTCCCTCACTTTCATAACGTTCCTATTCGTCCTCGCATTGATCGATTCATTCGTTCCCCTCATTACCCCACCTCCCACTTTGTAAACCTCAATCTCTGTGCCAAAGTAGGATACTTGGCCCCCAACCCTCGCACCTTCCCCAGTGGTCTCTTGGTCTATTCTTGGAACGCTTCCATTGCCCGCTGGACGCACCCTCTCCCCAGAATTGCAAGACGTCTTCAGTGGAGCAGAGCATTACTTCAAGGTTTGACCTCCTAGACGGACGCTTCATCTGCATCTTCGGCACCCTGAGCTTCACTGATTTAGGAGTCTGTGAGGAAAGATACTTTACAGTTCGGGACGCACTTAGGAATCACTTAGAGCTTGTCCCCTTCATCCCCTGTCCGCTTACCTACAACCCCTCCCCTCCTCCCCATCCACCTGCAGACGGGTATCGTGCTTTGAAGAATAGATTTGATAGTAACCTCTAAACAGTACGTTGTGCACCTAACTGTAGAGGTCCTAGTAAATAAACAACCCTTGGTCGGAAAATAGTGTCCTTCCTGCAGAAAGAGAAGAACGCCTCCAACGGTCCAAAGACAATTCAACCACCTCTTCCAGCTCACAGAGAAGCACAACTCGCCCTCCTCTACCAGAACCACTCATCAGCACCCTCCACGACGACGGACAAGCAGAAGGCTGGTGTGACGTGATACCATCTATCTCCCCTTCGAATTCTCCTCCCCTTTGGACAAGTCCTCTCCCAAACCCAGTACAACCAGTTCCTGTCCGGACCCTGTCAGCCATTCCTCGAGATCCCAGCACCAACTCCTCTATTGGCACCTTGCCCAGCTCACCCATTCCACAGGGGACCCCCTGAAACACTCCTAGTCTGTGTCAACGACGATACTTTGGAAAGAACACATCCCCCTCGCATCCCAGAACTTGAAACCTCTTGCTCAGAGGAGAACGCCTCTACTACCTCTCCACCTTTCGTCTAGACCACACCAGAATCAACCTCACCTTTGACGAGATCCGCCTTCACTCCGCTCCCTCCCCTCTGGCTGGCGCCTTGTAGAAACAGAAGGAATACAAATTGAATACCTGTGGACAGCTGATTACTGGGAGACCACCTCACGCAACCACTGCCCTTCCTTGTTAACCCCCCCATCTTCACAGACCCCCCTATCTCCCCACTTACGCTGAACTTCCCCAGAACCAGAAGAGCTCACCTTCCCTACCCTTTCCCTTACAGAAGTCACCCAAGAAGAAGAACGCCTCACCCAGACCCAGACAATCCTGATCAGTAACACTACCACCTGGTCTGACCTTGAAACCCCCACAGAAAACACCTCTGACTTGAAGAAAGCCCCCCTGCATCCCATCGACGTTGCCTCTGTGACATTGATCTCTGTACCTGTAGTTTTTGTCCAGACACCCCCCCCACCCCCCAGGCATAGTGTTGTGGAGGCCTTCTGCCTTTGATAGTACTTACCTTCACATTACTCAATCTAAGTAGGAAAAGGGAATAAAAGAGACTCCTTTGCATCGTGGCTAGTATTACTGACTGGGCTATCAACCTGGCGTCCCAACACAGAAGAAGTCAGTCCAACTCCCCCCAAGATAGAAGAAGAAACCCTAGAAGACGCAGCAGTAACGATACACCGCCACACCTGCCCCTCATCACACCACTAGAAGGCAAAGAGTGCAAACCCATCCAGTCCCAGTGCACCCCCACCAGAGCGACCACTCCCCCTGTCCCAGAGCCCTTCCTTGCCCATCTAAACTATTCCCCTATTCCCCCAACATCCACCCAGCTTGCTTCGACATCAACACCCTTCCTAAACCTTCCAGTTGTAGAATCAGATCAGTCCCGGTCCCGATCCCCTTCCATTGTTCACCTGGTCAACCACATCTACCCTGCCACAGATATCTATGTCTCTGGACATTACCAACTCGAAACCCCAGTGAACTACGAGAATTCCACCTTCACTGCTCTGCCCAGCTTGCAACTCAAAGGCCAATCACCTTGACGTCTACCATCCCTTGAGTGAAGCTAACCGTATCACCACAGACCCCCTGTACTTTGAGAATCTCCTTTGGCGACTCCGCATTGTTATCTCTGCTCCAGGAATAGTTGAAGAGTATTACTGGATCCACAGGAACATCCGCAACTACCGTCTAGATCGTGCTGTCCTTCGCCCCGCCTATCAAGTCTTCTACGCCTGGAACGCCCAAGGGTGGACTACATACCGCCTTAGCACCCCTCTGAATGACCTCAGAACACCTCTTACTGCTGAAGAATTAGCTCAGGTCCCCTTTGGTTTACCCACCCTATTTTTGACTACGACGACCGTACTTTTGTTGCTACCTGGAAAGGAGACAACTACTACACTCAGACTCTTGGACACGACTGGAAACGCCTTCGAGACAGCCGCATCCTTCCTGTAAACGAATATCTCAGTAATTTCCCAACATTGACCTCATCAGCAACCTTGACCCCACACATTCTACGGAACATACAACGGAAAGGAAGTCCGTTGGTCTGACACCCATACAGCGTGGGTCTATCTTAATAACCACCGTGTCCAATTCCCAGTGCTTCCATCACCTCAGACGAAGAAGAAGTATCTCAGTCCCTTGAAGCCGTAGAGCAATCCCTTCGTGCTATCACCCTCAGAACCCCCCCTACTCTCCCATCCATATCCCTTGCCTCCACAACCACTGCCATTGCTTCACACCCCCAAAGACACCAACACCTCTGAATATCATGAGTACTACTGCCACCTCCAGTGGAAAGATCCTGGGAGCACCCCAGAATCTTTTGATGGTCAAGCTTCTAAAGCAGAACGTTTCTGGTCCCAACTAGCCAACTACTACTACCTGAATGAGGGTGCCTTCACTGATGAGAGTAGACGAGTCTCTGCAGCCCTCACCCACTTTAAACTTGATACACCAGCAGGCGAATGGGCCAGAGACCGCACCAACACTGCACTCCAAGCCAACCCCCCTTCCTTTGGGACTGGGACCGCTTCAGAATTGACTTTGAAAAACAGTTCATTCCAGTAGAGAGTCGCCTCCTGTCCACCAAAGCCATGTATGAAATTCGCCAAGGCACTCGCCCCTTCAATGACTGGTACCAAGAATGGTCCACCCATGCTACTCGTGCTACAGTGGATGAAAACACCAAGATCTATGCCTTCCGAAGCATGATCAACCAAGGTCTAGGACAGAAGCTCCTTGGACTATCCCCCCAGCCCACCACACTCCGTGATCTTGTCACTAAGGCCAGAGAGTTTGATGCAGCATGGCAGCTCTATGGCAAGACCACCAAACCTCGGCCTCTCCATCTGCGTGTTGGAGAAGCTACCACTGATAACCCAGAAGCCCAAGTCAACTTTGTTGCCTCTCCCCAGCCCAGAAACCCTAACACCCCTCCACGCACTACCAAGTTAACCCCAGAAGAAAAGAAGTATCGACGAGAAAATAAGCTTTGCTTCTATTGTGGGAAGCCTAATCACATCGCCAATCAATGCCGCAGCAAGACCAGGGCCATCCAAGGTCAAGGACCTCCTCGCCCTACCCCAGTAAGAGCCCTGGCATCAGAAGAAGCACCCCCCCAAGCACCACGACCCCCCCCTGACTACCTCTCAGTATCGCCACCAAGAGCTATGAAGATCCAGTACCATACATGATGGACGAAGATGGACCTTCGGATTTTTAACACGTCCTACAGCTGCACTGTCTGTGAGGACTTCTTGTAACCCCAGTGTTCCTTGTACGAGCCGCTCTGCGGTCCTAGATAACCTTGGTTTTGAGCATGTATCCTTGTTAGTGACTAGAAATGCTAGATCACCTTCTATTGTGCTCAAAGCAGAACTCATTGGACGAAACACTAGGAAGAAAATCAGTGCGCGTGCCCTAATAGATAGTGGGGCAGAAGGATTAATAATCCACCAAGACTATGCCAAAGCACATCACCTAACCTTGAGCACCCTTGCCAAGCCTCTCCGAGTCAAAAATGTGGATGGAACTAGTAACGCTAATGGAGCCATTTACTACACCACAACCCAAATCCTACGACTACCCCTCCAAGACCAATACCATGAAGAACTTGCAGAGTTCTATGTTACTAATATAGGGGACCATGACATTATCTTAGGAACTGACTGGCTACGTTGCCACAACCCAGAAGTAAACTGGAAAGATGACACCCTGACCTTGAAGCATTGCCCCACATCCTGCACCCTTACCATGACCCCTCTGACCTTTACTTCGACACACCCCTCTTGCCCTGCTCTGTCTACAATCACAGTACAACCCCTGACGGACCAACACTCATAGCAGCAGCAGAAATCTTTGCAGCCCTAATCACAGATCACCCCATGATTACCCCAGAAGAAGTGCCTCCCAAATTCATTGTCCATATCCGTGCCAAGACCACCATGTCCACTCAGATTGCTGCAGATCAAGTAAAGACCCCTACATCCTTAGAAGACCAACTCCCTCCTGAATACCTTGCATACCGATCTGTCTTTGAAGAGAAAGCCTCTCAACGTTTGCCACAGCACCAACCATGGGACCATGCCATAGAACTCAAACCAGATGCCAAAGTGCGTGACTGCGGCATCTACAAGCTCACCCCTGAAGAACAGAAAGCCCTGGACGTTTTCTTAAATGATCATCTTGCCAAGGGATATATCAGAGAATCTAAGTCCCCCATTGCTAGCCCCTTCTTCTTTGTAAAAAAGAAGGATGGAAAACTACGTCCTGTCCAAGATTATCGAGCCTTGAATGAAATCACAGTAAAGAATGCTTACCCCCTACCCTTGATCCCAGAACTCATTGACAAACTTCACCATGCTCGCTACTTCACCAAGTTTGATATCCGCTGGGGATATAACAATATCCGTATCAAAGAAGGAGATGAATGGAAAGCCGCCTTTAAGACCAACCGAGGTCTCTTTGAACCCCTTGTCATGTTCTTTGGACTCTGTAACTCCCCTGCCACATTCCAAGCCTTCATGAATCGAGCCTTTGAAGATCTCCTTGCCACCGACCATGTTGTCATCTATATGGATGACATCTTAATATTTACAGACTCCATGGAACACCACAGAACACTCACTCACCAAGTCCTCCAGCGTCTCCAACAGTTTGACTTATATCTAAAGCCGGAGAAGTGTACCTTTGCTCAGACAACCATTGACTATCTTGGCCTAGTCATCACAGCTGGCCGTGTCCAGATGGACCCTGCTAAATTAGAGGGTATTACGAAATGGCCTCCCCCACGCACCCTAAAACAACTCCAAGCCTTCCTTGGATTCTGCAACTTCTACCGACGTTTTATCAAAGATTTCTCCCTCATTGCCCGCCCCCTCCATGATCTCACCAAGAAAGATACCCCTTTCCTCTGGACTTCTGACCATGACCTTGCCTTTTCCACCCTAAAGAATGCCTTCACCACTGCCCCTGTCCTCGCCCTCCCTGACCATACTAAAGCTTTCCGTGTCATCACTGATGCCAGTGACTTTGCTATTGGTGCCATCCTTGAACAACCTGATGAACTCAATCGCTACCATCCCCTTGCCTTCCTATCCAAGTCCATGCTGGATGCTGAACGCAACTATGACATCCATGACAAAGAACTTCTTGCCATTGTTCGTGCTCTGGACACCTGGAGACACTACCTTGAGGGTGCAGCCCTTCCCTTTGAGGTGTGGACTGACCACAACAACCTGACTTACTTCCGCTCCAAGCAGAAGCTCTCCCGCCGCCAAGCACGGTGGGCCCTTGAACTGTCTCGATACAACTTCACCATTGTTCACAAACCTGGCTCTTTCAACAAATCTGATGCTCTGTCCCGGCGTCCAGACCATAAAGAGGGGATAGAGCATGACAATGATGAGCGCATACTCCTGGACTCTAAGTTTTTTCGCATTCAGGCCATGAAAACCACAGTCACAACAACTCATGACTCCACTCTACACCACAGAATCAAAGACTGCCAAGACCATGACAATGAAGTCACCCAAGCCCTGACCACCATCCTGCACAATGGGCCACGCTCCCTCGCCAAAGGACTGGAGGACTGGAACCTAGAAAATGGCCTAATCCTACATAAAGGCCAAGTCTACATCCCCAAGTCCCAAGAACTACGAAGAGACATTGTAAAGTTACACCATGATTCCATTGCCACAGGACATCCAGGCAGATGGAAGACCTATGAACTAGTATCACGAGAATTTTGGTGGCCAGGAATGTCCTCCTTTGTCAAAGAATATGTGGACGGATGTGCCACCTGCCAAGAAACCAAAGTTCGACCTCGACTACCCATCCCTTTGCAACCCAATCAAGTTCCAACTCGAGTATGGGGAACAATCACCATGGACTTCATCACAGACTTACCCCTATCTCAGTCATACGACTCCCTATTTGTGGTGGTGGACCGGTTCAGTAAAGCCACCATCATTGTTCCTTGCACCAAAGATATCACTGCTCCAGAAACCTCCAAACTATTCCTTGAACATGTATGGAGACGCACTGGCCTCCCAGACCAAGTCATCTCTGATCGAGGCCCCCAGTTTGCATCCAAAGTCATGAAGGAAATGTGGAGCAAGCTAGGAGTACAATCATCCTTGAGCACTGCCTATCACCCCCAGACTGATGGAGAGACTGAACGGGTCAACCAAGAACTAGAACAATACCTCCGTGTCTTTTGCAACTTCCAACAAGATGACTGGGCAGAACTGATCCCCTTTATGGAGTTTGCCCACAATGCTAGAACTCACAGTGCTACTAAAGATCTCCCTTTGAAATCTGGTATGGCTTCCAACCAGAGTTTATTCCCCCACTCCATTTTGCCACCCCTATCCTGTCAGTTGAAGAAAGACTCCGCACCCTAGAAACTATCCGTAGTGAAGTAGCTGCTGCCCTCCAGGTGGCTGCAGAACTCATGAAACAGTCGAGACCAGATGGACCCCTCCATGCTTTCAAAACAGGGGAGCTGGTTTGGTTGGAAGGGACAAATATACGCACCACTCACCCCAAAGCCAAACTCAGCCCCCGACGCCATGGTCCTTTTAAAGTCATACATTCTGGCCCTGTTAACTGCAAGCTTGAACTCCCTAAGTCATGGCGCATCCACCCAGTCTTTCACAACTCTCTCCTGTCCCATTACAAAGAAACCCCAGTCCATGGACCCAACTTCACTCGACCACCACCAGAACTTGTGAATGGGGAAGAAGACCATTATGAGATAGAGACCATCTTACAGTCTGCTCACACCCCTAACAGAAAGGGCATCCGTTACCTTGTCAAATGGAAGGCTACCCTGCCTCAGAAAACTCGTGGGTCCCCTTCACTGAAATGAAGAATGCCATGACCCTGCTTCGGGACTTCCATCATCGACACCCCACCCTGCCTAGACCCCACACCTCTGACAAACTTGCTGTGGCACAGCAAGGCCCTAAAGAGGGGATAGTGTCATGAACTGACACCCTAGAAACCTCCTGACCCCCAGAAATCCTCAGACGCTCCCAGAGACCTTGTAAAACCCTCAGAGACGAAGATAACCCTAGATTAAGACCAGAGAAGGGCCGGTCCGGACCAGGGCCGGACTCCTGCCAAATTGGAGACCTGTGGGAAGAGTACTAACAGAACCCCACAATGCCTAAACAGCAGTCCACAAACTGCGGACTGCGACTGCGGATTTCTAAGCCCAAAAGTGGGGCTATTCTCATTGGTGGATCAGTGGGGAGTTAAAGCGAAGTTAACCTCCCCTAAAGTGGTGCACAGACCAAAGTCCGTTGTAATTACGTATATAAACCCTTTGGAATAGAATGGACAGCTCCAGACTGTCCACTTGTGATCTGGTTCCTGATTACCTAGGAGATTAGCCCCACCTTGTGGAAGGCTTCTCACCCCTTGTCCTTGAGCTGTTTGCTTCGTCTCTCTTGCACTTTCACCCTCACTCTCACCTTTTGCCCACTTCCAAATCCCCCCTCGCATACAACCCACTGTCCAGGCAGTCGACAGTGAGTTGTAACAGGTGGAATTCTCATAGTTCACTAGGGTTTCAAGTGGGTAGTGTCCTAGAGACAAAGATATCTGTGGCAGGATAGATGTGGTTGACTTGATGAACAATGGAAGGGGATTGGGACCGAGACTGATCAGATTCTACTACTGGGAGGTTCAGGAAGGGTGTTGATGTCGAGGCAAGCTGGGTGGATGTTGGTGGGATGGGGGAGTAGTTTAGATGAGCAAGGAAGGGTTCTGGGACAGGGGGAATTGGTCGTTCTGGTGGTGCACTAGGGCTGGGGTGGGTTTGTGCTCTTTGTCTTCTGGAGGTGCGATGGGGGGCAGGTGTGGCAGGTGTGTTGTTGCTACTACATCTTCTAGGATTCCTTCTTCTGTCTTGGGGGAGTTGGACTGACTTCTTCTGTGTTGGGATGCCAGGTTGATAGCCCAGTCAGTAATACTAGCCACGATGCAAAGGAGTCTTTTATTTCTTTTCCCTACTTAGATCGAGTAATGTGAAAGTAAGTATGTATCAAAGGCTGAAGGCCTCCACAATACTATGCCTGGGGGGGTAGGGGGGTATCTGGACGAAAGTTACAGGTACAGAGGTCAATATCACAGAGACAGCGTTGTCTGGATACAGGGGAACTTTCTTCAAAGTCAGAGGTGTTTTCTGTGGGGGTCTCGAGATCAGACCAAGTGGTAGTGTTACCAATTAAGACTGTCTGGGTCTGGGTGAGACGTTCTTCTTCTTGGGTGACTGCTGTAAGGGAAAGGGTAGGGAAGGTGAGCTCTTCTGGTTCTGGGGAAAGTTCAGCGTAGGTGGGGAGGTAGGGGGGTCTGTGAAGATGGGGGGGTTAACAAGGAAAGGGCAGTGGTTGCATGAGGTGGTCTCCCAGTAATCAGCAGTCCACAGGTATTCAATTTGTATTCCTTCTGTTTCTACAAGGCGCCAGCCAGAAGGGGAGGGGGCAGAGTGAAGGCGGATCTCGTCAAAGGTGAGGTTGATTCTGGTATGGTCTAGATGAAAGGTGGAGAGGTAGTAGAGGCGTTCTCCTCTGAGCAAGAGTGTTTTGAGTTCTGGGATACGAGGGGAATGTGTTCTTTCCAGAGGTATTCGTCGTTGACACAGACTAAGAGTGTTTCAAGGGGGTCTCCTGTGGAATGGGTGAGTTGAGCAAGGTGCCAATAGAGGAGTTGGTGCTGGGAGTCTCAAGGAATGGCCTGACAGGGTCCAGACAGGAACTGGTTATACTGGGTTTGGGAGAGGACTTGTCCAAAGGGAAGGAGAATTCGAAGAGGGAGATAGATGGTATCTACATCACACCAACCTTCTGCTTGTCCATCATCATGGAGGGTGCTGATAAGTGGTTCTGGGTAGAGGAGGGCGAGTTGTGCTTCTCTGTGGAGCTGGAAGAGGTGGTTGAATTGTCTTTGGACACGTTGGAGGTGTTCTTCTCTTTCTGCAGGAAAGGACACTATTTTCTGGCCCAAGGAGTTGTCTTTATTTACTAGGGACCTCTACAGTTAGGTGCACAATGTACTGTTTAGAGGTTACTATCGAAATCTATATCTTCAAAGCATGAGTACCCGTCTGCAGGTTGGATGGGGAGGAGGGTAAGGGGATTGGTAGGTAAGCAGACAGGGTTAACGAAGGAGACAAGTTCTAAATGGTTCCTGAGTGCATCCCGAACTGTAAAGTATCTTTCCTCCACCAAGACTCCTAAATCAGTGAAGCTCAGGGTCCCGAAGATGCAGATAAAGCATCTGTCTAGCAGGTCAAACCCCTGAAGTAATGCTCTGGCTCCACTGAAGACATCTTGCAATTCTGGGGAGAGGGTGCAGTCCAGGCAGGCAATGGAAGCGTTCCAAGAATAGACCAAGAGACCGCTGGGGAAGGTGCGAGGGTTGGGGGCCAAGTATCCTACTTTGGCACAGAGATTGAGGTTTACAAAGTGGGAGGTGGGGTAATGAGGGGAATGAAGGAATCGATCAATGTGAGGACGAATAGGAATGTTATGAAAGTGAGGGAAGCAGATAGGAATGCGAGTCCCAGGGAGGTAATTAGCCTGATCACAGAGCACGTCCAAGTAGCAGGGAAATTGGTCAAAAAAGCTGACCTCTCTGGAAAACTGGGCAGGCACCCAAGACTCCTGTCGACCGTCAAGCGAGTAGTAGATAAGAAACTGATGAGGGTTGGTTGGATGATCGATACAAATAGGATGATGAACAAGAGAAGGAGGAGGTGTCCGATGGTTAGGGCCAGGGTGGTGAGGGGAGAGGGCGTTTGCAGTAGTGGGAGGGGGTGGGGCTGGGGTTGGAAGGCGAATATAACAAGGAGGGGGGGTGCCAAAGGTGTTGGACGCGTTTAAGAGGCCTGGGGGAACAAGAGGGGGCAATTGGAGGGTGGGGGAGGGCACAGGGAAAGGATGAAGTTCTGGGAGTTCCAGAGGAGGCAAGACCGATGAAGGGGGGGCAGGGGATGCTGTGGCAGCTGCCTCTACTAAGGCAGCAAAGTTGAGGATTTCGTGGGGGGGGGTAAGCTCGTAGGGGGGGAGGCTGCTTGATCCGAGGTGTAGGACACAGGGGAGCTGTTTTGGGACACTAGGGCACTTTGTCAGTCACTGTCTGCTGTGAAAGAGACTGTCAAAATGTTACAACTCACTGTCAACTGCCTGGACAGTGGGTTGTATGCGAGGGGAAGGGATTTGGAAGTGGGCAAAAAGGTGAGAGTGAGGGTGAAAGTGCAAGAGAGATGAAGCGAACAGCTCAAGGGCAAGAGATGAGAAGCCTTCCACAAGGTGGGGCTAATCTCCTAGGTAATCAGGAACCGGATCACAAGTGGACAGTCTGGAGCTGTCCATTCTATTCCCAAAGGGTTTATATATGTAATTACAACCGGGACTTTGGTCTGTGCACCACTTTAGGGAAGGTTAACTTCGCTTTAACTCCCTACTGATCCACCAATGAGAATAGCCCCACTTTTGGGCTTAGAAATCCGCAGTCCGCAGTCCGCAGTCTGTGGACTGCTGTTTAGGCATTGTGGGGTTCTGTTAGTACTCTTCCCACAGGTCTCCAATTTGGCAGGAGTCCGGCCCTGGTCCGGACCGGCCCTTCTCTGGTCTTAATCTAGGGTTATCTTCGTCTCTGAGGGTTCTACAAGGTTTCTGGGAGCGTCTGGGGATTTCTGGGGGGGTCAGGAGGTTTTCTAGGGTGTCAGTTCATGACAACTACCCACTTCCTTTGATCTTGGAAATTATTGATAAGATGTGCGATAAAGCCCTGTTCTCGAAGATGGATGTCCGCTGGGGCTATAACAATGTTCATATTCGAGAAGGCGACCAACCCAAGGCTGCCTTTAAGACCAATCAAGGACTTTTTGAACCCAACATTATGTTCTTTGGCTTGACAAACTCGCCGGCAACCTTCCAGTCCATGATGAATCATATTTTCTGAGATCTGATCCTTACAGAGGAAGTTGTGGTGTATATGGACAACATTCTAGTGGCCACAAAAGACAACATCCACCACCACCAAACTCAAGTCCATGAAGTACTGAATATCCTGGCAAAGCACAACCTCTATCTGAAGCCTGCTAAATGTTCTTTCGAACAAAGAAGCGTTGAATACTTAGGTGTTATCTTAGAAGGGGGACAAGTACAAATGGATCCCGTAAAAGTACAAGGCATTTGAGAATGGTCCATCCCTCAGTGTACCAAGGACGTCAGGTCATTCATCGGCTTTTGTAACTTCTATCGACGCTTCGTCAAGGGATTCTCGGCCATTGCTCGACCACTTAATGATTTGTTGAAAAAGGACGTGCCCTGGCACTGGGACGAATTACAGCAAAAAGCATTTGACCAGATAAAAGCGATCATCAGCTCCGAACCAGTTCTTATTCAACCTGACCTAGCCAAACCCTTTGAACTGGAAGTTGATGCTTCCATGTATGCCAATGGGGTGGTTTTATCACAAAGAAATACAGGAGGGATCCTTCATCCAGTTGCATTCTACTTGGAAACATTCTCATCAGCAGAAAGAAATTATGATATCTGGGACAGGGAACTACTGGCTATTGTAAAAGCATTACGACATTGGCAGCCCTACTTGGCTGGATCCCCGCATAAAACCATCATCTATACGGACCACTCCAACCTTCTCTACTGGTGTGAACCCCATAAGATCAGTTGACAAGTAGCATGTGAAGTTTTGGAACTTGAAGAGTATAACTTCATGCTTAAGCACCTACCTGGGGCTCATAATGCATGAGCCAACACTTTGTCCAGACCAACCGGCCATGATGAGGGAGACAACGACAATGACAATATCGTTGTTTTACCAGAAGATGTCTTTGCAAAGACCACTGTTGTCAGCCTCCATGACATGGATCTATGGGCCCAAGTGACGCAGAACATGAATCAGGAACTATGCAAATCCTGGGCAGAGCCGCATAACACAAAGCTGAAGGACAGCCTCTGGTGGAAGGATGGTGACTGGTTGGTTGTCACTGGTGGCGACAACATTAAGAGGGGGGTGATCCATTTTCACCATGACCTTCCCTCTGCAGGACACCCTGGGATTGCAAACACCTATGCTCTTGCCAAACGAGACTACTGGTGGCCAAATATGAAAAAAGATGTCGAAGCATATGTCAAAGGATGCACGGAATGCCAGGCAAACAAAGTAAACACTCACCCAAGACCGCTGGCACTTTCACCCATTACACCAGTTGCAACAGCTCCCTTCCAGACCATCGCAATGGACTTTATCGTCAAGCTCCCACAGTCACAAGGATACAACTTGATACTCACCATCACAGACCATGACTATTTGAAAGCCGCCCTCTTCATCCCCTGCAACGAGACGATATCAGCAGAAGGAGTCGCCAAACTTTACCTAAACCATGTCTATTGGCACTACAGACTCCCCCAAAAGATTATTTCGGATTGAGACCCACGATTTGCATCCATGTTTGCCCAGGCCCTCTGTAAACGTCTTGACATCCAGCAGAACATCTCTACAGCATATCACCCTCAAACGGATGGTCAATCAGAACGTACGAACCAGTGGTTAGAGCAATATCTTCGATTTTGGTGTAACGAACAACAGAATGACTGGGCAGAATGGCTGGTGATGGCCGAGTTTGCACACAACAGTTGGCCAAACGGAACAATGAAAGCCACCCCCTTCTCCCTTATTATGGGATGGAACCCTCGCACCACTTGGACAGACAAGCCCACAAACGTACCATCTGTAACACAGCATATCAGCCAATGGGAGGAAATACGGGAATCGGCCAATAGAAATCTTCAGAAGGCGCAAAAGACCCTGGCCGAGAAGCCCACTAAGTTTGTGCCCTATCAAGTCAGAGATCAAGTCTGGTTAGAAGGGCGTAACATCCACATGTCACACCCAATGGTGAAATTAGCTCCTAGATGCCATGGCCCCTTCTCAATTGAACAGAAGCTTTCAGACATCACATATCAGCTCACATTGCCTGCCACCTGGAAGATACACCCCGTTTTCCATGCCAGTCTTCTGACACCATACAAAGAGACTTCCATTCATGGACAGAATTTCCCCAGGCCTCCTCCTGACTTAGTTGACAGAGAACCGGAATGGGAAGTGGAACATATTGCCGACGCGAAATGGAAGGGTTGAGGGCGCAATTGAAAGCTTCACTATCTGATCAAATGGAAGGGATTCCCTGATGTTGACAGCTCGTGGGAACCTGCTGCGGATGTCTTTGCGCCCAAACTCATCGAAGACTTCTATAGACACCATCCAGAGGCAGATAAAGAGCAAGGAAGAATACATGCTATTAGACAGTTCCATCCCCCACAACTAACCCGCACAACATCCATGTTGCCATCCTGTGTCCATGTCTCCGCCACCATTGATGCATTTCCCCTATCTACTCCTGTGCATCCTCCTTCTCGCCCACTTTCTCCTATTGACTACGATGCGACTGCCAAAGTGGCTGAAGGGGACAGAATCATCGACATCGATGAAGATTTTAATCTGCCCGAACACCCCCATCCCAACGACCTGATCGATGTGGACTTCGGTGACAAGTCCCCAGAATTCCCTTTCTTCCCAAATGACCTCAATTCACAGTTCTACTTCCCGCTCATGATCCCATTGTCCAAGAACGATGGCACCACAGAGGTGGCCAAATATATTTATTACACCAATGAAGGTATGGATGTGGCTGGATGTTTAGAAAAGGGGGGACCCGTCTATGGGGCCCCAGTCTATCTGGAAGAAAAGAATGTTGACTGGTTGCACTACGTTTTGGGGCCCGAACATTTGCAACATCTCTCAGCCCATGACCCCTGTGCCTTTGCTATCAATGAGGTGCTTTGGGACTTACGGATGCCACGACTGACTGCCGAGATCACGCGGCTGTGCAAATTCCAGGTGCTCTGGGACAACTTGGAGATGCAGTGTCGTGACTATGAACAACAGATGGTGAAGATTAATTGGGGGGTTTTCAATATAGAACATCACCTGGCAAGCATCAGGATGAGGTTAGAATGGGGAGAGGCATACCAGATTATATCCAAATGGTATGCCAATATTTTTGCTCGGCCTCTCCCCCATCACTGTCTTGACCTCGCACCCTGTGTCACGGCTCTATTTTATTTTTCCTTTTCTTTTCTCCCCTTTGGATCACATGACTGTGGGAAGATTACCCAGCAGTCTCAACACGTGATCATGGGAACGTAGTCGTGACATGGATCATGTGACTGAGTCACATGTAATAGTCACATGCTGCTTAGTCAGCACAAGAGCCACTCAACAATAACAAGTCGATTCTCTATTGTGTTTACCACAATAGGCAAGGCTCCACAGTCTAAGACGGTTCTAGACCTAGTGGAGCTGTTATCAAGATAAGAAGAGTCCAGCCTAGAAGGTTCTAGGTAAGTGGAGCTCTAGATAAGGGCCCAGGTTGGGCCATGGCCAATTTTAGCACAGAATCATATGTATCAGTAGATAGACGTGTTCCAGACCTAAGGGCTAGACTACATATCAGTTATCTACTCCACAATGACGTCATTATGACATCACATTGTGGAGCATGATCAGTCAGCAGAGTAAAGCAGCTTACGAATCACAAAGATAAGGCTCAGTCAGCAATACAGCTGACTGATACTTGCTGATTCTTGCTTACACTTACTGCTTACTTCGTTACACTGAGAAATGTATATAAGACCCTCTGTAACAGCCTGTAGCCCCCCATCTTGTCCTCTTGGGGCTGCAGGTGAGTAACTGTCTACACGAGTTCGATACATAGTGCTAATGGTATCCTGCCTCCCTGTGTGACTCGATCCTTTGGATCTTGTCCTCTTGGGGCTGCAGTTTCTTCCAGTTTCAGAACGCCGTCATCGTGGTTGCAAAACCACAGTGGGTGACACAGTTCCTGGTCATTACTTGACGCGTGACGTTTGCCTCCGCGGTACGCCCAACGACTTAGGTCATTTCCTTTTGCCCTTCCTGTTTCTAAGTGTACACGGAGCTTCACCCGTTACACCCTGGCTCAACCCCCACTGCTTCGAAATGCCCTGCTGTTACAACTCACTGTCGACTGCCTGGACAGTGGGTTGTATGCGAGGGGGAGGGATTTGGAAGTGGGCAAAAAGGTGAGAGTGAGGGTGAAAGTGCAAGAGAGACGAAGCAAACAGCTCAAGGACAAGGGGTGAGAAGCCTTCCACAAGGTGGGGCTAATCTCCTAGGTAATCAGGAACCAGATCACAAGTGGACAGTCTGGAGCTGTCCATTCTATTCCCAAAGGGTTTATATACGTAATTACAACTGGGACTTTGGTCTGTGCACCACTTTAGGGGAGGTTAACTTCGCTTTAACTCCCTACTGATCCACCAATGAGAATAGCCCCACTTTTGGGCTTAGAAATCCGCAGTCTGCAGTCCGCAGTTTGTGGACTGCTGTTTAGGCATTGTGGGGTTCTGTTAGTACTCTTCCCACAGGTCTCCAATTTGGCAGGAGTCCGGCCCTGGTCCGGACCGGCCCTTCTCTGGTCTTAATCTAGGGTTATCTTTGTCTCTGAGGGTTTTACAAGGTCTCTGGGAGCGTCTGAGGATTTCTGGGGGGTCAGGAGGTTTTCTAGGGTGTCAGTTCATGACACTATCCCCTCTTTAGGGCCTTGCTGTGCCACAGCAAGTTTGTCAGAGGTGTGGGGGTCTAGGCAGGGTGGGGTGTCGATGATGGAAGTCCCGAAGCAGGGTCATGGCATTCTTCATTTCAGTGAAGGGGACCCACGAGTTTTCTGAGGCAGGGTAGCCCTTCCATTTGACAAGGTAACGGATGCCCTTTCTGTTAGGGGTGTGAGCAGACTGTAAGATGGTCTCTATCTCATAATGGTCTTCTTCCCCATTCACAAGTTCTGGTGGTGGTCGAGTGAAGTTGGGTCCATGGACTGGGGTTTCTTTGTAATGGGACAGGAGAGAGTTGTGAAAGACTGGGTGGATGTGCCATGACTTAGGGAGTTCAAGCTTGCAGTTAACAGGGCCAGAATGTATGACTTTAAAAGGACCATGACGTCGGGGGCTGAGTTTGGCTTTGGGGTGAGTGGTGCGTATATTTGTCCCTTCCAACCAAACCAGCTCCCCTGTTTTGAAAGCATGGAGGGGTCCGTCTGGTCTCGACTGTTTCATGAGTTCTGCAGCCACCTGGAGGGCCGCAGCTACTTCACTACGGATAGTTTCTAGGGTGCGGAGTCTTTCTTCAACTGACAGGATAGGGGTGGCAAAATGGAGTGGGGGAATAAACTCTGGTTGGAAGCCATACCAGATTTCAAAGGGAGATCTTTTAGTAGCACTGTGAGTTCTAGCATTGTGGGCAAACTCCATAAAGGGGATCAGTTCTGCCCAGTCATCTTGTTGGAAGTTGCAAAAGACACGGAGGTATTGTTCTAGTTCTTGGTTGACCCGTTCAGTCTCTCCATCAGTCTGGGGGTGATAGGCAGTGCTCAAGGATGATTGTACTCCTAGCTTGCTCCACATTTCCTTCATGACTTTGGATGCAAACTGGGGGCCTCGATCAGAGATGACTTGGTCTGGGAGGCCAGTGCGTCTCCATACATGTTCAAGGAATAGTTTGGAGGTTTCTGGGGCAGTGATATCTTTGGTGCAAGGAACAATGATGGTGGCTTTACTGAACCGGTCCACCACCACAAATAGGGAGTCATATGACTGAGATAGGGGTAAGTCTGTGATGAAGTCCATGGTGATTGTTCCCCATACTCGAGTTGGAACTTGATTGGGTTGCAAAGGGATGGGTAGTCGAGGTCGAACTTTGGTTTCTTGGCAGGTGGCACATCCGTCCACATATTCTTTGACAAAGGAGGACATTCCTGGCCACCAAAATTCTCGTGATACTAGTTCATAGGTCTTCCATCTGCCTGGATGTCCTGTGGCAATGGAATCATGATGTAACTTTACAATGTCTCTTCATAGTTCTTGGGACTTGGGGATGTAGACTTGGCCTTTATGTAGGATTAGGCCATTTTCTAGGTTCCAGTCCTCCAGTCCTTGGCAAGGGAGCGTGGCCCATTGTGCAAGATGGTGGTCAGGGCTTGGGTGACTTCATTGTCATGGTCTTGGCAGTCTTTGATTCTGTGGTGTAGAGTGGAGTCATGAGTTGTTGTGACTGTGGTTTTCATGGCTTGAATGCGAAAAAACTTAGAGTCCAGGAGTATGCGCTCATCATTGTCATGCTCTATCCCCTCTTTATGGTCTGGACGCCGGGACAGAGCATCAGATTTGTTGAAAGAGCCAGGTTTGTGAACAATGGTGAAGTTGTATTGAGACAGTTCAAGGCCCACCGTGCTTGGCGGCGGGAGAGCTTCTGCTTGGAGTGGAAGTAAGTCAGGTTGTTGTGGTCAGTTGTTACGAATCCCATCCTTCCTACATTCTTTTTCCTGCCCAACGATAACCCCTCCCTGCCGCCTATGCTTCACTACCAGATCACGTCTCCATCGTGGGATCCGTCACATGCCCTTCGTCCATCCCCGTGACTTGTTTGCTTGTTCATGTTTGCTTGCTTGCTTCTTTGCTTATTGCTTATCTCCTTATCATACGATCGGACATTTACTTAATCCCCTATCAGTAGAAGCCAGGCTTTACGCCCTCCGCTTTCAGATATTTGGGCCCACTTGACTCTGTATCCTTATCGCGTAGACGCCCACTGCTTTACATATATAAGTCCGCTATAGCTACCCAGTAGACCTTAGACTCGACTTATTGAATACATCGGTGCTTGTCTTCTGGACTTCCCTTTGAACGCTCTGACTCGACTGTCTCAAGTACTTCTGGTACTTTCCGCTCAACATCGTCTTAGAGTACAGCCTCTTTGACTTTGACTCCTCCCGCATAACTCCAAGAGACCCCATTGGTCTCTTATCTGATATACGAACGAACGCTGTCACACAAGTCGTGTGGAACGTCCCGCACCGGACGTAACATCAAGTCGAGTCTCTCACAGTGGCTTCCAGCCTGCAGTCAGACCCTCTTCCGAGAAGAACTTATCGAACGCAGAGACGAGCATAATCTTTCACAGCAAGTACTTGGCTCTGCCGCCTGGAAAGACTTTGAATCCGAGTTTGGATACTACGTCTATCACGACGGAAGATACCAACCGGTAGAATACGATGAAGAAAAAGAGTTTGGTATGTATCCGATACTCGGACAGCCGACACTCTTGGGTCACACAGGACCCGCCCCACCAGAATTTGGATTAGGGCCGTGGAGAGAAAATCCCCCAGCCATTGTCACGGACTCTGAACCAGAAGAGTACATAGAAGAACATAGCGAAGAAGCACTGGTATTAGCGTCGACTACAACCCCAGTTGCACCAGCAGTTGTCACGATCAGAGCCCCTGCTTTGACAACTCCTCAGATATCTACACAGTCCACCAGCACCGTCACCACATCAAAGCAAAACATGTCCACTATCGCCGCCCAACTCCCAGACCCAGCCCCTCCACCTCCGCCACCCCCACCATTATGTTGCCACCAAACATTCCCCCACCCTCGGGACGACTATCAGGTGTACTACCCCAGACGTTCACTGGGGATCGGTCACAAAGTAAAAAGTTCATGTTGGAGTTCACGACATTCAAGAACTTCAACCACGACGTTCCCCAAATAATCAACCCCTTCCAACAGCCAACTTATTCTTATCGCTCATCCGGGGGATGCAGTGGACGACTGGACGATGGAACAACTGGAATGGTTGAACGAACAGGTTGAGAGTGGGCGTCGTACCACGAGTGAAGGTCTTTGGGAGACCATCGCTCAGCGATTTAAAGATGCGTTCACGGACGGGCAAGCAAAGCAGAAGGCTGCCCGCGAACTGAAGTCCCTGAAAATGGACAAGGGAGATTTGGACGCCTATGTGGCGAAATTCAGAAGCTTGGCCAATCGGGCCGGGTATGACACAGATGAAGAGGCAACACTAGACCTCTTCTCCCAAGGACTTCCGAACCCGTTAGTCAAAAATATCATCCAGTTTCACCACCCTAGCGACTGGGATACATGGGTTGATGCTGCCCGACGACAGCAGCAAGACTATCTCGATTTCCAGACACGTTTTGGAGTCGATACCAAGAAGGGAAAGACCCATGATCAGTGGAAGGCGGCCTTCGGGGTTAAACCTGCACATGCCTCCCAAAGAGACCCAAACGCCATGGATACCTCGGCAGATAGAACCAGGGCCGGGCCACACTCACCGAAGACGAAAGACAAACATTGATGAAGGAAGGAAGATGCTTCCGTTGCAAGGCGCAAGGGCACATGTCTCGAGAGTGCCCTAAGAAAGGAGCGCGTGTGGCTGAAGCTACGGTCACACCTGTCCGCAATAACCCACCGACTGTCGATAAGAAAACGCCGACGAAGGAGGAAAAGGCACAGAAATCTGGTCCAACATGATGAAGGAGAGCGAGGAAGTGCGAGCATCTTAGTAGAAAAAGCGTTCGCGAAAAAGGATTTTTGACCGGCTCTACCCCATCGGCCTGGGCACGAGCATTACATGTAACCTCTGTGTATACTAGTCGCTTCAAATCACTGAAAATACCAGTACATTTCGAGACTACACAGAAGACGGCCGATCGTGACATCCTGATAGATTCAGGAGCCACCGACAACTTTATTAGCCCACGAATGGCAAGAACCATGGGATTGGGGATGCTGGCACTCCCCCAGGAGAAGAATATTTGGAAATCGATGGAACGGCTAATCGGGCAGGAAAGATCACGCATTATACTGATCTTAATGTCCAAGTGGGAGAACAAACCAAAGTCATTCGCTTCCTAGTTACCAACTTAGGAGACGAAGATCTGATCCTAGGATATCCCTGGCTTGCAGCATTCGAACCAAAGATTAACTGGAGTGACGCAACCATGGACAAAGAGTTCTACCCTGTCCTGATCACATCCATGGGGTACGACTATATGGCTCGACATTCGGCGGTACGAAGAACAGAGGATGAGGACGAGGATGCGGGACATTGCTTTGTCACCAAAGCGTCAGAGCTTGCCCAGAAGGCAGTGGAGGGACATTCAGAGAAAACCTTTGAGGAGGTAGTGCCGGAAGCATACCACCGACACTGGAAGGTATTTTCAGAGGCGGAATCGCAGCGTTTCCCACCTGCGCGACCATGGGACCATGCCATAGAATTTACACCCGACACCCCATCAGCAATCGATTGTAAAATCTACCCATTGTCGCAGACAGAACAAACGGCACTTACGGCATTCCTCGAAGAGCACTTGGCAAAGGGATATATTCGTCCATCGAAGTCGCCGTACGCATCACCATTCTTCTTTATCAAGAAGAAAGATGGCAAACTTCGACCTGTCCAAGATTACCGACGAATAAATGCTTACACTGTAAAGAACGCCTACCCCCTACCGCTTATCTCAGAACTCATTGATACCATGCGAGACAAATCCCTATTCTCCAAAATGGATGTCCGCTGGGGGTACAATAACATCAGGATCAAAGAAGGGGATCAGTGCAAAGCGGCTTTCAAAACCAACCAAGGGCTCTTTGAACCAAATGTCATGTTCTTCGGTCTCACCAACTCGCCGGCCACCTTTCAAGCAATGATGAATCATATCTTCCGCGACCTTATTCTCACTGGAGAGGTGGTAGTATATATGGACGACATCCTTGTAGCCACCACAGAGACCTTACCCACCACCGAGAAGGGTGCACCAAGTGCTAGATATCCTGCACGAACACGACCTTTATCTTAAACCGGCCAAATGCTCATTGAACAACGAAGCGTCGAGTACCTGGGAGTTATTCTAGAAAACGGACGTGTGCGGATGGACCCGGTGAAGGTACAAGGAATCCGGGAATGGCCCACACCCACATGTGTCAAGGATGTGCGATCCTTCGTTGGATTCTGTAACTTCTACCGACGATTCGTACGAGGGTTCTCAGGAATCGCCCAGCCATTAAATGGGCTGTTAAAGAAAAATGTACCCTGGCACTGGACGAGTGAACAACAACAAGCCTTCGAACGTATTCGAGATATCGTTGGCTCAGAACCAGTCCTTCTACAGCCAGACTTAGAAAAGCCCTTCGAGTTAGAAGTCGACGCATCGCACTTTGCCAATGGTGCGGTATTAAACCAAAGAGACGCAACGGGATTACTTCACCCGGTCGCCTTCTACTCAGAGACATTCTCACCGGCCGAACGAAATTATGACATCTGGGATAGAGAATTGCTTGCCATTGTAAAGGCACTACGACACTGGCGGCCATACTTGGCGGGGACCCCTCACAAGACTGTCATCCACACCGACCATTCCAATCTGCTTTATTGGAAAGAACCTCACAAAATCAGCCGACGAGTTGCGCGCGAAGTCCTCGAGCTAGAGGAATACAACTTTGTATTGAAACATATTGCAGGAAGTCGCAATGCACGCGCAGATGCCCTGTCACGACGACCCGACTTGAGCAGCGGGGAGGAGGACAACAATGATATCACTGTACTCCCCGAAGAAGTCTTTGCAAAGACGGCCGTCATCAGTCTTCATGACATGGATCTATGGGCCCAAGTCTCGCAAAATATGAATCAGCAACTATGCCGAACGTGGGCAGACGCACATAACCTGAAAGAGGTTGACGGCCTTTGGTGGAAGACGGGGATCGTCTCGTTGTCACCGGTGGTGACAACATTAAGAGGGGGGTGATCCATTTTCACCACGACCTTCCCTCCGCAGGACACCCCGGCATTGCGAATACATATGCCCTGGCCAAACGAGATTACTGGTGGCCAAACATGAAAAAGGACGTGGAAACCTATGTGAAAGGATGCGCGGACTGCCAAGCCAATAAAGTAAACACGCACCCACATCCACCAGCATTATCCCCAATTACTCCTGTGACCTCGCTCCCGTTCCAGACCATCGCAATGGATTTCATCGTCAAGCTTCCCATTCCAGGGGCTTTGATTCCATCTTGACCATCACAGACCAGACTGTTCCAAGGCAGCATTGTTTATACCATGCAACGAGTCCATTACAGCAGAAGGAGTAGCCAAGCTCTACCTGGATCACGTCTACAGGCATTATGGCATCCCTGAAAAGATTATCTCCGACCGAGACCCCCGTTTTACTTCCACATTTGCCAAGGCTCTCTGTAAAGTCTTAGACGTCACCCAAAACATCTCGACCGCCTATCATCCACAGACTGATGGGCAGTCAGAAAGGACGAACCAGTGGCTAGAACAGTATCTGCGATTCTGGTGCAATGGACGACAGGACGATTGGGCTGACTGGTTGGCAACTGCGGAATTTGCGCACAACTCCTGGCCCAACGGGACCACTAAAGCTTCCCCATTTTCACTTATCATGGGATGGACACCGCGCACCACCTGGGCCGCAAAACCCACAAATGTCCCCTCAGCTGCGCAACGTATCAACCAATGGGACGAGATTAGGAAATCAGCCAATGAAAACCTGCTGAAGGCGCAACAGGCCCTCTCAGAAAGGCCATCAAAGTTCACACCTTATCAGACCAATGAACTTGTCTGGTTAGAAGGGAAGCACATTCGTACGTCACACCCAACGGCCAAACTAGCGCCCCGACGTCACGGACCCTTCAAGATAACAAGGAAGCTGTCAGATGTGTCATACGAACTCGAACTCCCATCCACATGGAGGATCCATCCGGTCTTCCATGCCGACTTCTGACACCCTACAAGGAAACGTCCCTGCACGGGGGAAACTTCCCAAGACCCCCCCCTGAATTAATTGATGGTGAAGCGGAGTGGGAAGTGGAGCAGGTTCTAGACTCCAGGTACAAAGGCCGTGGGCGCAAACTGCAATACCTTATCAAGTGGAAAGGGTTCCCTGACTCTGACAACTCGTGGGAACCAGCCGGAATATCTTCGCCCCGGTTCTTATCTCGGAGTTCCATGTCCGACACCCAGAAGCGCCCAAAGACAGTTAAAAGAGTAGCCCCAGACCCCAGACAAATTCCCCAGTATATGCTTCCCCAGCGAATTACTACCACAGAACAGTCCATCATGTCTTTCATCGCCGCCTCTGCTGCCATCGATGCTTTTGCCTCTCCCATGACTATCGTTGAAATTTCCCGTCTGCCACCCGTCCACTCGTCCCTCTTCCCCTATCGATTATGAAGCTGCGGAAGCCCGTGTCAAGAACCAATCCCCGAATCCAAACGACGATTTCACTCACAGTGAAGACCCCCATCCCAACGACCTACTCAACGGGGAGATCGACGATGAAGCCCCCGAGTTCCCTTTCATTCCCAACAACCCAATTCCTCAATGTATTTCCCCTTAGAAATCACGATGGCCGACGGAACCAAGACCATCGCGAAGTACATCTACTATACCAATGGAGGAATGGATGTGGCGGGATGTATGAAGAAGGATGGGCCGGTCTACGGGGCTCCCGTATATCTGGACGAAAGGTATACAGGTCGGCTTCATCACACGCTGACTGATGAACAGTTGGGCCACCTTGCTGCGGAGGATTGCCGCTCCTTCGCGATTGATGAAGTGATGAACGACATGAGGCTCCCACGCCTGAAGGCAGAGGTCATGAGGTTGAGGAAGAACATCACGTTGCGAAGGACACTGAATCAACAGTACAAGGAGCACGCGAAGATGATGGCCAGGCTTACGAATGGGATGTTCCAGTTAGAACAGGAGATTGTGAGATTAGGAAGAGGTTGGAAAAGGGAGACGCATATCAAACGATCGCTGAAAGGTACGCCGACACTTATGCGCGACCCCTCCCCCCTCGAACCTTGGGCGCGGCCCCGACGCTGCTGCCGAGTCGACTCAAATGCCACGCCTACATGAAAACCCCCGCGGAGAGACTTGCTGGCGTTGCGACAGCAGGTACCACATCAGTTGGAACTGCCCGCTCAACCGCAAATGGTGTCGCCACTGTCGTAGCAATCTCCATTGGAGCCGACATTGCATCTTCCGACGAGTAGGAGTGGCCCCGACGATCACCAACCCGTCGGGATGGTGCGGCAAGTGTCTTCGTCACAATGCTGGGCATAAAGAGATCGACTGCCCTGTCTACGACTTGTGCCGCGCATGTGGTCAGCGCGGCCCATATGGATTCCTTCGTACCCACGCATGTCCGCAGGAGTTGGAGTCGTACAGCATGGATGACCGTAATGTAGCTGACGACTACCTAGAGTTGGTTCAAGATGATGACGGTACGAGTCGTTTCTAGCCGGGACTGCTAGAACCAGAAGAGGGGTGATGTTACGAATCCCATCCTTCCTACATTCTTTTTCCTGCCCAACGATAACCCCTCCCTGCCGCCTACGCTTCACTACCAGATCACGTCTCCATCGTGGGATCCGTCACATGCCCTTCGTCCATCCCCGTGACTGTTGCTTGTTCATGTTTACTGCTTGCTTCTTCGCTTATGCTTATCTCCTTATCATACGATCGGACATTTACTTAATCCCCTATCAGTAGAAGCCAGGCTTTACGCCCTCCGCTTTCAGATATTCGGGCCCACTTGACTCCGTATCCTTATCGCGTAGACGCCCACTGCTTTACGTATATAAGTCCGCTATAGCTACCCAGTAGACCTTAGACTCGACTTATTGAATACATCGGTGCTTGTCTTCTGGACTTCCCTTGAACGCTCTGACTCGACTGTCTCAAGTACTTCTGGTACTTTCCGCTCAACATCGTCTTAGAGTACAGCCTCTTTGACTTTGACTCCTCCCGCATAACTCCAAGAGACCCCATTGGTCTCTTATCTGATATACGAACGAACGCTGTCACACAAGTCGTGTGGAACGTCCCGCA
>WTXG01000126.1:0-110070 GCA_022496185.1 Multifurca ochricompacta
ACGCCTCGAACCCCACCCCGAGCGACTGTACTGGGCCTGGCACTGTCATGGCCCCAGGAAACTGCTTGATTGCCTACAATTGACGATCAGATTGTGCTTACCTTGGGACTTACGCCCCCCGAGCTGCACGAATGAATGCTCCATACCGTACCGCGACCAGTTGCTCATTATGGACACTGTACATGGAAGAATGCACCTGATTTGGGAGCTGGCCGCCTCCCAGATTGCGCCAAGAGCGATGTATTGCATACGCCCGAACAGAATGAACACGCGAGTTTAGGATCTTAGGTATCCCTCGTCGCACCCGAGAGAACTGTGTAGGGGGACTCCTTATTGGTGTCTCGCTATGGAATGCGCCAGTTTCGGACCCGTCGTCCACTGGTTGCGAGAACAAAGATGGCTGCGGCCAGCACTGATTTGAATGATCTTGGGGCCCATTGCCCTTCGCTGCACGAGGAACTCTGCTATTCCCCAGCCAGCTGCTTGCTACTAGCACCACAAACCCAAAGAAAAGATGTGCTACTGAAGAAGCAGCCGCCTCCCCAGTCACGATATCAGTCACTGATATGGTACTACAAACCAGAAGAAACACCATTCGAGTCTATCACTCCTTAAACTGCGAAATACGACAAAGCCTGTTGCGCTTGCCAGCATGAAAGACAAAACCCAGACAACTTTCTTACTGGACTAAGCTACAACTCATCGCTTCTGACCTTGCTGCGGCAGACACTTGTCTATGACTCTGAAGTTACCTTCATCACTCCAGAACGTCAACTTCCCTACGATGTGTATTCCATTTCCACCCAGCGCGACCAGTCATCAGTATTCATATGACTGATAACCCCCAGAAAACACAACCAGAACCCCTTGACTTCGAACCCAGTAACCTCGAGCCTCCATTCACACCAGACCGACACCCCCCCCCCCTCTTTTTCGCCTTGAAAGAAATATCAATCACTCACCCCTTCCTGAAACAACACCACTCCACATCGACGACCCCTTTGAACCCAGAACCAAGTGGCAATACGACCTGCCCTTGTTACAATACCTTTGAACGAGTTGCATTGCGCACTCACAGAACCCAACACGAGGACCACTGTGTAGCTGACTTATGGTCAAGCATGATGGACCAGAATGACTGAATGGGAGAGAAACATACTAGAAGGAATTTAGATTCAGTCTACCAACTGGTAACGTGTGGACATTTTTGATGAACACTTCGACCCCACCACGACCGTCTTAGGATAGGCAGTGCCGCCTTCCTAGACCCTTTCAAGTTGAAAGTCGAATACCGACTCTTGACACCAACAATACGCCTGCCCTGGGAATAATGCCCCAGACAGCATGAACTTTCGCCTCGCATAGGCACCACGACCAGTTGTTTATTACAAACAATGCACAGAGAAAGATGCACCTGGTTTAAGAGCCCGTTGCCTCCCAGGTTGCGCCAGAAGAGTGATGTACTGCACGAAGAATGAACGTACAAGTAGGGAACTTGGATATCCCTTGGACGGGCTATCAATTGCAGACACGAAGACCCAACGAATGTACCCGCGTGAGGATAATCATCTCCCGGGTTGTGAAGATTGGCAGGGCAGTGCACGCGCTCTGAACCGAACGCGGAAGCTTTTCCAGAACTGAAGCACCCTACATCACGAACCCCAGATGCACCAGTGTCAAACTTCCTGCCCACTGAGTTCTGGCCACTCATAAACCAGCGACCTATTAACGATACGATGACCCCTACCGACCGCCGCTCTGAGGAGCTGAGACTTTGCACATCTGCGATGATTAGGAGGAACTATCACTGAATGTATCCCACACCACACCTGCCTCACCCATCTGACACGGAGAAGACGGAAACTTATGTCAACCACTCTGTACGACACTAACACCCTGATAAGAATCTTCCCCAGTGATACGGGCACCTTGACAACATCCTTTTACATCCCCAGTTGCCCCTACCAGTTGCCATAAAAACTGGAGAAAGTCAAGAAGATTCGGAAGCAGCAACAGAACCAGCGGAAGCAGAAGAATTTATCTGATGATGGGATGAATATGAGGCTCAGAATCTGATACGAAGACGGGCAGAAATGTGATGATCCGAAGCCCTGGAGACCTGGAGCATGACCCTGTAGTTCCCCTCCCAACATATTGACACACTCACAGACCCAGACAGCCGCACCCTAAATAAAAGCGAACCGAATTTGATGGATATCATAAACAATGACCTGGCCACTCGGTAGACCCAAAGACCGAGTGCGCGACCCCCGTTCTCATTGTCCGCAGTGCTGACAACCTGAACAGGGGGGTGAATTCCTGTTTCCTTTCATTTTTCCTTCCCTTTTCCCTTTTCCCTCCCTCTTCCGGCACCTACTGTACCAGACAACCCCACCAACAATGAACCTGACCAGAAGAAGTTCGGAAGACCAGACAGCCGGATGTCTGCCGGCATCACCTGAATTGACATACCTATCCATGAAGAATGTGCTGAATGACTCTTAATACGTCCCAGCAGCCTTCCGAGCCAAGGGAAACATTTCTTGAACCTGCGAAGAAGCCCTTGAACCCCTTGACGCTTGCTGAAAACGCCATCTGTTATCACCAGACGAGCCCTCTACGACGACCCTGACCAAAAGAGGCCACAGTGATTATGCAACTTGATGTCCGCAGATACAACTCGGACGACATGCCAAAGACTCCCGACGAGAGGACAATCTAGGGACCTTACAAGCCTGCCACTCATGCAGTCATGATGACTCACGAGTCCCACAAAACCGTATACTCCACATATTGAAAACCTTCGTCGACTCCAATATCCAACACAGTTAGAGAAGACAGAATGAATGTCCCGACCAGAAAAACCACAACAATCGCCCAGTTGTTACTACCCGTATCACCAGAACGCCAGGCAACTAAGGTTTCTGTCTCGGATGAAATGATGCTCCCCCATACTCCCCTTCCTTCCTATCAACGACGCCTCACCCTTGAAAGCCACCTATACAGACACACTCACACCTGAAGATGAAACACAGCCCATACGTTGAAGATTCACAAAGACCTTGAGCGGTTACTGAAGCTTGAGGAAGATATACTGAAGCCCTTGACGTATTCTACTCTCCATGGAGAAGACGTGCTGTCACAACACAGTTTGAACAACCCTGAGGCCTAGTAGCTTGCTGCCCACTTGTATCTTTACAACGATCCACGACCTGAAGAGCCTTTGACACTCATGGGAAAGACTCTGTACCCGACCAACGTTGGCCAAAGATCACCGCCTAAGGAGAAAGATCGAAACTTGGCAAACACCGTGGAAGTCCGATTCGCACGTGAAGTACCCGAGATCCACACTAATGCCTACGGTCACTCACTAGAATGCCCACGAAGATCCTGACCAGAAGAGAACACAAGGCCGCGTCTGTCGCGATTCGACCGCGCGTCCCAGATCCCAATACCCATGTCGCCGTGTGAGGTGGTGGGACAGATATCGGAAGAAAGCATGAACGATGATTGACGCAATCCGATGAACGACCAACGCCGTCGATAGGAGAACGGCCTTCTGGGCCCAAGCTGGAGACGAAGAACATGCACGGCTGCACAGGCCTGTTCTGGCTGAACATCCCAACCATTTCCATACGTCTACGACTCTTGAAATGCCTGCTACAACACTAGGACGAATCCCGATCAACTCGAGTGACAGTCACCACTGGAGAAGAAGTTGCAAACGCCCCGACCAGACAGACATACGAAGAACGTGCCGACCTCTGTGGATGCACACCCCCCTCCTCTCATGTCGCCTTCACCTACGCCAACCCCTTGATTGAATCATTTCATTGCCTACACTCTTCATCGTATCCGACTCAACGCTTCCATCACTTTCCCTGCCCTCTATCTTCTCCAGCGCTTGGAGACCCACATTCCCACAACCAAAGAGTCTTCCGGTCATCGATTATTTATCTCTACACTCATGCTTGCTTCCAAGATTATTTGTGACGACGCGGCGTGACGTCTTGTTGGTCAAGGCATGTCCGCCCTTCGGAAACCAGTCAGATGGAGAAAGAGGTGTGTTCTTACCTCGAATGGCAGCTCAACGTCGGCTCTACGATGTCGCGCGATTTCGAAAGTCGTGTTAGGCGCGACTTTGCCGGTCCTGGTCCCTACTCTAGCTTGGTCCTTCCCCATCCTGTACCAACACCTTTTGCACACTCGAGCATGAGCCTGACGGCCTGATGGGCTGACAACCATGGGCAACAATCTGGATGCACAGGAACAACTGACTGGATGACAACAAACAACATTACCTCCTTGTGAACCACCTCGTGATGTGCATGTCTAGCTGGGCCAGCTAGAGCCTGTTGAGGGGGTGATGTTACAACTCCACTCTTTTCCCTGACCCTTCCTTGATGCCATACCCACTCCTGACCTCTGCCTTCTGCACATATGACCCTTGCCTCTGTAACTCTACTGCCTGATTCCTGTGGCTTGTATGCCCAGGACCCCACCCTGATGCCTGTGACATGATGCTCTCAGGACCCCTTACCCTTGATACCTGCACCTGACTCACTGATAGTTCAGCTACTGTGCTGATGGCTGCATTCCCCTTTCCCCTGATGCTTGGCCTCTGTTTTGGCTGTGAAACAGGCATGAGGCGCAGCATACTGACTGTTGTTAGTTGGTTAAACTAGACAAAGAAAAGTTACTTCAGAGGTTAGAAGAACTCTTTATTACTATACTACTGACCTAGACAAAGAAAAGTTCTATATAGAGAACGTTAGTCTAATAGTTAAGTAGATAGTATAGAAGGCACTTACACTTCAGAGGTTAGAAGAACTCTGAAGTGGAAGAGACGAAACAGACACCCTTATATACTCCAAGGGATGGTCTGTGCACACTGGGAATAAGTCCACAGGTGCCAGACAAAGTCCAAACAATAAACAGAGGGAGAAAGGCCATTGGCCACTACAGGAATCACATGTTACATGGTGTATCAGTCAGCTACTGCGGAATGTGAGAAAGAAAGTAATAATGATAATGTAAATAGTCCGAAACTCCGGTATCTAATCTAATCTACAAAGTAGCTAATCTAATCACCTGATGCCTGAAGCATCACCGAACATCTCCTGTGTTCAACATCCCTCCATGCTGAAGGCATCTGGTCATGGATGGGAAATGAGTTGGATGTGCACACTGCCATCGCCACAATTAAATGAGCATATCGCCAGCCAGAGATCCAACTTCTCTAACTCTCGAGTGCGGGTTGTGAGTTTTGCATACGAATTGTAGATTCGCTTATGCAAGCTGAATGCTTGACATATCTACTTTGTACACACCACTTGCGTCACTCTCGAGGTCGAGAACGTGCTCATATGGCATGGTGGGAAAGTGAAACTGGTATACACAGTCTCCAGATTCCAGCTCTCTCATTTCAGCATAAGTCCAAGTCCATTGACCATGGTTTCAAGCGATGCTCTTGGTAGAGACTTAGTAAAGCCATCTGCCAGCATCTCACCTGTGGGGGTTCGCACTAATTCAATTGTGTGCGACTCAATGTACCCCCTAATGGCATGGTACTTGATGGGTATATGCTTTGACCGCCTTCCTGTGACAGGGTTTAATGCCAAATCTACGGCACCCTTATTGTCACAGTGGAGTAGTATAGGAGAGGATACCTCATATCCTAATTCCTCCATAAAAGTCCTGTACCACATTGCCTGATTTGCAGCCTCAGAGAGGCTCATATATTCGGCTTCAGTGGTGGACTGTGCTACTGTTTTCTGTTTTCTGGAACACCATGAAATGGCACCGTTTGCCAAGAAAAACACATAGCCTGAGGTAGAGTGACAGTCCTCTTGATCTCCCCATGAGGAATCTGCAAAGCCATGAAGGCCACTCTCCCCATTCCCTCCAGAATACCGCAACTTGTAGTCTTTTGTACTATTAAGATACTTTAAGACATATTTTGCAAGTCGCATGTGATCTTGAGAGGGGTTGGAAGCGTACTGACTAAGGCGCGCCACAGCAAAACTGATATCGGGTCTGCTTCCAATCTGCACCCATAGCAGAGACCCCATCAACTGTTGGTACTTCTTTATCTCAGAAGTAGATGCCTGGCCTTCAAATTTGACCAGATGTACATCAGCGCCAGAGGGAAGAGGAGTATATACTCGGTTGGAATCCCTCATCCCAAACTTCTCAATAATAGATAAAACATAGGCTGCTTGGTCAATTTCCAGTGTCTTATTAGGACGATCCTGGTGATGTTAACTCCAAGGTAAGACTGGATTTCTCCCAAGTCAGTCATCTCATATCGATTAGATAGAGCTGACTTCAGCCACTTTATCTTATCATTTGAAGACCCAAGTATAGTAATGTCATCTACATAGAGAATGACATAAAGTGAATCATCCCCCTCCTTTTGATGAAACACATATACTCCTGCATCAGAGTACGTCCGAGTAAAGCCCAGTTCATTTAGAACTGCATGAAACTGTAATTCCATGCTCGGGATGCTTGTTTGAGACCGTATAAAGCTTTTTGCAGTCTACAAACTTTGGACTCTTGACCAGCAACGACGAAACCAACTGGTTGCTCCATATATATTTCTTCATCCAGATCGCCATGTAGGAATGCCGATTTGACATCCATCTGGTGGATTTCCCAATCCTCTAGCGTAGCTAGTGCTAGTAATAGTCTAAGAGATTCAAATCTGGCAACTGGAGAGAATGTTTCGTCGAAGTCCACCCCTTCTACTTGGGTGAAACCTTTTGCCATGAGCCTAGCACGAAACCGTCCATCTGGTTTCAGCTTAAAAACCCATTTTGACTTGACAGCCTTTCTTCCTTTAGGAAGATCTTCAAGGCGCCACACACTAAGTTTATCTAAGGCATCAATTTCATATTTACATGCCTCAACCATTCACTGGCATTGTCAGACTGCATTGCCTCCTGAAAAGTCAGGGGATCTCTATAAGAGACACCTGCGGCATTTAGCAATTCCATGTGCCCAAGTCTGGAAGAACCCTGCACGAACTCTGCATTATCCTCATTATAAAATCGAGGATTCATGCGGCGTGAACATCTAGGATGGGCAGTATCAAGATTTAAATCTTCCTGCACAGCCCTGTCACGTTGCTGAGACGTGGGCTTTCCCTAGTAAATACTGGTTGGGAAATTTTGCCAACATTCCTTTTAGTTTGTTTTTTGGCACGGATTCTCTGGGGGAGTTCAGATGGTTCCATGATTTGGGATGGTGGTGTCTGATAGATGGTTTGATTGTGTGTGTCAAGCTCATTATCGGGTGTGGTAGGCTC
This sequence comes from Multifurca ochricompacta, assembly GCA_022496185.1. Taxonomy (NCBI): domain Eukaryota; kingdom Fungi; phylum Basidiomycota; class Agaricomycetes; order Russulales; family Russulaceae; genus Multifurca; species Multifurca ochricompacta. The sequence continues at coordinate 7,310 of WTXG01000126.1, forward strand.
TGGATTTAATTGAGGAGGTTCCACTACCTCCTGTTCCTCAACCTCGGCTTCCTTATCTTTAGGAGCCTGAGGAACTGTGGCTATTGCTGGTTGAGGCTGGACAGGCCTCTCAACTTCTAAGACAAAAGGTGTAACTTTTTCCTTTTGCTTTCCCTTGCTGTCCTTTGCAAGGTTGGATGGGAAGGACCCTTCATCGAATGTCACATCTCTAGACAATACGAAGGATCGGGTATGCATATCCCAAAGAAGATATCCTTTTGAGTGGGGTGCATATCCGACAAAGACTGTCTCCCTGGCTTTGTGATCCAGTTTACGTCTTTTGTCCTCTGGGACAGTATAGTAGGCTAGGCAGCCAAATATTTTAAAATATGAGACATCTGGAATGTCCCCATCCAGAAGCTCAAGCGGTGTCCTCCACTTATTAGAGCGGATTGGCGTTCTATTGTATATGTGACAGGCTGTTCGCACTGCACATTCCCAGAAACCAAGGGAAAGACCAGCATGATGCAACATACTAGTAGCCTTTTCCATGATGGTTCTGTTGAACCTTTCAGCCCTTCCGTTTTGTTGTGGGGAATACGGCATTGTCAACTTATGCTCTATGCCAGCCTGCTCAAGTATTGACTTCAGCTCCCTATTGACAAATTCGCCACCTCGGTCTGTGTGTAAGGTCTTTATTTTCCTGTCTGTTTTATTTTCCAGGAATGCCTTAATGTTACAGAACACCGATGTAAAATCACTTTTGGCTTTCATAGCAACAACTAGGGCAGTTCTGCTAAAGTCGTCTATGAAAGTGGCGAAGTATAGGTTCCCTTGTATTGAAGTACATTGTAGAGGACCAACTAGGTCACTGTGGATGACTTCCAAGGGTGCTGAAGCTCTCTTTTGAGAGGGAGGGAATGGAAGACGGTGTGATTTTCCCATTTCACAGCCATAGCACGGCTTGTCTTCCACTTGGCTATTATCTATACTAAGACCTTTTACAGCCTTAGGAGCATGTCTTTTGAGGGCCTCTTTTGACATATGACCCATTCGCAAATGCCAGGTATCAAGGCTACTTGATGCAGATTTGTGGGAAGCAGTATTTAAATTCTGCACAGTTTTCCCAAAGACCCAATAGAGTCCCATAGCCTTGACACCTTCCACTATAATAGCATTATTGTACTTTATTTTGACCTCAGATGGAGAAAATTCCACTGAGCCACCTTTGTCTGTGATGCAGCTTGTCGACAGTATTCTCTCACTGCCAGGCATGTAGAAGACATTATTCAACTCTAACTCATAATTATTACGAGTTTGGAGTATGACTTTGCCTGTTCCTTCGACTTGGACTATAGAGCCATCTCCGATTGTCACTGAGTGTCCCTTGTGTGGGTAATACTCAGAGAAATCTTCTAAGTGTGGTGTAAAGTGAGTAGTGGCTCCACTGTCCATCATCCAAGGGTTGCTGCCATCATCGACTTCTTGTGTATGTTCTGTCATCATATAAAGTGAAATGCGAGGTGTCTCATGCACCTCCTGTATTCTGCCACTACCATTAACTATGGTAGCTATTTGTGTGGAGTTATTATGTACACTGGGGCCTTGCCCCTTCCTCTTGTTGCCCTTTTTGCCTGCATCAGCATTGGCTCTGTCCTGTTTCCTTTGCCGACATTCATTAGCCTTGTGGCCCGGCTTCTGGCAATAGAAGCAGGTGACATCATTGGACAATGATGCACCTGCAGGAGGTGGCGTGAAAGATACTTGTTTTTTGTTTTTGTTTTTGTTGACATGGGCTGCCTTGTTAAGGGCAGCCCCAACACCACTTCCTGCGGGGCCGGCTAGTTGGCTTTCCTCATTTAGGAACCTTTGTACAAGGTCCTGAGGGGAAAGGCGGTCAGGAGGACCTGACGCCAGGATAGAGCCAGCAATGGCTGAGTAGGATGGAGGTAGGGATTGGAGCAATATAAAGCTCATCTGGAGATCAGAGATCTCCATCCCATTTTCCTTGAGAGTACTCCTCACATCCAACACACGCTGCAACTGGGGTCTGAATTGCTTTCCTTCTTCCAAGCGGAAGGAGGATACAGAACACCACAAGTTGTAGGTGGCCATGCTACCTACTGAGCCATAGAGTGATTCCAATCGCTCATATTTGGCATTGACAGAAGGATAAGTTCTGTCAGAGGCAATTTGGGAGTATGTTTCCGGTGATGTGACCATCACCAGAACTCCCATGAGGACTTCCTCCACCCTATTCCATTCTAGGTACATAGGCTCAGACCAAAGCGCAAAGCGCTTGGCGTACTCGTCATCCTTCTCTCCATCCTCTGGCTTGGAGGATTCAGGAACTCAGGGGCATCATGTGTGATGTGCCTCTTCATTCCATTGATCCTAAGCAGGGCTGTGAACGACACAGACCACTGCTGCCAGTTGGAGCCGTCAAGCTTGTCGAACTTGAAAGTGGGGGGAAGACGATGGAAGACATTGAGATGATTTAAAAAGGTTGATCCTGGTTCCAAGGAGCAGTTAGAACCAGTTGTCCAGGTCTCATTGAAGAGGGCCCGTCCATTCTGTGGCGCTATGCTTCAGAACTTAAAAAAGTCCTGCCTCTGATGTGCGACTTCTAAGTAGTATAGTAGGCTGTCTAACCCCATTCTACAACAGATCCCAAGCCACATCAGGCGGATACTGTGTAAATAGAAGGGGAGTCATGTCATGGAGGAGCCAACCGCAAGTTCCACTAGAGACAAAGGGTATAGAGCCCTTCCTCTAGTGCTGGTGGTGGAGTCCATGATTAAGCCCTAGATGATTGGGGCCATGACTATAGTAGACTATTAGGTTTCCTCTGGTTGGGGCGAACCCCCAATGAAAGCAGCGGGTACTTCTGCCCAGAGACAAAACCCTCTAGCTACTGTGTAAATACTATAGTAGTTCAAGCCTACTTGTATCGAGCCCAAGCGTCATGGGAGTGACTACCCATGCCTTGTTCTAGACCCTAAACTCTACCAGCAGGTCGCTAAACCTGGCTTACGGATCGAGCCAAGCATTGACTGAACCTATAGCCTCAAGCCTTCTGGGCAAGTGGCCTACTAAGTCTATGGATGGGACGAAAACCCAGCTACAACTATGAATACTATTTACTTAGAGCGCACATGAGGAACTCAAGGTGTTTCACCCGCTTAGGGTCCCTCGTCACCTCTTGCAAGAATCCCCTGAGGGACTAGCCAGACAGATCAAGGTGGGCACATAAAGCGCACCACCTTGTGGACAGTTAAGGGCAAGAGAACGAAAATCGAAGCTCACTGTAAGACTGATTGGGAAAGAAGAGGTCTTGTAGCTTGGTGAGCTTTGAAGAAGGTTGGACTGATCAAGAGAAGGAGAAACAGATCAGTAAAGCGTGCCCAGGGCCCATAACCTGTGAAACAGGCATGAGGCGCAGCATACTGACTGTTGTTAGTTGGTTAAACTAGACAAAGAAAAGTTACTTCAGAGGTTAGAAGAACTCTTTATTACTATACTACTGACCTAGACAAAGAAAAGTTCTATATAGAGAACGTTAGTCTAATAGTTAAGTAGATAGTATAGAAGGCACTTACACTTCAGAGGTTAGAAGAACTCTGAAGTGGAAGAGACGAAACAGACACCCTTATATACTCCAAGGGATGGTCTGTGCACACTGGGAATAAGTCCACAGGTGCCAGACAAAGTCCAAACAATAAACAGAGGGAGAAAGGCCATTGGCCACTACAGGAATCACATGTTACATGGTGTATCAGTCAGCTACTGCGGAATGTGAGAAAGAAAGTAATAATGATAATGTAAATAGTCCGAAACTCCGGTATCTAATCTAATCTACAAAGTAGCTAATCTAATCACCTGATGCCTGAAGCATCACCGAACATCTCCTGTGTTCAACATTGGCCAGCATCTGTACCCTGTCCCTGTGGCTGACACCCATAGAATCTCTGACACTGTCCCTGCCAAACCTGACTCTGAATACAAGATGACTTTGGCTTGCATTTGCCCCTCCAGGCCACATGACCTGTAGGCACATGACCTATCATGTGACCCTTGACCATGTGACCTCTTTGACCATGTGATCTTGGGCTTTGATCATGACCCCTTAGATCATCTGACCCATCAATCACTTGACCCTCTTCTCTGACTCCTGTGGGAGTATTCCCACACTGATAGGACTCCTGTGGGGCTTCCCCACATGACTATGCTTCTGATAAGGCTTATCCTTATCATGGACTATATTTAACATCTTAGCTACTATTGGATGATAAGGACTTGATTATCTACAGTACCAGATCTCTGATACAGTACTTAAGACCCTGTAGACAGTCAGTAGAACCCCAGACTTGACATCTTGTACCTTCAGCCTAGATATCTCTGATTCGGAAATCTACTGCATCCTTTGCCCCTTCACATCTTTGATCTCTCTGAAGGGACCCCATTGCCTCTGGCAATGGGTGTGCACCTTTCCCTTTGAACCTGTCCCCTCCATCCTCTTTGGCTTTAGTCTGCTTGATGTGCTTTTGGCACTGCAGCTAAGCCCCATTCCTGCTTAACAGTCAGAGGGGATTAGCTCCCTTTGACTGACTCTTCCCGTCTCCCTCAGCACCTGGTTATGGTGCAGATCCATTCCATTTAGATGCTAGGAGGACCCAGTTGCAGTGTGCCGGGTCTGTCTTGCACACAGGATTCATTGCCCTGGGAGCATAGAGCCTGCCCCTTTGACATGAGCCCTGAACAAGTCCTGCGAGCCTGTGCACGTCGCACCGGAAACGCCCTGCCGAGCGTTACACCGGCACTTGTGGACTTATTCCCAGTGCGCACATGTTACGAACTACCCAGCGTACCAAACAGACGGCAAGACGCGGGGGACGCACAAGCAGTGACAGCAGCCGTGCAGGGTCTGCAAGGACATCGCCGGCTTAGTCATGATGTCCCACGCCGAAGTCCAGAAGACAGATACGGCATGAGGTACAGAAGCAGATCACATGACAGTAAGGTTTGATGCCTCATGTACAGAAGGACCCTGAACCTTAGTTGACGTGGGAAGACAGTGGCACTGGTTCTGATGGAAGGTTCCATAGTCACACGTCCAGAACCACAAGCGTCTAGATAAGCATGATAAGAACGGATGACTAAGCTAGTACCAGCATGTATATATACCCTAGCTAGTCTCGCTCAGATGGTTCCCCATCTTGAGCTCCTGTGACAATCAGTAGCCTTGTGGACCTTTAACTTCCTTCCTTGCGTCTCACCACCTGGACTCCTCTCTTTGGTGCTTTGTCCTTCCAGGGCCTTGCACACTGATTGGCTTGTGACTGAGCGTAGCGTTGGACTTATTGTCTTCCACATTGACCCAAGATCGTCCTGACCTTGTCTCTGTGACCTAGCTGCCCGCACTCGATCGCGTACGCCCCTCTGAGCGTAACAGCACAGACCATTTCCCCTGGCCCCTATGGGTATATAAGGGTGTCTGTTTTGTCTCTTTCACTTCAGAGTTCTTCTAACCTCTGAAGTGTAAGTTCCCTTTACTCTACTCTCTCACTACCTATAGACTAACCTATTATATTAGACTTGTCTTTCTTTAGGTGTGTAGATAGTAATATAGAGTTCTTCTAACCTCTGAAGTACTTGTCTTTCTTTAGCCTCACCGCTACTAACCACAGTCAGTATAACCAGCAGCATGATTGTTTGACAGCCCTAACCATCGGACACCTCCTCCTTCTCTTGTTCATCATCCTATTTGTATTGACCATCCAACCAACCCTCATCAGTTTCTTATCTACTACTCGCTTGACAGTCGACAGGAGTCTTGGGTGCCTGCCCAGTTTTCCAGAGAGGTCAGCTTTTTTGACCAATTTCCCTGCTACTTGGATGTGCTTCGTGATCAGGCTAATTACCTCCCTGGGACTCGCATTCCTATCTGCTTCCCTCACTTTCATAACATTCCTATTTGTCCTTGCATTGATCGACTCCTTCATTCCCCTCATTACCCCACCTCCCACTTTGTAAACCTCAATCTCTGTGCCAAAGTAGGATACTTGGCCCCCAACCCTCACACCTTCCCCAGTGGTCTCTTAGTCTATTCTTGGAATGCTTCCATTGCCCGCCTGGACCGCACCCTCTCCCCAGAATTGCAAGATGTCTTCAGTGGAGCCAGAGCCTTACTTCAGGGTTTGACCTGCTAGATGGACACTTTATCTGCATCTTTGGGACCCTGAGCTTCACTGATTTAGGAGTCTTGGTGGAGGAAAGATACTTTACAGTTCAGGACACACTCAGGAATCACTTAGAACTTGTCCCCTTCATTAACCCTGTCCGCTTACCTACCAATCCCCTTACCCTCCTCCCCATCCAGCCTGCAGACAGGTACTTGTGCTTTGAAGATATAGATTTCGATAGTAACCTCTAAACAGTATGTTGTGCACCTAACTGTAGAGGTCCCTAGTAAATAAAGACAACTCCTTGGTCCAGAAAATAGTGTCCTTTCCTGCAGAAAGAGAAGAGCATCTCCAACATGTCCAAAGACAATTCAACCACCTCTTCCAACTCCACAGAGAAGCACAACTCACCCTCCTCTACCCAGAACCACTTATCAGCACCCTCCATGATGACAGACAAGCAGAAGGTTGGTGTGATGTAGATACCATCTATCTTCCTCTTCGAATTCTCCTCCCCTTTGGACAAGTCCTCTCCCAAACCCAGTACAACCAGTTCCTGTCTGGACCCTGTCAGGCCATTCCTCGAGACTCCCAGCATCAACTCCTCTATTGGCATCTTGCTCAACTCACCCATTCCACAGGAGACCCCCTTGAAACACTCTTAGTCTGTGTCAATGACGAATACCTTTGGAAAGAACACATTCCCCCTTGCATCCCAGAACTTGAAACACTCTTGCTCAGAGGAGAACGCCTCTACTACCTCTCTACCTTTTGTCTAGACCACACCAGAATCAACCTTACCTTTGATGAGATCTGCCTTCACTCTGCTCCCTCCCCTTCTGGCTGGCGCCTCATAGAAACAGAAGGAATACAAATTGAATATCTGTGGACTGCTGATTACTGGGAGACCACCTCATGCAACCACTGCCCTTCCTTGTTAACCCCCCCATCTTCACAGACCCCCCCTATCTCCCCACCTACGCTGAACTTTCCCCAGAACCAGAAGAGCTTGCCTTCCCTACCCTTTCCCTTACAGCAGTCACCCAAGAAGAAGAATGCCTCACCCAGACCCAGACAGTCTTAATTGGTAACACTACCACTTGGTCTGATCTCGAGACCCCCACAGAAAACACCTCTGACTTTGAAGAAAGTTCCCTGTATCCAGACAACACTGCCTCTGTGACATTGACCTCTGTACCTGTAACTTTTGTCCAGATACTCCCCCTACCCCCCAGGCATAGTATTGTGGAGGCCTTCAGCCTTTGATACATACTTACCTTCGCATTACTCAATCTAAGTAGGGAAAAGAAATAAAAGACTCCTTTGCATCGTGGCTAGTATTACTGACTGGGCTATCAACCTGGCATCCCAAGACAGAAGAAGCCAGTCCAACTCCCCCCAAGACAGAAGAAGAAATCCTAGAAGATGTAGTAGCAATGACACACCTGCCACACCTGCCCCCCATCACACCTCCAGAAGACAAAGAGCACAAACCCACCCCAGCCCTAGTGCACCACCGCCAGAATGACCAATTCCCCCTGTCCCAGAACCCTTCCTTGCTCATCTAAACTACTCTCCCATCCCACCAACATCCACCCAGCTTGCCTCAATATCAACACCCTTCCTGAACCTCCCAGTAGTAGAATCTGATCAGTCTCAGTCTCAATCTCCTTCCATTGTTCATCAAGTCAACCACATCTACCCTGTTGTAATGCCTGGTGCAGGTGTTTGTCATGATGTGTGAGAAAGTCGTGTAGCAAAACTGTCACGAACCCCATCTCTTCCTACATTCTTTTTCTTGCCCAGCGACAACCCCACCCTACTGCCTACACTTCATTATCAGATCACATCTCCGTCATGGGACCTGTCACATGCTCTTCATCCATCCCCATGACTCTCTTGTTTATCCATGTTTACTTACTGCTGTCTCCACTTATCTCTTATCTTCTTATCATACAACCGGACATCTACTTAATCCCCTATCAGTAGAAGCCAGGCTCTATGCCCTCCGCTTCCGGATATTTGGGCCCACTTGACTCTGTGTTCCTTATCAATAGACGCTCACCTTGTTACATATATAAGTCCTCTGTAGATTACACTGTAACACTCAGACTCGACTTATTGAATACATCAGTGCTTGTCTTCCGGACTTCCCTTTGCTCCTTAAGGCCCAGTTGTCTCAGTGCTTCTGGCACTTCCTGCTCACCATCGTCTTAGAGTGCAGCCTCTTTGACTTTGACTTGTCACACTTTACTCCAAGGGATCTAGTTGGTCCCTTATCTGAACCCACATACCACGCTGTCACACAAGTCATGTGGAATGTCCCGCACCATACGTAACATCAAGTCGAGTCTCTCATTGTGGCTTCCAGCCACAGTCAGACCCTCTTTAAAGAAGAACCCATTGAACAAAGGGATGAGCCTGATCTTTCACAACAAGTACTTGGCTCTGCCACCTGGAAAGACTTTGAGTCCAAGTTTGGATACTACGTCTATCACGACGGAAGATACCAACCAGTAGAATACGATGACGAGAAAAGAGTTTGGTATTGTATCCGATACTCAGACAGCCGCCACTCTTGGGTCACTACAGGACCTGCCCCACCTGAATTTGGATTAGGGCTGTGGAGAGAAAATCCCCCAGCCATTGTTATGGACTCTGAACCAGAAGAGTATGTAGAAGAACACAGCAAAGAAGCACTGGTATTAGCGTCGACTACAACCCCAGTTGCACCTAAAGTTGTCACGTCCAGAGCCCCTGCTTTGACAACTCCCCAGATTTCCATCCAGTCTACCGACACTGTTACCCCATTCTATCAGACCATGTCCACCATCGCCGCTCAGCTCCCAGACCCAGCCCCTCCCCCTCCTCCACCTCCAGCCATGTTACCTCCAAACATCCCCCCACCCTCAGGACACCTGTCAGGAGTACTGCCACAGACGTTCTCAGGGGATCGTTCACAGAGCAAGAAGTTCATGTTGGAGTTCACAACATTTAAAAATTTCAACCATGACGTCCCCCAAATCATCAACCCCTTCCAACGAGCTAACCTCTTCCTATCTTTGATCAGGGGGGAGGCAGTGGACGATTGGACTATGGAGCAGCTTGAGTGGCTGAATGAACAGATTGAGAGTGGTCACCGCACCACCAGCGAAGGGCTTTGGGAAACTATCGCCCAACAATTCAAAGACATGTACACAGATGGGCAGGCCAAGCAGAAGGCTGCTCGAGAACTTAAGTCCCTGCGAATGGAGAAGGGAGAACTGGATGCCTATGTGGCGAAGTTCAGGAGCCTGGCTAACAGGGCAGGCTATGATACAGACGAAGAAGCAATGTTGGATCTCTTTTCCCAGGGGTTGCCCAATCCACTGGTGAAGAATATTATCCAGTTTCACCATCCCAATGACTGGGACGCATGGGTAGATGCTGCTTGATGACAACAGCAGGATTACCTGGATTTCCAGACATGCTTCGGGGTCAATACCAAGAAGGGAAAGACCCGCAACCAGTGGAAGGCCGCCTTTGGGGTCAAACCCGTGCACTCTAGTCAAAGAGATCCGAACACCATGGATACTTCAGCAGACAGAACCCGAGCCAGGGCCACGCTCACTGAAGATGAATGACAAACATTGATGAAAGAAGGATGGTGCTTTCGTTGCAAAGCACAAGGACATATGTTGAGGGAATGCCCAAAGAAGGGGGCATGAGCGGCTGAGGCTACGACTGCTCCAGTACATAACAACCCACCAACTGTTGAAAAGAAAACGCCAACAAAAGAGGAGAAAGCACAAGAAATATGGGCTAATATGATGAAGGAAAGTGAGGAAGTGCAAGCCATTCTGGTAGAGAAGGCATTCGCAAAGAAGGATTTTTGATTGGCTCAAACCCATCAGCCTGGACACGAGCACTACATGTAACCTCTGTGTATACTAGTCGCTTCAAGTCTTTGAAAATACCAGTACATTTCGAAACTACACAGAGGACGGCCGATCATGACATCCTGATCGATTCAGGAGCCACAGATAACTTCATCAGTCCATGAATGGCAAAAACCATGGGACTAGGGATGCTGGCACTTCCCCAGGAAAAGAATATCTGGAATATTGATGGAACTGCCAACCGAGCAGGAAAAATTACACACTACACCGACCTCAAGGTCCAAGTGGGGGAAAGAATGAAGATTATCTGCTTTCTAGTCACCAATCTGGGTGACGAAGATCTAGTTTTGGGATATCCCTGGCTTGCCGCCTTCGAACCAAGGATTAATTGGAGTGATGCGACCATGGACAAAGATTTCTACCCTGTCCTCATCACATTGATAGGATATGACTATGCCGTACAACATTTGGCAGTGCATAGGATAGAAGGAGAAGGTGAAGATCCAGGCTACTGTTTCACTACCAAAGCATCAGAACTTGCGCAAAAGGCAGTTGAGGGGCATGCGGAGAAGACATTTGAGGAGGTAGTACCAGAGGAGTATCATCGACACTGGAAGGTATTCTCCGAGGAGGAGTCCCAACATTTTCCGCCCGCGCAGCCATGGGACCATGCCATTGACTTCATACCCGACACCCCATCAGCAATCAACTGTAAAATCTACCCGTTGTCACAGGCAGAACAGACCGCGCTCATGGCATTCCTTGAGGAACATCTTGCAAAGGGGTACATTTGTCCATCGAAATCACCATACGCGTTGCCATTCTTCTTTATCAAGAAGAAGGACAGCAAACTTCAACCTGTTCAGGATTACCAATGGATAAACGCCTACACTGTAAAGAATGCCTACCCCTTGCTGCTCATCTCGGAGCTCATTGACACCATGAGGGATAAATCCCTGTTCTCCAAAATGGACATCCGTTGGGGTTACAATAACATTCGGATCAAAGAAGGAGACCAGTGTAAAGCAGCTTTTAAGACCAATCAGGGACTCTTTGAACCGAATGTCATGTTCTTTGGTCTTACCAACTCGCCTGCCACTTTCCAATCGATGATGAACCACATTTTCCGCAACCTTATTCTTACAGGCAAAGTGGTGGTGTACATGGATGATATACTGGTGGCCACCACTGATGACTTGACCCATCATTGGAGACAAGTGCACCAGGTGCTAGACATCCTACACGAACATGACCTGTACCTCAAACCAGCCAAATGTTCATTTGAACAGTCAAGTATGGAATATCTGGGAGTTATCCTGGAAGGAGGACATGTGCGGATGGATCCAGTGAAAGTACAAGGAATTCGGGAGTGGCCTGTACCCACATGCATCAAAGATGTGTGATCCTTCATTGGGTTTTGCAACTTCTATTAGCGATTCGTCCAGGGGTTTTCAGGCATTGCCCAACCATTGAACAGACTATTGAAAAAAGATGTACCTTGGCATTGGGCAGACGAACAACAACAAGCTTTCAAACAGATTCGGGATATTGTTGGCTCAGAACCAGTTCTCTTACAACCTGATCTGGAGAAGCCCTTTGAACTGGAAGTGGATGCGTCCCATTTTGCCAATGGCGCTGTACTAAATCAGTGAGATGCAGCTGGGCTCCTTCACCCAGTTGCCTTCTACTCCGAGACATTCTTGCCAGCAGAACGAAATTATGATATCTGGGACAGGGAACTACTGGCAATTGTCAAGGCACTACGACACTGGTGACCATATCTAGCAGGGACCCCCCATAAGACTGTCATCCACACTGATCATTCTAATCTCCTCTACTGGAAAGAACCCCATAAGATCAGTCGACGGGTAGCCTGCAAAGTCCTGGAGCTGGAAGAATATAACTTCATGTTGAAGCATATTGCAGGCAGTTGTAATGCATGGGCAGATGCCCTGTCACGACGACCAGATTTGAACAATGGAGAAGGGGACAACAGTGACATCACAGTACTCCCCGAAGAGGTCTTCGCAAAGACAGCGGTCGTCAGTCTCCATGACATGGACCTGTGGGCCCAGGTGTCGCAAAATATGAACCAACAATTATGTGAGTCATGGGCAGAGGCACATAACCTAAAGAAGATCGACAGCCTATGGTGGAAAGAGGGGGATCGTCTCGTTGTCACCGGTGGTGACAACATTAAGAGGGGGGTGATCCATTTTCACCACAACCTTCCCTCTGCAGGACACCCGGGTATTGCCAACACATATGCCCTAGCTAAATGAGACTATTGGTGGCCAAATATGAAGAAGGATGTGGAGGAATATGTGAAGGGATGTGCAGACTGCCAGGCTAACAAAGTAAACACACACCCACACCCACCAGCACCATTCCCAATCACACCAATGACATCACAACCATTCCAGACTATCACCATGGATTTTATCATCAAACTCCCTACCTCCAGAGGTTTCGACTCCATCTTGACCATCACTGACCACGATTGCTTGAAGGCGGCACTGTTCATACCATGTAACGAGTCCATCACGGCAGAGGAAGTAGCCAAACTCTACCTAGACCATGTCTACAGACATTACGGCCTCCCTGAGAAGATCATCTCAGACCGCGACCCACATTTCACATCCACATTCACCAGAGCGCTCTGCAAGACGCTGAACATAACCCAAAACATCTCTATGGCATATCACCCACAGACAGATGGACAATCAGAAAGGACAAACCAGTGGCTTGAGCAGTATCTTCGGTTCTGGTGCAACAGATGACAGGATGATTGGGCTGACTGGCTCGCCACGGCAGAATTTGCACGCAATTCCTGGCCCAATGGTACCACAAAAAGTTCTCCATTCTCTCTCATCATGGGATGGACACCCCAAGCCATATGGACTGGGAAACCTACAAATGTCCCTTCAGCTGTGCAGCGTATTGGCCAATGGGAGGAGATCAGGAAATCGGCCAATGAAAACCTGCTGAAGGCGCAAAGGACCCTGGCCGGGAAGCCCTCGAAGTTTACACCTTATCGGACCAATGACCTGGTATGGTTAGAAGGGAAGAACATTCACACGTCACATCCGATGGCCAAGTTGGCGCCCCGACGTCACAGACCCTTTAAGATAACAAGGAAGCTGTCAGATGTGTCATATGAACTCGAACTCCCCCCTTCATGGCACATTCATCCAGTCTTCCATGCCAAACTATTGACACCCTACAAGGAGACGCCCCTTCATGGAGAAAACTTCCCAAGACCCCTGCCTGACCTTATCGATGGAGAAGAAGAGTGGGAAGTAGAACGTGTTCTAGACTTGAAGCGACAAGGCTGAGGGCGCAAGCTGTACTACCTAATCAAGTGGAAAGGATTCCCGACCTCTGACAACTTGTGGGAACCAGCCAGCAATATCTTTGCCCCGACTCTTATCTCGGAGTTCCACGACTGACACCCAGAAGCGCCCAAGAACAGTTAAAAGAGCGACCCCAGACCTCGACCAAACCCCAGTACATGCCCCCCCAGCAGACTACTACCACCGAACACTCCATTATGTCTTTCATCGCTGCCTCTGCTGCCATTGATGCTTTCGCCTCCCTGATGACTATTGTAGAAAACTTCCCCTCAGCTCACCTGTCCACTCATCCCTCCTCCCCAATCGACTATGAAGCCATGGAAGCTCGTGCCAAGAACCAGTCCCCCAACCCAAACGACGACTTCACCCACTGTGAAGAGCCCCACCCCAACGATCTGCTCAATGGAGAGATTGACAACGAAGCCCCCGAATTTCCCTTCATCCCCAATAACCCCAACTCCTCCATGTACTTCCCCCTGGAGATCACCATGGCCAACGGCTCTATGGCAATTGCAAAATATATTTACTATACCAATGGAGGGATGGATGTAGCGGGGTGTATGAAGAAGGATGGACCAGTTTACGGGGCACCTGTCTACTTGGAGGAGAGGTATACAGGCCGGCTCCATCATACGCTGACCGATGAACAGTTGGGCCATCTTGCTGTGGAAGACTGCCGCGCTTTCGCAATCAAGGAAGTACTGAATGACATGAGGCTTCCACACCTCAAAGCAGAAGTCATGAGAATGCAGAAGAACATCACCTTGTGGAGGAGGTTGAACCAACAATACAAAGAACATGCAAAGATGATGGCAAGGTTGACCAACAGGATGTTCCAGTTGGAGCAGGAGATCGTGGAGATCAGAAAGAGGTTGGAGGTGGGAGATGTGTATCAGATGATCGCTGAAAGGTACGCTGACACCTTTGCACGACCCCTGTAATGGTTTGTGACGGGTCACGACACAGTTTGTGACAAAATGTGACATTTTTCGAGTCGCACACGCGCATGCGTTCTGTTTCGACTTGGCTGTAATCTCTAGCTCCGAGTCATATGACTGGAGCTAGTACTTCTTTTATCAGATCACTTAGTTGCACACAATAGAGGGCGCAACCCCTCCTACTTATTCTCATCTCAGTTCAGGGCATAACCCCTGGAGCATATGGCTACCTGGATACTTACTACAGCCTTCTTGTTAGCTTATATTCATTTGATTGTACCTCACTCAACATGTATTTAAGCTGCTAGGTTACTGAGACAGACCTTAAGTCTGTTCTCTTGTATCTAATACAGGTGTATTCGACTTCACAGATATCTACTTGAACTCCCTAAGTGGCAGCTTAAGGAGCCTTCCTCCTCAGAAACTCTGCAGGGCTGATTGCCGCTGCTCCCAACTTCGTTCCCTGCACGCACCCCCTCCTTATCGTCGTGGGCACTTGAAATCTTGAACTGGACTAGGCCTTCTTAGTTGGACCTTGAATCTTGAGTGCGCTGCATACCTCGAGAGCCTTTGGACATCGAAAACGCGACTAGACACAGTCGACACCTGGCTGTGACAACCCCTCCCCCCTCAAACATTGGGTGCCGCCCCGACGCTACTGCCGAGCTGTCTCGAGATGCCTCACTTACATGAAAATCCACGTGGGGAGACCTGCTGGTGCTGCGACAGTAAGTACCACATCAGTTGGAACTGTCCTCTCAACCGCAAGTGGTGTCAACATTGCCGAAGCAATCTCCACTGGAGTTGACACTGCATCTTCTGATGGGTAGGGGTGGCTCCAACAATCAACAACCCATCGGGGTGGTGTGGCAAGTGTCTTCGCCACAATGCCAGACATCGAGAACTTGATTGCCCCATCCACAATCTGTGCCGCGCATGTGGTCAATGCGGCCCGTATGGTTTCCTTCACACTCACACATGTCCGCAGGAGCTGGAGTCGTACACAATGGACAACTGTAATGTAGCCGATGATTACTTGGAGTTGGTACAGGATGATGATGGTACAAGTCGTTTCTAGCTGGGACTGCTAGAACCAGAAGAGGGGGTGATGTCACGAACCCTGTCTCTTCCTACATTCTTTTTCTTGCCCAGCGACGACCCCACCCTACCACCTACACTTCATTATCAGATCATGTCTCCGTCGTGGGACCCGTCACATGCTCTTCGTCCATCCCTGTGACTCTCTTGTTTATCCATGTTTACTTACTGCTGTCTCCGCTTATCTCTTATCTTCTTATCATACAACCGGACATTTACTTAATCCCCTATCAGTAGAAGCCAGGCTCTATGCCCTCTGCTTCCGGATATTTGGGCCCACTTGACTCTGTGTTCCTTATCAATAGACGCTCACCTTGTTACATATATAAGTCCTCTGTAGATTACACTGTAACACTCAGACTCGACTTATTGAATACATCAGTGCTTGTCTTCCGGACTTCCCTTTGCTCCTTAAGGCCCAGTTGTCTCAGTGCTTCTGGCACTTCCTGCTCACCATCGTCTTAGAGTGCAGCCTCTTTGACTTTGACTCGTCACACTTTACTCCAAGGGATCTAGTTGGTCCCTTATCTGAACCCACGTACCATGCTGTCACACAAGTCGTGTGGAACGTCCTGCACCAGATGTAACAAAAACTACAAAGTCAGGTGTATACTGTCTTTCAAGTACATGGAGGTCGGGTGAGAGGTCAATACCAAGGAGCTAATCCCTTAGTACCGGTGAGTGGAAGAGTGCCAGAAGCACTGAGACGATTCAGAAGTCAGGTCTCAGGAATCACCCAGAAGGTAATGCACCAAGTTGATTGAGAAGTCAAGTCTGAGCCATACAGGGCTATCTACATAGGTCTTATATACATAACAGAGTCGGAGTCTAAATCAGAGTATCGTACTTGATGTATCAACGAAGTCATAATCTAGCTAAAGTGGGAATGGAATCAAGTGGGCCAGGTGAGAATATATGCAGATGAATCTGGTATAGTCATGATTCTGGTGGGAAAATACGTAAGAGTTCTTGTGTAAGGTATGAGTCAGAGATAAGCACAGCCTCGGTCGAAGATAAGGAACAAATATGTACAAAGAGAGTCATAATGTGATCAACAAAGAACAAACAAGGCCAAACGGCATGTCACATGAAGGAGAAAGGGAAAAGAGATGATGCAGCAGGGTTTGTAACATTACCCCCTCTCTAAGTCCTAGCAGAGCCAGCTAGAGTGGCATACCATTGTCATCCTGTACCAGGGAGAGGTAGTCATCGGCTATGGCATAGTGGTCAGCATTGTAGTTCTCCTTCTCTTCATCTGTGGGACAAACATGTGTTCATAGAAAACCGTAGGGCCCTTGCCTCCCACAGCAAAAGCAGCTGTTGTAAACATGACAATTGATTTCACGATGCCTGGCGTTGTGAGAGAGACATTTGCTGCACCACCCTGACAGGTTTTGGACAGTAGGGGCCTGTGTAAGTCGGCGGAACAAGCATTGACGGCTCCAGTGGGAGGTGCTTTGACAATGTCAACATCGCTTCTTGGCCAAGGGGCAACACCAACTAAGGTGGTACTTGCTGCTGCAGTGCTGGCAAAGCTTCCCATCAGGATTTTCATGGAGGCATGGCATTTTGAGGCAGTGCGGGTTAAGCCGAGGTGCGAGGTCAAGGCGGTGTCAGGGAAGGGGTTGGGCAAAAATGTCTGCATACTGTTCAGATATAATCTGATATGCTTCTCCAAGTTCTAGCTGTGCCCTGATGCTGGCCAGATGCTGCTCTATGTCAAAAACCCCCCAATTGAGCTTTACCATTTGTCATTCATAGTCATGACGCTGCATTTCCAAGTTGTCCCTCAGCACTTGGAACTTGCACAACCAGGCAATCTCAGCAGTCAGCCGTGGCATGCGTAAGTCTTGAAGTACCTCATTAATTGCAAAAGCACACAGGTCATGGGCTGACAGATGTTGTAGGTGCTCTGGCCCCAAGACGTAGTGGAGTTGATCAGTCTTCTTTTCTTCAAGGTATACTGGAGCCCCATAGACTGGTCCTCCCCTTTCCAAACACCCGGTGATGTCCATACCTTCATTTGTGTAGTAAATGTATTTGGCGATTTCGGTCGTGCCATCATTCTTGGCCATTGGAATCATTAGCAGGAAATAAAATGGCAAGTTGCGGTTGTTAGGGAAGAAAGGGAATTCAGGGGCCTCGTCACCAAAGTCAACATTGATCAGGTCATTTGGGTGAGGTTCTTTGGGGAGAGTAAAATCCTCGTTGACATCAGTGGTTCTGATTTGTTCAGCCAGCGTGGCGGTTGCATCATAATCAATAGGAGAAAGTGGGTGAGAAGGAGGATGCACAGGAGAAAGTAGGGGAAACGCATTGATGGCAGCAGAGGCGTGAACTTGTGAGGGAGACATGGGCTGTTTTCTGAGTGGTTGTGAAGAGGGGAGTTGTCCAACAGCACATATTCTGTCTTGCTCTTTATCTGCTTCAGGGTGGCGTCTATAGAAGTCTTCGATTAATTTGGGTGCCAAGACATCCACAGCAGGCTCCCACAAGTTGTCGGCATCGGGGAACCCCTTCCATTTGATGAGATAATGGAGTTGGCATTTGTGCCCTTGGCCTTTCCATTTTGCATCAGCTATCTGCTCTACTTCCCACTCTGGTTCGCCTTTGATCAATTCAGGAGGAGGTCGTGGGAAGTTCTGTCTGTGAATCAAAGTTTCTTTGTACAGTGTAAGAAGACTAGCATGGAAAACGGGGTGTATTTTCCATGTGGGAGGCAGCATCAATTTGTACATAATGTCCGAGAGCTTCTGTTCAATTGAAAAGGGACCATGGTGTCTGGGAGCTAATTTCGCCATTGGGTGTGACATGTGGATATTATGCCCTTCTAGCCAGACTTGATCTCCGACCTGGTAGGGTGTAAACTTAGTGGGCTTCTCAGCCAGGGTCCTTTGCGCCTTCTGGAGATTCCAATTGGCCAATTCCCGTATTTCCTCCCATTGGCCGATACGCTGTGCCACCGATGGCACATTGGTAGGTTTATTCGTCCATGTTGTGTGGGGGTTCCATCCCATTATAAGGGAGAAGGGGGAAGTCTTAGTCATTCCATTTGGCCAGCTGTTGTGTGTGAATACTGCCATTGCCAGCCATTCTGCCCAGTCGTTCTGCCTTTCATTGCACCAGAAGCGAAGGTACTGTTCTAGCCACTGGTTGGTTTGTTCTGACTGTCCATCCGTCTGAGGATGATATGCCATAGAGATGTTCTGTTGGATGTCAAGGCATTTACAGAGAGCTCGAGCGAACATGGATGCAAATCATGGGTCCCAGTCGGAAATGATCTTTTGGGGGAGTCTGTAATGTCAATAGATGTGGTTTAGGTAAAGTTTGGCGACTCCCTCGGCTGATATTGTTTCATTACAGGGGATGAAGAGAGCAGCTTTCGAACAGTCATGGTCCATAATAGTGAGTATTGAGTCATAGCCTTGTGACTGTGGTAACTTGACAATGAAATCCATGGCAATGGTCTGAAAAGGGGCAGTTGCAATTGGCATGATGGGTGAAAGCACTGGTGGTCTTGGGTGAGTGTTTACTTTATTGGCTTGACATTCTGCGCATCCTTTGACGTATGCTTCTACATCCTTTTTCATATTTGGCCACCAATAATCTCATTTGGCAAGGGTGTAGGTATTTGCAATCCCTGGGTGTCCTGCAGAGGGAAGGTCATGGTGAAAATGGATCACCCCCCTCTTAATGTTGTCACCACTGGTGACAACCAGTCGATCACCATCTTTCCACCAGAGGCTGTTTCTCATCTTTATGTTATGCGGCTCTGCCCAGGATTTGTGTAATGCCTGGTGCAGGCGTTCAGCACAATGTGTGACAAGTTGCATAGCAAAACTATGAAGTCAAGTATGCACTGTCTTCCAAGTACATGGATGTCAGATGAGAAGTCAACACCAAGGAGCTAATCCCTTAGTATCAGTGAGTGGAGGAGTACCAGAAGTACTGAGACAATTCAAGAGTTGGGTCTTAGGATCACCCAGAAGGTAATGCACCAAGTCAATTAAGAAGTCGAGTCTAAGGCATACAGGCTATCTAGGCAGGCCTTATATACATAATAGAGATTGGAGTCTGAATCGGAGTAACATACTTGATGTATCAATGAAGTCATAATCTAACCAGATAGGGAACGGAGTCAGGGTGGGCCAGGTGAGAATATACGTAGACGAATCTGGTATAGTCGCGATTCTGGTGGGAAAATATGTAAGAGTTCTGATGTAAGGTATGAGTCACAGATAAGTAAGAAGTCAAGTCATAGATAAGAAACAAACAAGTACAATGCCGGTCACAACACAGTCAATAAAGGGCAAGCACGACCAAACAGCAAGTCATGTGAAGAGAAAAAGGAAACAAGATGACACAGCAGGGTTTGTAACATTACCCCCTCTCTAAGTCCTAGCAGAGCCAGCTAGATTGGCATACCATCATCATCCTGGACCAGGGAGAGGTAGTCATTGGCTATGGCATAGTGGTCCGCATCGTAATTCTCCTTTTCTTCATCTTTGGGGCAAACGTGTGTTCATAGAAAACTGTAGGGCCCTCGTCTCCCACAGCGAAAGCAGCCATCATAAACATGACAGTTGATCTCTTGTGTTATGTCCAGTGCGGGACGTTCCACATGACTTGTGTGACAGTGTGATACAGGGGTTTGGATAAGAAACCAATAAGGTCTCTTGGAGTGAAGTGTGACAAGTCAAAGTCAGAGAGGCTGTACTCTAAGACGATGGTGAGCGGAAAGTGCCAGAAGCACTTGAGACAGACAGATGTTTCAAGAGGACAAGTCCAGAAGACTAGCACTGATGTATTCAATAAGTCGAGTCTGAGCTCTACAGTGTAAACTATAGTTGACTTATATACATAAGAAGATGGGCGTCTACTGATAAGAATCACGGAGTCAAGTGGGCCCAAATATATGGAAGCGGAGGGCGTAAAGCCTAGCTTCTGCTGATAGGGAATTAAGTAGATGTCCGGTCATACGATAAGGAGATAAGCGATAAGAGAAAATGTCAAAAGGTAAACATAAGTAAACAAGAGGGTCATGGGGATGGACGAAGAGCACGTGACGGATCCCACGATGGAGACATGATCTGGTAATGAAGTGTAGGCGGCAGGGAGGGGTTATCATTGGGCAAGAAAAAGAATATGGGAAGCGATGGGGTTTGTAACATCACCCCCTCTTCTGGTTCTAGCAGTCCCGGCTAGAAACGACTCATACCATCATCATCTTGAACCAACTCTAGGTAGTCATCAGCTACATTACGGTCATCCATGCTGTACGACTCCAACTCCTGCGGGCATGCGTGGGTACGGAGGAATCCATATGGGTCACGCTGACCACATGCGCGGCACAAGTTGTAGACAGGGCAGTTGATCTCTTTATGCCCAGCATTGTGACGAAGACACTTGCCACACCATCCCGATGGGTTGGTGATCGTCAGGGCCACCCCTACTCGCCGGAAGATGCAGTGTCGGCTCCAATGGAGATTGCTACGGCAGTGGCGACACCATTTGCGATTGAGCAGGCAGTTCCAACTGATGTGGTACCTGCTGTCGCAACACCAGCAAGTCTCTCCGCGGGGGTTTTCATGTAGGCATGGCATCTCGAGTCAACTCGGCAGCAGCGTCGGGGCTGCGCCCAAGGTTCAAGGGGGGAGGGGTCGCACATAAGTGTCAGCGTACCTTTCAGCAATCGTTTGATACGTGTCTCCTTTTTCCAACCTCTTCCTGATCTCAACAATCTCCTGTTCCAACTGGAACATCCCATTCGTAAGCCTGGCCATCATCTTCGTGTGCTCTTTGTATTGCTGGTTCAATGTCCTTCGCAATGTGATGTTCTTCCTCAATCTCATGACTTCTGCCTTCAGGCGCGGGAGCCTCATATCGTTCATCACTTCATCAATTGCAAAGGCGCGGCAATCCTCCACGGCAAGGTGGCCCAACTGTTCATCAGTCAGCGTGTGATGAAGCCGACCTGTGTACCTTTCGTCCAGATACATGGGAGCCCCGTAGACCGGCCCATCCTTTTCATACATCCTGCCACATCCATTCCTCCATTGGTATAGTAAATGTACTTCGCGATGGCTGTGGTTCTGTCGGCCATGGTGATCTCTAAGGGGAAATACATTGAGGAATTGGGGTTGTTGGGAATGAAAGGGAACTCGGGGCTTCATCATCATCTCCCCATTGAGTAGGTCGTTGGGATGGGGGTCTTCACTGTGAGTGAATCGTTGTTTGGGTTCGGGATTGGTTTTGATACGGCCTCCGCAGCTTCATAATCGATGGGGGAAGAGGGACGAGTGGATGGGTGAGCAGATGGAAGTTTTTGACAATAGTCATGGGAGAAGCAAAAGCGTCGATGGCAGCAGAGGCGGCGATGAAAGACATGATGGACTGTTCTGTGGTGTAATTCGCTGGGGGAGCATATACTGGGGAATCCAAGAGAGTCTGGGACTGTTCTTTTAACTGTTTTTGGGCGCTTTTGGGTGCGGGTATGGAACTCCGTGATAAGGACTGGGGCAAAGATATCTCCGGCTGGTTCCCATGAGTTGTCAGAGGTGGGAATCCCTTCCACTTGACTAGGTAGTACAGTTTGCGCCCTCGGCCTTGTCGCTTGGAATCTAGAATGCGTTCCACTTCCCACTCTTCTTCTCCATCGATAAGGTCAGGTGGGGGTCTCGAGAAGTTTTCTCCATGCAGGGACGTTTCCTTATATGGTGTGAGAGTCTGGCATGGAAGACCGGATGAATGCGCCATGTAGGGGGAGTTCAAGTTCGTATGACACATCTGACAGCTTCCTTGTTATTTTGAAAGGTCCGTGACGTCGGGGCGCCAACTTGGCTGTTGGATGTGAGTGTGAATGTTCTTCCCTTCCAACCATACCAGGTCATTGGTCTGATAGGCATAAACCTTGTCGGCTTCTCTGCCAGGGTCTTTTGCCCTTCAACAGGTTCTCATTGGCCGATTTCCTGACCTCTTCCCATTGGCTGATATGCCGCGTGGCTGAAGGGACGTTCACCGATTTTCCTGTCCATGTGGCTCGAGGTGTCCATCCCATGATAAGTGAGAATGGGGAATGTTTGTAGTGCCATTGGGCCAGGAGTTGTGTGCAAATTCTGCTGTTGCAAGCCAGTCCCCCAATCGTCCTGATGTCCGTTACACCAAAAGCGAAGATACTGCTCGAGCCACTGATTTGTTCTTTCTGATTGTCCATCTGTCTGTGGGTGGTACGCCGTAGAGATGTTTTGGGCAATATTCAGCGTCTTGCAGAGTGCTCTGGCGAATGCAGATGTGAAGCGTGGGTCACGGTCTGAGATAATCTTTTCGGGGAGACCATAGTGTCTGTAGACATGATCCAGGTAGAGTTTGGCCACCCTTCTGCTGTAATGGACTCATTGCAGGGTATGAACAGCGCCGCCTTTGAGCAATCATGGTCAGTGATGGTCAGGATGAGTCGAAACCTCTGGAGTTGGGAGTTTGACTATGAAGTCCATGGCGATGGTCTGGAATGGTTGTGAAGCCGTTGGCGTAATTGGGAATGGTGCCGGTGGATGTGGGTGCGTATTCACTTTGTTAGCCTGGCATTCGGCGCATCCCTTCACGTACTCTTCCACATCCTTTTTCATATTCGGCCACCAGTAGTCTCGTTTGGCAAGCGTGTAGGTGTTAGCAATGCCTGGGTGTCCTGCGGAGGGGAGGTCGTGGTGAAAATGGATCACCCCCCTCTTAATGTTGTCGCCACCGGTGACAACAAGTCGATCCCCGTCCTTCCACCAGAGGCCGTCGATCCTCTTCAGGTTATGTGCCTCCGCCCATGTTTCACATAACTGTTGATTCATGTTTTGCGAAACCTGGGCCCATAGATCCATGTCGTGAAGACTGACAATGGCTGTCCTCGCAAAAACTTCCTCTGGGAGTACCATCACATCATTGTTGTCTTCCGCACCATTATTCAGATCCAGTCGCCTTGATAGGGCATCTGCACAAGCATTACGACTTCCAGCAATGTGCTTCAGTTCAAAGTTGTATTCTTCGAGCTCTAGGACTTCACGAGCAACCCATCGGCTTATTTTGTGAGGTTCCTTCCAATAGAGTAGGTTGGAGTGATCAGTATGAATGATAGTCTTGTAGGAAGTCCCTGCTAAGTATGGCCGCCAGTGTCGTAACGCTTTTACTATGGCCAATAGTTCTCTATCCCAAATGTCATAATTTCGTTCCGCTGGTGAGAATGTTTCTGAATAAAAGGCTACAGGGTGGAGAAGTCCCATCGTGTCTCGTTGATTCAGTATGGCACCATTCGCGAAGTGAGATGCGTCAACTTCAAGTTCAAAGGGTTTCTGCAGATCTGGTTGTAAAAGGACCGGTTCTGAGCTGATGATGTCACAAATTTGTTCAAAAGCCGTTTGATGCTCCTCCGTCCAATGCCAAGGGACGTCTTTCTTCAGTAATCCGTTCAGTGGTTGGGCGATCCCTGAGAATCCCCGAACAAAGCGTCGATAGAAGTTACAGAAACCGATAAAAGACCGCACGTCCTTGACACACGTAGGCACTGGCCATTCCTGGACTCCTTGCACCTTTATAGGGTCCATCCATACTTGTCCTCCCTCTAGGATAACTCCTAGGTACTCTACACTTGGCTGTTCGAATGAGCATTTGGCGGGTTTAAGGTACAGATCGTGTTCGTGAAGGATGTCCAACACCTGATGCACTCGTTCTCGATGGTGGGTCAGGTCATTCGCGGTGGCAACCAATATGTCGTCCATGTAAACCACTACTTCGCCAGTGAGAATGAGGTCGCGGAAGATGTGGTTCATCATCAATTGGAAGGTAGCAGGTGAGTTGGTAAGGCCAAAAAACATAACATTTGGTTCGAACAGCCCCTGATTGGTCTTGAAGGCCGCTTTACATTGATCCCCATCTTTGATTCGAATGTTATTGTATCCCCAGCAGACGTCCATTTTGGAGAATAAGGACTTATCCCTCATGGTGTCGATGAGTTCCGAAATAAGTGGCAAGGGGTAGGCGTTTTTCACAGTATAGGCGTTTATCCATCGGTAATCTTGAACAGGTCGAAGTTTGCCATCTTTCTTCTTGATAAAGAAGAACGGTGATGCGTATGGTGATTTTGACGGTCTAATGTATCCTTTTGCAAGATGTTCTTCCAGGAACGCTGTAAGCACGGTTTGTTCTGCCTGTGACAACGGGTAGATTTTGCAGTTGATTGCCGATGGGGTATCAGGTATGAAGTCAATGGCGTGATCCCATGGTCGCATGGGGGGGAAGTGTTGCGATTCCTCCTCTGAGAACACTTTCCAGTGTCTATGGTATTCCGCTGGTACCACTTCTTCAAATGTCTTTTCCATATGCCCCTCTACTGCCTTCTGCGTGAGCTCTGATGCTTTGGTAACGAAACAGCAGCTTGGGTCCTCCTCTTTTGTTACTGCTGCTGTAGAGTGTTGGGCTGCATAGTCATACCCCATAGATGTAATGAGCACAGGGTAGGAGTCCTTGCTCATTGTCGCATCACCCCAATTGATCTTGGGTTCGAATGCAGCAAGCCAGGGATATCCCAGAACTAAGTCTTCTCCGCCTAAGTTGGTGACTAGGAAGCGTATTGTTTTTGTCTTCTCCCCCACCTGGATGTTCAGGTCAGTGTAATGCGTAATTTTTCCTGCCCGATTGGCAGTCCCGTCAATATTCCAGATATTCTTTTCTTGAGGGAGTGCCAGCATTCCTAATCCCATGGTTTTCACCATCCGTGGGCTGATGAAATTGTCGGTAGCTCCTGAGTCAATCAGGATGTCGCGATCGGCCGTTCTCTGTGTAGTCTCGAAATGTACTGGTATTTTCAACGATTTGAAGTGACTAGTATACACAGAGGTTACATGTAATGCTCGTGCCCAGGCCAATGGGTTTGAGCCGATCAAAAATCCTTCTTTGCGAATGCCTTTTCCACTAGGATGGCTCGCACTTCTTCACTTTCCTTCATCATGCTTGCCCATATTTCCTGTGCCTTTTCTTCCTTCGTCTTTTTGTTGACGGTCGGTGGATTGTTATGGACTGGTGCAACCGTCGCTTCCGCCACTCGTACCCCCTTTTTCGGGCATTCCCTGGACATGTGCCCTTGCACCTTGCAGCGAAAGCACCTTCCTTCTTTCATCAATGTTTGCCTTTCATCCTCCGTGAGCGCAACCCGGGCTCTGGTTCTGTCAGCAGAGGTGTCCATGGCATTCAGATCCCTCTGACTAGTATGTGCGGGTTTGACTCCAAAGGCGGCCTTCCATTGGTCGCGGGTCTTTCCCTTCTTTGTGTCAACCCCAAAACGCGTCTGGAAATCAAGGTAATCTTGCTGCTGTCGGCGAGCAGCATTGACCCATGTATCCCAATCATTGGGATGATGAAACTGGATGATGTTTTTCACCAGTGGGTTGGGCAACCCCTGGGAGAAGAGGTCCAGTGTGGCCTCTTCATCGGTGTCATAGCTGGCTCTGTTGGCCAGACTTCTGAACTTCGCTACGTAAGCGTCAAGTTCTCCCTTCTCCATTCTAAGGGACTTAAGCTCTCGAGCGGCCTTCTGTTTGGCCTGCCCATCCGTGAATGCATCTTTAAATCTTTGGGCAATGGTTTCCCAAAGGCCCTCGCTAGTGGTACGACAGCCACTTTCGATTTGTTCGTTCAGCCACTCCAGCTGTTCCATGGTCCAATCATCTACAGCCTCCCCTCGGATTAGAGAGAGGAAGAGGTTTGCATGTTGGAAAGGGTTAATGATCTGGGGGACGTCATGGTTGAAGTTCTTAAAGGTCGTGAACTCCAGCATAAATTTCTTGCTTTGCGATCGATCCCCAGTGAACGTTTGGGGCAGTACTCCCGACAACTGCCCTGATGGTGGGGGAATGTTGGGTGGTAACATGGCTGGTGGAGGTGGGGGGGGAGGTGCTGGGTCTGGGAGCTGGGCGGCAATAGTGGACATGTTTTGGTAAAATGGGATGACGGTGTTGGTGGACTGTATTGAAATCTGGGGAGTTGTCAAAGCAGGGGCTCTGGACGTGACAACTGCCGGTGCAACTGGGGTTGTAGTCGACGCTAATACCAGTGCTTCTTCACTATGTTCTTCTACATACTCTTCTGGCTCAGAGTCCGTAACAATGGCCAGGGGATTTCTCTCCACGGTCCTAAACCAAATTCAGGAGGAGCGGGTCCTGTAGTAACCCAAGAGTGTCGGCTGTCCGAATATCGGATACGATACCAAACTCTTTTCTCGTTGTCATATTCTACCGGTTGGTATCTTCTGTCGTGATAGATGTAGTATCCAAACTCGGACTCAAAATCTTTCCAGGTGGCAGAGCCAAGTACTTGTTGTGAAAGGTCAGGCTCGTCCCTTCGTTCAATGGGTTCTTCTTTGAACAGGGTCTGACTGCGGCTGGAAGCCACGATGATAGACTCGACTTGATGTTATGTCCAGTGTGGGATGTTCCACACGACTTGTGTGACAGCATGATACAGGGGTTCGGATAAGAAACCAATAAGGTCTCTTGGAGTGAAGTGTGACAAGTCAAAGTCAGAGAGGCTGTACTCTAAGACGATGGTGAGCGGAAAGTGCCAGAAGCACTTGAGACAGACAGATGTTTCAAGAGGACAAGTCCAGAAGACTAGCACTGATGTATTCAATAAGTCGAGTCTGAGCTCTACAGTGTAAACTATAGTCGACTTATATACGTAAGAAGATGGGCGTCTACTGATAAGAATCACGGAGTCAAGTGGGCCCAAATATACGGAAGCGGAGGGCGTAAAGCCTAGCTTCTGCTGATAGGGAATTAAGTAGATGTCCGGTCATACGATAAGGAGATAAGCGATAAGAGAAAATGTCAAAAGGTAAACATAAGTAAACAAGAGGGTCACGGGGATGGACGAAGAGCACATGACGGATCCCACGATGGAGACGTGATCTGGTAATGAAGTGTAGGCAGCAGGGAGGGGTTATCATTGGGCAAGAAAAAGAATATGGGAAGCAATGGGGTTCGTAACACCCTGTCTCCAGCCTTTTCTGAATCTCCACCAGCTCCTGTTCTACCTGGAACATTCCATTGGTTAATCGTGCCATCATCTTCACATGCTCCTTATACTGTTTGTTGAGCATTGTGCGCAGTGTCAAATTCTTCTGCAGTCTCATTACTTCTGCTTTGAGACATGGAAGGCACATGTTGTTCAGCACCTCGTCGATCGCAAAGGCACAAGAATCCTTGGCGGCCAGGTGCCCGAGCTGTTCATCGGTCATCGTATGGTGCAGACATCCTGTATACCTTTCTTCTAAATAGACCAGGGCCCCATAGACAGGGCCATCTTTCTTCATACATCCGGTGACATCCATCCCTCCATTGGTATAGAATATATATTTGGTGATGGCGACTGTCCCATCAGCCATGGTGATCTCAAGGGGGAAATACATTGACGAGTTTGGGTTGTTGGCAAAGAACAGGAACTCAGGCACTTCGTCATCCAATTCCATACCTAACAGGTCATTTGGGTGCGGCTCCTCGCTGTTCAAAGTTGTCATTCAGATTGGGGGATTGATTCTTAACCTGAGCTTCAGCAGCCTCATAGTCGATGGGTGAGGAGGGACGTGCAGAGGGATGAGTGGAAGGGAAGTTCTCGACAACTACAGTGGTGGCAGTGAAGGCATTGATAGCGGCATTGGCAGTGATGAAAGACATGATAGATTGGATGGTAGAACGTTGCTGTGAGAGCATGTACTGGGGGGGTATGATTGGAGTCTGAGGTCGTTCTTTTAACTATCTTTGGGTGCCTCTGGATGTTGGGTGTGGAACTCCGAGATAAGGACCAGGGCAGAGATATTCCTGGCTGGCTCCCACAAGTTGTCAGAGTCTGGGAATCCTTTCCACTTAATGAGGTAATGTAGCTTGCACCCTCAGCCTTTACATAGAGAGTCTAGAATATGCTCCACTTCCCATTCTGCTTCTCCATTGATTAATTCAGGGGGGGGTCTCGGGAAGTTTTCCCCATGCAGGGATGTCTCTTTGTAAGGTGTCAAAAGTCTGGCATGGAAGACTGGATGGATCCTCCATGTGGGTGGAAGCTCAAGTTCATATGACATGTCTGACAGCTTCCTTGTTATCTTGAAGGGTCCATGACATTGGGGTGCTAGTTTGGCTGTTGGGTGTGATGTGTGAATGTTCTTTCCCTCCAGCCACATGAGGTCATTGGTTTGATAAGGTGTGAATTTCGAAGGTCTTTCTGAGAGGGCCTTTTGCGCCTTTAGCAGGTTCTCATTGGCTGATTTCCTGATCTCCTCCCATTGGCTGATATGCTGTGCCGCTGATGGGACATTTGTGGGTTTCTCTGTCCAGGTGGTTTGCGGCGTCCATCCCATGATAAGTGAAAATGGGGAGGTTTTGGTGGTGCCATTGGGCCAGGAGTTGTGCGCAAACTCTGCCATGGCTAGCCAGTCAGCCCAATCATCCTGTTGTCCATTACACCAGAATCACAGATATTGTTCCAGCCATTGGTTTGTCCTTTCAGATTGTCCATCAGTTTGGGGGTGGTAGGCTGTCAAGATGTTTTGAGTTACATCCAGGACTTTGCAGAGTGCCCTAGCAAAGGTGGAGGTGAAGCGTGGGTTGCAGTCAGAGATGATCTTTTCGGGGAGGCCATAGTGTCTATAGACATGATCCAGGTAGAGTTTGGCCACTCCTTCTGCTGTGATGGACTTGTTACAGGGTATGAATAATGCCACTTTGGAACAGTTGTGATCTGTAATGGTCAGGATCGAGTCAAAACCTCTGGAGGTGGGGAGTTTGACAATGAAATCCATAGCGATGGTTTGGAATGGCAAAGTGGTTGTAGGCGTAATTGGGAATGGTGCTGGTGGGTGTGGGTGTGTGTTTACTTTATTGGCTTGGCAGTCCATGCATCCTTTCACATAGTTCTCCACATCCTTTTTCATGTTTGGCCACCAGTAATCTCATTTGGCAAGTGCATACATGTTGGCAATGCCTGGGTGTCCTGCAGAGGGGAGGTCATGGTGAAAATGGATCACCCCCCTCTTAATGTTGTCACCACTGGTGACAACAAGACGATCCCCATCCTTCCACCATAGGCCATCAATCTTCTTTAGATTATGTGCCTCAGCCCATGATTTGCATAATTGCTGGTTCATGTTTTGCGATACCTGGGCCCACAAGTCCATATTGTGAAGGCTGACAACGGCCATTTTTGCAAAGACCTCCTCGGGGAGTACCATAATATCACTGTTGTCTTCCCCTCCATTGTTTAGATCAGGTCATTGTGACAGGGCATCTGCACATGCATTGCGACTTCCTGCAATGTGCTTCAATACAAAGTTGTATTCCTCCAGCTCTAGGACTTCACAGGCAACCTGTTGACTGATCTTGTGGGGTTTCTTCCAATAAAGTAGATTGGAGTGATCAGTGTGAATAATGGTTTTGTGAGGGGTCCCTGCCAGGTATGGTTGCCAGTGTCATAATGCTTTTACAATGGCAAGTAGCTCCCTATCCCAAATGTTGTAATTTCGTTCCACTGGTGAGAATGTCTCTGAATAGAAGGCGACTGGATGAAGCAGTCCCGCTGTATCCCTCTGGTTTAATACAGCACCATTGGTGAAATGGGATGCGTCAACTTCGAGTTCAAAGGGTTTTTCCAGGTCTGGTTGTAGAAGGACTGGTTCTGAACCAACAATGTCTCGAATTTGTTCAAAGGCTTGCTGTTGTTCACTTGCCCAGTGCCAGGGTACATCCTTCTTCAATAATCCATTCAATGGTTGAGCAATCCCAGAGAATCCTTGTACAAAACATCGATAGAAGTTGCAAAATCCAATGAAGGATCATACATCTTTGACACATGTGGGTATTGGCCATTCCTGGATTCCTTGTACCTTTACTGGGTCCATTCGTACATGTCCCCCTTCTAGGATGACTCCTAGGTATTCTACACTCTGCTGTTCAAATGAGCATTTGGCTGGTTTGAGGTACAGGTCATGCTCATGTAGGATGTCCAATACTTGGTGAACTCGTTCTCAGTGGCAGGTCAGGTCATTTGTGGTGGCTACCAATATGTCGTCCATGTACACCACTACTTTGCCAGTGAGAATGAGGTTGCAGAAGATGTGGTTCATCATAGCTTGGAAGGTGGCGGGGGAATTGGTAAGGCTGAAGAACATGACGTTTGGCTCAAAGAGCCCTTGGTTGGTCTTGAACACTGCCTTACATTGATCTCCTTCTTTAATCCTGATATTGTTGTACCCCCAGCGAACATCCATCTTAGAGAACAGGGATTTATCCTGCATGGTATCAATGAGTTCCGAGATAAGGGGGAGAGGATAGGCATTCTTTATGGTGTAGGCATTTATTCATCAGTAGTCCTGGACAGGTTGAAGTTTACCATCTTTCTTCTTAATAAAGAAGAATGGTGATGCATATGGTGATTTTGACAGATGAATATACCCTTTCACAAGATGCTCTTTGAGGAACGTTGTGAGAGCAGTCTGCTCCACCTGAGATAATGGGTAAATTTTGCAGTCGATGGCTGATGGAGTGTCAGGTGCAAATTTGATGGCGTGGTCCCATGGTCGCGCAGGTGGGAAACATTGTGATTCCTCCTCTGAAAACACCTTCCAATGACAGTGGTATGCTTCAGGTACTACTTCCTCAAAGGTCTTCTCTGTGTGTCCTTCCACTGCCTTCTGGGCTAGTTCTGATGCTTTGGTGACATAGCAGTAACCCGGGTCCTCTTCTTTCCTCTCTTCCTTTGCCTCGGATACTGTCGAGTGTCGGATTGTATAGTCATATCCCAGGGAGGTGATGAGAACAGGGTAAAACTCCTTGTCCATGGTTGCATTGCTCCAGTTAATTTTTGGTTCGAACACAGCTAGCCATGGATACCCTAGAATCAAGTCCTCCTCTCCCAGATTGGTGACCAGGAAGTGGATGACTTTTGTTTTCTCTCCCACTTGGATGTTAAGATCAGTGTAATGCATGATCTTTCCTGCTTGGTTGGTGGTTCCATCAATGTTCCAAATATTCTTTTCCTGAGGGAGTTCCAGCATCCCTAACCCCATGGTCCTTGCCATCTGTGGGCTGATAAAGTTATTGGTGGCTCCTGAATCTATCAGGATGTCACAATTGGCCGTCTTCTGTGTAGTCTCAAAATGCACTGGTATTTTCAAAGATTTGAAGCGACTAGTATACACAGAGGTTACATGTAGTGCTTGTGCCCAGGCTGATGGGGTGGAGCCGATCAAAAATCCTTCTTGGTGAATGCTTTTTCTACCAAAATAGCCCATACTTCTTCACTCTCTTTCATCATGTTGGCCCATATTTCCTGTGCCTTTTCCTCCTTCATTGGTGTTTTCTTTTCAACGGTCGGTGGGTTGTTGTGGACGGGTGTGACTGTAGCTTCCACCACATGTACCCCCCTCTTTGGGCATTCTTTAGACATACAGTGCCTCACAAAACTGAGTCAATGTTTTGCACTTTTGCACTGTTTGTTGAATATCACATCAGCCAAAACAAATATAAACAAAGTCTTGGTAGACCATAAAAGGTACAAGATAAGGGTTATGTAATGCAACAATGATTATGTAATTCTGATCAAAACTTGTGGAGCTATGCCCATTTCAAATTGGGGACTCATTGACTCAGTTTTGTGAGTGGGTATCAGAAATATCAGAATCTGATGCTCCACCAAATGTACAGCAACCAATCCTTAATATATGGTTACCATAGTTGTCTTAATATTGATGGGACCTGGAATAGAGCTATTTAAGCATGGTTTACATTCCCAGAATATTATAATTTCCCAATGCACCCCACCTCCTCTGCTCAGAAAGAAAACATGCTCTCTCTGGCCTCTGAAGGTCATTCCACTGACACTATTTGTAAAACAGGCATGTGCACAGCATACTGACTGTAGGGTTAGCATGTAAGGCTAGACAAAGAAAGTTACTTCAGATGTTAGAAGAACTCTATATTAACTATACTACTGACCTAGACAAAGAAAGTTCTACATAAGAACGTTAGTCTAATAGTAAAGTAGATAGTAAAGAGGAACTTACACTTCAGATGTTAGAAGAACTCTGAAGTGTAGAGGACGAAACAGACACCCTTATATACTCTTCAAGGGATGGTCTGTGCACTGGGAATAAGTCCACAAGTGCCAGACTGTTACGCCCGGTGCGGGACGTTCCACACGACTTGTGTGACAGCGCGATTCGTAGGTTCAGGTAAGAAACCAATAAGGCTCTTGGAGATGAGACGGGATGAGTCAAAGTCAAAGGGGCGCTCCCTAAGACGATGTTGAACGGAAAAGTACCAGAAGTACTTGAGACGATTGAGTCAAAGACAAACGGAGAAGTCCAGAAGACAGGCACCGATGTATTCAATAAGTCAAGTCTGAGGTCTACAATGTAGCTACAGCGGACTTATATACGTAACTCGATGAGCGTCTATGAGATAAGGATATGGAGTCAAGTGGGCCCGAATATACGGAAGCGGACGGCGTAAAGTCTAGCTTCTGATAGGGTATTAAGTAAGTGTCCGGTCGTAAAGATAACGAGATAAGCGATAACAAGATAAGAGTCAATCACAAGCAAACAACAGGTCAACAAGTCCCAAGCGAATCACGGGGATGGGAGCAGGGCACGTGAGGGTCCCACGATGGAGACGTGATCGAGAAGTGTAGAGTGGATGGCAAGGATGGGTCGTCGTTGGGGAGTAAAAAGAAAACGGGGACAGACGGTAGAGGTTGTAACATCACCCCCTCTTCTGGTTCTAGCAGACCCGGCTAGAAACGACTCGTACCGTCATCATCCTGTACCAGCTCCAAGTAGTCATCAGCTACATTACGATCATCCATTGTGTAATTCTCCTTGTCCTCGTCCTGGGGGCACTGGTGAGTGCGGAGAAACCCATAGGGGCCGCGTCGACCACATAAGCGGCACAGGTCGTGGATAGGGCAGTCCAACTCTGGTGTCCGGCATTGTGACGCAGGCACTTGCCACACCATGCAGACGGGTTACTGATCGTCGGGGCGACTCCTACTCGACGGAAGATGCAGAACCTGCTCCAGTGCAGGTTGCTACGACAGTGCCGACACCACTTGCGATTGAGGGGGCAATTCCAGCTGATGTGATACTTACTATCACATCGCCAGCACGTCTCTCCTCGAGGGTTCTCGTGCATACGCGGCATCTCGAACCGATTTGGCAGTAGCACGGGAGCAGCCCCTAATGATCGCGGGGGCAGGGGTCGGGCGTATGTGTCGGCGTACCTTTCCGCGATGGTCTGATAAGCATCCCCCTTTTCCAACCTCTTTCGAATCTCCACCAATTCCTGCTCGATCTGGAACATCCCGTTGGTCAGCCGGGCCATCATCTTCGCGTGCTCTTTGTACTGTCGATTGAGTGTATTGCGTAAGGTTAGATTCTTCCGCAGTCTCATTACCTCGGCTTTGAGACGCGGAAGTCGCATGTCACTCAGTACCTCGTCGATGGCGAAGGCCCGTGAATCTTCGGCAGCCAGATGCCCCAGCTGTTCGTCGGTCATGGTGTGATGCAGACGACCGGTGTACCTTTCTTCCAGATATACTGGGGCTCCATAAACGGGACCGTCCTTCTTCATGCATCCAGCCACATCCATCCCTCCATTGGTGTAGAAAATATACTTGGCGATGGCGACCGTCCCGTCACCCATGGTGATCTCCAATGGGTAGTACGTGGAGGAGTTTGGGTTGTTAACAAAG
Organism: Multifurca ochricompacta; assembly: GCA_022496185.1. Lineage (NCBI taxonomy): Eukaryota > Fungi > Basidiomycota > Agaricomycetes > Russulales > Russulaceae > Multifurca > Multifurca ochricompacta. The sequence continues at coordinate 41,509 of WTXG01000126.1, forward strand.
AATGGGAATTCAGGGACCTCGTCATCCGACTCCATACCTATCAGGTCGTTTGGATGCGGTTCTTCACAGTGCTCGAAGTCGTCGTTGGGGTTGGGGGACTGGTTCTTGACCCGGGCTTCGGCAGCCTCATAGTCGATGGGTGAGGAAGGGCGTGTGGAAGGGTGAGCGGAAGGGAAGTTCTCGACGACTGCTGTGGTAGCAGCGAAAGCATCAATGGCAGCATTGGCAGCGATGAAGGACATAATGGATTCGATGGTTGTAGGACGTTGCTGTGGGAGCATGTACTGGGGATTTCTCTTGGGGTTTGGGTCATCCTTTTAACTATTCTTGGGCGCTTCTGGGTGTCGGTCATGGAACTCCGAGATAAGGGCTGGGGCAAAGATATTCCCGGCGGGCTCCCACGAGTTGTCAGAGTCTGGGAATCCTTTCCACTTGATTAGGTAGTGTAGTTTGCGCCCTCGGCCTTTACGTGAGGAATCTAGAATCCGTTCCACTTCCCACTCTGCTTCTCCGTCGATTAGTTCAGGGGGGGGTCTCGGGAAGTTTTCCCCATGTAGGGCTGTCTCTCTATATGGTGTCAGGAGTCGGGCATGGAAGACTGGGTGAATTCTCCATGTGGGTGGAAGCTTGAGTTCATATGACACATCTGACAGCTTCCTTATTATCATGAAGGGTCCGTGGCGTCGGGGAGCTAATTTAGCGGTGGGGTGTGACGTGTGAATGTTCCTTCCCTCCAGCCAGACGAGGTCATTGGTCCGATAGGGTGTGAACTTCGATGGCCTTTCGGATAAGGTTCTTTGCGCCTTGAGCAGGTTTTCATTGGCCGATTTCCTGATCTCCTCCCATTGGCTGATACGCTGCGCAGCTGAGGGGACGTTTGTAGGTTTCTTAGTCCAATTGGTCCGTGGTGTCCATCCCATGATAAGTGAGAATGGAGGGGTCTTGGTGGTTCCGTTGGGCCACGAGTTGTGTGCAAACTCTGCCATTGCTAACCAGTCGGCCCAGTCGTCCTGCCGTCCATTGCACCAGAACCGAAGATACTGTTCGAGCCATTGGTTCGTCCTTTCTGATTGTCCATCAGTTTGTGGGTGGTAGGCGGTTGAGATATTCTGGGTGATGTCCAACGTCTTGCAGAGTGCTCGGGCAAAGGTGGAGGTGAAGCGTGGGTTGCGGTCGGAGATGATCTTTTCTGGGAGGCCGTAGTGTCTGTAGACGTGGTCCAGGTAAAGTTTGGCTACACCTTCTGCTGTGACGGACTCATTACAGGTATGAACAGTGCCGCTTTGGAGCAATCATGGTCAGTGATCGTCAAGATGGAGTCGAATCCTCTGGAGATGGGGAGTTTGACTATAAAGTCCATTGCAATGGTCTGGAATGGTAGTGAGGCTGTTGGCGTGATTGGGAATGGTGCTGGTGGGTGTGGGTGGTGTTTACTTTGTTGGCTTGGCAGTCCGCCATCCCTTCACATAGTCTTCACATCTTCTTCATGTTGGCCACCAGTAGTCTCGTTGGCCAGGCGTATGTTTGGCATGCCAGGGTGTCCTGCAGAGGGAGGTCATGGTGAAAATGGATCACCCCCCTCTTAAGGTTGTCGCCACCGGTGACAACGAGTCGATCCCCATCCTTCCACCAAAGACCATCAATCTTCTTCAGATTGTGTGCGTCGCCCATGACTCGCAAGTGTTGGTTCATGTTTTGTGACACTTGAGCCCACAGGTCCATATCATGGAGGCTTGTCACGGCGGTTTTCGCAAAAACCTCTTCAGGCAGGACCGTGACATCATTATTGTCTTCTTCTCCACTGTCCCAGTCGGGTCGTCGTGACAAGGCATCTGCGCGTGCATTGCGGCTTCCTGCAATGTGTTTCAACTCGAAGTTATATTCCTCCAATTCTAGAACTTCGCGGGCAACCCGTCGACTGATTTTGTGGGGTTCCTTCCAATATAATAGGTTGGAGTGATCAGTGTGAATAATGGTTTATGGGGGGTCCTGCTAGGTACGGTCGCCAATGTCGTAGTGCTTTCACAATGGCAAGCAGTTCTCTGTCCCAAATATCATAATTCGTTCTGCCGGTGAGAATGTCTCGAGTAAAAGGCGACTGGATGAAGATCCTGTCGATCCCGTTGGTTTAATACAGCTCCGTTTGCAAAACGCGATGCATCTACTTCGAGTTCAAAGGGTCTTCCAGGTCCGGTTGTAGAAGACGGGTTCTGAGCCTACAATGTCTCGGATTTGTTCAAAGGCTCGTTGTTGTTCGTCTCCCCAGTGCCAAGGCGTATCCTTCTTTAACAGGCTATTCAGTGGTTGAGCCATACCCGAGAATCCTCGTACAAATCGTCGGTAGAAATTGCAGAATCCGATGAAGGATCGCACATCCTTGATACACGTGGGTACGGGCCATTCCCGAATCCCTTGCACTTTTACTGGATCCATCCGAACTCGTCCTCCTTCCAGGATAACCCCCAGTATTCTATGCTTCGTTGTTCAAAGGAGCACTTGGCTGGTTTGAGGTATAAATCATGTTCGTGTAGAATATCCAGTACTTGGTGACACGCTCTCGGTGATGGACCAAATTATTTGTCGTAGCTACCAGGATGTCGTCCATGTACACCACTACTTCGCCCGTGAGGATAAGGTCGCGGAAGATGTGGTTCATCATAGATTGGAAGGTGGCAGGTGAGTTGGTAAGACCGAAGAACATGACGTTCGGCTCAAAGAGCCCCTGGTTGGTTTTGAATGCTGCCTTGCACTGATCTCCTTCCTTGATTCTGATGTTATTGTATCCCCACCGGACATCCATTTTGGAGAATAGGGACTTGTTCTCATGGTATCGATGAGTTCGGAGATGAGGGGAAGAGGATAGGCATTCTTTACGGTGTGGGTGTTTATCCGTCGGTAGTCCTGAACAGGTCGAAGTTCCCGTCTTTCTTTTTGATGAAGAAGAAAGGTGACGCATATGGCGACTTTGACGGGCGAATGTATCCTTTTGCGAGGTGTTCTTCGAGGAACGCCGTGAGTGCTTCCTGCTCTTTCTGGGATAATGGATAAATTTTGCAATCAATGGCAGACGGGGTGTCAGGCGTGAATTCAATAGCATGATCCCAAGGTCGTGCAGGCGGGAAACGTTGTGACTCCTCTTCTGAGAACACCTTCCAATGCCGGTGATAAACCTCCGGTACTACCTCTTCAAAAGTCTTCTCTGTATATCCTTCTGCAGCCTTTTGGGCCAGTTCTGATGCTTTCGTGACATAACAGCGTCCTGCGTCCTCCTCCTCGTCTTCGATGCCTTTGCATGTCGAATGGCATAATCATACCCCAATGACGTGATGAGACTGGGTAATAGTCCTTATCCATGGTTGCGTCGCTCCAGTTGATCTTTGGTTCGAACGCAGCCAACCATGGGTATCCTAGGATTAGATCTTCATTTCCCAAATTGGTGACAAGGAAGCGAATCGTTTTGTTCTTTCTCCCACTTGGACATTTAGATCGGTGTAATGGGTGATCCTTCCAGCTCTATTGGCCGTTCCATCTATATTCCAAATATTCTTTTCCTGGGGAGTTCCAGCATCCCCAGGCCCATGGTCCTCGCCATTCGTGGGCTGATGAAGTTATCGGTGGCTCCTGAATCAATCAGGATGTCACGGTCGGCCGTCCTCTGTGTAGTTTCGAATGCACTGGTATTTTCAACGACTTGAAGCGACTAGTATACACAGAGGTTACATGTAATGCTCTTGCCCAGGCCGACGGGGTAGAGCCAATCAAAAATCCTTTTTGGCGAAGGCCTTTTCTACTAAGATGGCCCGCACCTCCTCACTCTCCTTCATCATGTTTGCCCATATTTCCTGCGCTTTTTCTTCTTTCGTCGGGGCTTTCTTATCGACGGTGGGCGGGTTGTTTCGGATTGGCGTGACCGTTGCTTCTGCCACCCGTACCCCTTTCTTGGGCATTCCCTTGACATATGGCCCAGTGCTTACAGCGAAAGCACCTCCCCTCCTTCATCACGTTTGCCTTTCGTCTTCTGTCAGCGCGACCCGTGCTCTGGTTCGGTCGGCTGAGGTATCCATTGCATTTGGATCTCTCTGGGAAGCGTGCGCGGGCTTGACCCCGAAGGCAGCCTTCCACTGGTCTCTAGTCTTTCCTTTCCTGGTATCGACGCCAAAGCGCGTTTGGAAGTCGAGATAATCTTGCTGCTGTTGTCGAGCAGCATCAACCCATGCATCCCAGTCCTGTGGGTGGTGGAACTGGATGATGTTTTTGACCAGTGGGTTAGGCAACCCTTGCGAGAAGAGGTCCAGTGTCGCCTCTTCATCCGTGTCATACCCGGCTCTGTTAGCCAGACTTCTGAATTTCGCCACGTAGGCATCCAGTTCCCCTTTTTCCATCTTAAGGGACTTCAACTCTCGGGCAGCCTTCTGCTTGGCCTGTCCGTCCGTAAATGCGTCTTTGAACCTCTGGGCGATAGTTTCCCAGAGGACTTCACTAGTGGTACGACGACCACCTTCAACTTGTTCATTCAGCCATTCCAGCTGTTCCATTGTCCAGTCGTCTACCGCGTCCCCTCGTATCAAAGATAGGAAGAGGTTGGCGCGTTGAAAAGGGTTAATGATCTGGGGGACATCGTGGTTAAAGTTTTTGAAAGTGGTGAACTCTAACATAAACTTTTTGCTTTGTGATCGGTCCCCTGTGAATGTCTGTGGTAGTACACCTGATAGACGTCCTGACGGTGGGGGAATGTTCGGGGGCAGCATGGCTGGGGGTGGTGGCGGGGGGGAGCTGGGTCTGGGAGCTGGGCGGCAATGGTAGACATTCTTTGTAAAACGGGGCGACAGTGTTGGTAGATTGTATGGAGATCTGGGGAGTTGTCAAAGCAGGGGCTCTGGACGTGGCAACTCCGGGTGCAACTGGGGTTGTAGTCGACGCTAATACCAGTGCTTCTTCACTATGTTCTTCTACGTACTCTTCTGGTTCAGAGTCCGTGACAATGGCCGGGGGATTTTCTCTCCACGGTCCTAATCCAAATTCAGGTGGGGCAGGTCCTGTAGTGACCCAAGAGTGTCGGCTATCCGAGTATCGGATACGATACCAAACCCTCTTTTCGTCGTCGTATTCTACCGGTTGGTATCTTCCGTCGTGATAGACGTAGTATCCAAACTCGGACTCAAAGTCTTTCCAGGTGGCAGAACCAAGTGTCTGCTGTGAAAGATTATTCTCGTCCCTTCGTTCGATGAGCTCTTCTTTAAACAGGGTCTGACTGCGGCTGGAAGCCACGATGAGAGACTTGACTTGATGTTACGCCCGGTGCGGGACGTTCCACACGACTTGTGTGACAGCGCGATTCGTAGGTTCGGGTAAGAAACCAATAAGGCTTCTTGGAGATGAGACGGGATGAGTCAAAGTCAAAGGGGCGCTCCCTAAGACGATGTTGAACGGAAAAGTACCAGAAGTACTTGAGACGATTGAGTCAAAGACAAACGGAGAAGTCCAGAAGACAGGCACCGATGTATTCAATAAGTCAAGTCTGAGGTCTACAATGTAGCTACAGCGGACTTATATACGTAACTCGATGAGCGTCTATGAGATAAGGATACGGAGTCAAGTGGGCCCGAATATACGGAAGCGGACGGCGTAAAGTCTAGCTTCTGATAGGGTATTAAGTAAGTGTCCGGTCGTAAAGATAACGAGATAAGCGATAACAAGATAAGAGTCAATCACAAGCAAACAACAGGTCAACAAGTCCCAAGCGAATCACGGGGATGGGAGCAGGGCACGTGAGGGGTCCCACGATGGAGACGTGATCGAGAAGTGTAGAGTGGATGGCAAGGATGGGTCGTCGTTGGGGAGTAAAAAGAAAACGGGGACAGACGGTAGAGGTTGTAACACAGACAAAGTCCAAACAATAAACATGAGGGAGAAAGGCCATTGGCCACTACAGAAATCACATGTTACATGGTGTATCAGTCAGCTACTGCGGAATGTGAGAAAGAAAGTAATAATGATAATGTAAAAGTCCGAAACTCCGGTATCTAATCTAATCTACAAAGTAGCTAATCTAATCACCTGATGCCTGAAGCATCACCGAACATCTTCTGTGTTCAACACTATTGCCTCCAGACTCAGCCTCAGCCAGTCCACAGTCTCTAGGACACTCAGAAACCTCCTTCCCAACCATCAGTCACCTCATTTTGGTCATCCTTCCAGGCTCTCTGCTACCTCTGAACATGCTATCATGATACAAATCACCACAGGAAAGGTTGGCAATGCTGTCCAGGCCACAAAGCACATCAATTCCATCATCCCCAACCATGTCTCTTCACAAACTGTGCATTGGGTTCTTAAACAACATTCATTCAAGGCTGTAACAAAGAAGAAAAGGCCACTACTCTCTGCAGTACATTGCAAGAAGCACTTAGCCTTTGCTTTGAAGTACCAAAACTGGACTATGGAGGACTGGAAGAGGGTGATTTGGTCAGATGAGACCAAAATCAACAGGTTTGGGTCAGATGCCAGTCCTCCACAGTCCACTCTCTGTACTTCAAAGCAAAGGCTAAGTGCTTCTTGCAATGTACTGCAGAGAGTAGTGGCCTTTTCTTCTTTGTTACAGCCTTGAATGAATGTTGTTTAAGAACCCAATGCACAGTTTGTGAAGAGACATGGTTGGGGATGATGGAATTGATGTGCTTTGTGGCCTGGACAGCATTGCCAACCTTTCCTGTGGTGATTTGTATCATGATAGCATGTTCAGAGGTAGCAGAGAGCCTGGAAGGATGACCAAAATGAGGTGACTGATGGTTGGGAAGGAGGTTTCTGAGTGTCCTAGAGACTGTGGACTGGCTGAGGCTGAGTCTGGAGGCAATAGTGTTGAACACAGAAGATGTTCGGTGATGCTTCAGGCATCAGGTGATTAGATTAGCTACTTTGTAGATTAGATTAGATACCGGAGTTTCGGACTTTTACATTATCATTATTACTTTCTTTCTCACATTCCGCAGTAGCTGACTGATACACCATGTAACATGTGATTTCTGTAGTGGCCAATGGCCTTTCTCCCTCATGTTTATTGTTTGGACTTTGTCTGGCACTTGTGGACTTATTCCCAGTGCACAGACCATCCCTTGAAGAGTATATAAGGGTGTCTGTTTCGTCCTCTACACTTCAGAGTTCTTCTAACATCTGAAGTGTAAGTTCCTCTTTACTATCTACTTTACTATTAGACTAACGTTCTTATGTAGAACTTTCTTTGTCTAGGTCAGTAGTATAGTTAATATAGAGTTCTTCTAACATCTGAAGTAACTTTCTTTGTCTAGCCTTACATGCTAACCCTACAGTCAGTATGCTGTGCACATGCCTGTTTTACAAATAGTGTCAGTGGAATGACCTTCAGAGGCCAGAGAGAGCATGTTTTCTTTCTGAGCAGAGGAGGTGGGGTGCATTGGGAAATTATAATATTCTGGGAATGTAAACCATGCTTAAATAGCTCTATTCCAGGTCCCATCAATATTAAGACAACTATGGTAACCATATATTAAGGATTGGTTGCTGTACATTTGGTGGAGCATCAGATTCTGATATTTCTGATACCCACTCACAAAACTGAGTCAATGAGTCCCCAATTTGAAATGGGCATAGCTCCACAAGTTTTGATCAGAATTACATAATCATTGTTGCATTACATAACCCTTATCTTGTACCTTTTATGGTCTACCAAGACTGTGTTTATATTTGTTTTGGCTGATGTGATATTCAACAAACAGTGCAAAAGTGCAAAACATTGACTCAGTTTTGTGAGGCACTGTATGGCCTTGTGCTTTGCAGCAAAAGCATCTCCCTTTCTTCATTAGTGTCTGCCTTTCATCCTTGGTGAGCATGGCCCATGCCCTGGTTCTGTCTGCTGAAGTGTCCATGGTGTTTGGGTCTCTCTGGGAGGTATGTACAGGTTTAATCCCGAAGGCAGCCTTCCACTGGTTGCGGGTCTTTCCCTTCTTGGTGTCGACTCCAAAGCGTGTCTGGAAGTCGAGATAATCTTGCTGCTGTCGGTGCGCAGCATCTACCCATCCATCCCAGTCCTGAGGGTGGTGGAATTGGATGATGTTTTTGACTAATGGGTTAGGCAACCCTTGGGAGAAGAGGTCCAATGTTGCCTCTTCATCTGTGTCATATCTGGCTCTGTTGGCCAAACTTCTGAACTTTGCTACATAAGCATCCAGATTTCCCTTCTCCATTTTCAGGGATTTCAGCTCTTGGGCAGCCTTTTGTTGTCAAACAATCATGCTGCTGGTTATACTGACTGTGGTTAGTAGCGGTTAGGCTAGAAGACAAGTTATACTTCAGAGGAAGAAGAACTCTTATAATACTATACTACTGACCTAGAAGACAAGTTATCTACACAGAGAATGTTAGTCAAAGGAAAAGTAGAAAGTAAAGTAAAGACAACTTACACTTCAGAGGAAGAAGAACTCTGAAGTGTAAAGGTCAAAACAGACACCCTTATATACCCATAGGGGCCAGGGGAAATGGTCTGTGCGCACTGGGAATAAGTCCACAAGTGCCGGACAATTGGCAGAGAGGGATAAAGGCCATTGGCCAAAGAGATATCACATGCTTACTGCGCATTACTAAGTCCATCACTAATCAGCTGAGTAAGGAGAGAAAGAAGTGTAATAAAGATATCATAAAAAGTCTGAAACTCTGGAACCTAAGATCTAATCTTATCTACAGCTAAAGCAATCCTTAGATGCCTGAAGCATCTCCAGACACGTCCCGTGTCAACATCCCTCCATGGTGAAGGCATTGATCATTAAATGGAAATGAGTTGAATGAGCACACTGTTGTTCATAATTGAACGAACATGTCGCCAGCCAGAGATCCAACTTCTCTAACTCTTTGTGAGTTTTGCGTACGAGTTGTAGATTCGCTTATGCAACTCTACACACCTCTTGCATCACTCTCGAGGTCGAGAATGTGCTCATGTGGCATGGTGGGAAAGTGAGACTGGTGTACAAAGTCTCCAGATTCCAGCTCATTCCAGTACTAGTCCAAATCCAGTTACCATGTGATCAAAAGATGATCTAGGCAGAGACTTTGTAAGGCCATCTGCTAGCATCTCTCCAGTGGGAGTTCACACCAAGTCTATCTGGTGTGATTCTACATACTCCCTAATGGCATGGTACTTTATTGGTATGTGCTTTGATCACCTTCCTGTGACAGGGTTTAATGCAAGATCTACTGCACCCTTATTGTCACAATGCAGTTGTATGGGTGAACTAACTTCATATCCCAACTCCTGCATGAATGTCCTATACCACACTGCCTGATTTGAAGCCTCAGCTAGGCTCATATACTCAGCTTCAGTGGTGGACTGTGCTACTGTCTTTTGTTTCCTGGAACACCAACTAATGGCTCCATTGGCTAAGAAAAAGACATAGCCAGAGGTGGAGTGGTGGTCCTCTTGATCTCCCCATGAGGAATCCGCAAAGCTGTGAAGGCCTACTTCACCATTCCCTCCAGAATAGCGCAACTTGTAGTCTTTTGTAGCATTTAGATAAGCTAAGACATATTTTGCTAGTTGCATGTGCTGCTGGGAAGGGTTGGAAGCAAATTGGCTAAGGCGTGCAACAGCAAAACTAATGTCAGGTCTGCTTCCAATCTGCACCCAAAGCAGAGACCCCATTAACTGCTGATACCTCTTAATATCAGAGGTAGATGCCTGGTCTTCAAACTTGACCAAATGAACATCCACGCCAGAGGGTAGAGGAGTATATACTGGGTTGGAATCCCCCATTCCAAACCTCTCAACTATGGAGGATACATAGGCTGTCTGGTCGATGTCCAGTGTCTTGTTAGGACGGTCCCTGGTGATGTTAACTCCAAGGTAGGACTGGATTTCACCAAGATCGGTCATCTCATATCGGCTAGATAGAGAGTCCTTCAGCCATTGTATCTTCTTAGTGGAGGACCCAAGTATAGTGATGTCATCAACATATAAAATGACGAAAAGTGAACCATCCCCCTCTTGGTGATGATACACATATACTCCTGCATCAGAGTATGTCCGAGTAAAGCTCAGTTCATTGAGAACTGCATGAAATTGCAAGTTCCATGCTCGGGAAGCTTGTTTGAGGCCATACAGAGCCTTCTGCAGCCTACAAACTTTGGACTCTTGTCCAGCAACGACAAAACCAACAGGTTGCTCCATATAAATCTCCTCATCCAGATCGCCATGTAAGAATGCCGATTTGACATCCATTTGGTGGATTTCCCAATCCTCAAGCACGGCCAACACTAATAGTAGTCTAAGAGACTCAAATCTGGCGACTGGGGAGAAGGTTTCATTGAAGTCCACCCCCTCTATTTGGGTGAACCCTTTTGCTACAAGCCTAGCACGAAAGCGTCCATCTGCTTTCAATTTAAAGACCCACTTGGACTTTACAGCCTTTCTACCTTCAGGAAGGTCTTCAAGGCGCCACACTTTAAGTTTTTCTAAGGCATCAATTTCATATTGACATGCCTCAAGCCAATCACTGGCATTATCAGACTCCATTGCTTCTTTAAATGTAAGAGGATCCCTGTAGGGCGATCCTGCAGCATTTAACAGATCCATCTGACTAAGTCTGGAAGAACCCTGCACAAACTCTGCATTATCCTCGTTGTAGAAGCGAGGATTCAGACAATGATTTCGATTGGGATGTGCAGTATCCAAGTCTAAATCTTCTTGGATTGCCCTATCTTGTCGTTCAGAGTGTGGACTTGTCCTCTGAAAATTAGGTTGAGGAAGTCTGCCTGCAATCCTTTCTGATTTCCTGATTGCACGGGTTCTTTTGGGAGGGGAGGATGGTTCCATAACTTGTGATGGAGGGGTCTGATATATAGTCTGAGGGTGTGTGGTGTCTACATTACATGTGGGTGTGGTAGGCTGTGGTGGTAATTGAGGAGGTACGATGTCCTCCTGTTCCTCTTCCAGGTCTTCCTCATCTTGAGGAGCCTCAGGAACATGTGTAGCTGTTGCTGGTGGTGGCTGGACTGGGCCACTAGGTAAAGTAAATGAGCCACCTTGGCTAGGTTGCTCTATTGATTTCTCTGCTCTGTTGTCCTTATCAGAGCAGGATGGGAAGGATCTCTCATCAAATGTAACATCTTGTGAAGAGATGAGAGACTGGGTATGACTATCCCAAAGTGTGTAGCCCTTAGAAGTGGGCTCATACCCGACAAAGACGGCTTCCCTGGCTTTGGGATCTAATTTACGCCGCTTCCCCTCTGGAACATGATAGTAGGCTTTGCAACCAAAGACCTTGAAATACGAGACATCTGGTTTGTTCCCAACCAGAAGCTCAAGCGGAGTTTTCCACTTATTAGAATGGATGGGAGTTCTGTTATATATATGACATGCTGTTTCAACAGCACACTCCCAAAAACCAAGAGATAGGCCAGCATCGTGCAGCATGCTAGTGCCTTTTTCCATTATGGTTCTATTAAATCTCTCGGCCCTTCCATTCTGTTGTGGACTATACGGCATCGTAAGTTTATGCTCTATGCCAAAATCTTCAAGCATTGCCTTCAGCACCTTGTTCACATACTTGCCACCACGATCTGTATGAAGACACTTAATTTTATGATTGAATTTGTTTTCAAGTAGTGTCTTCAGTTTACTAAAAACTGGTGTAAACAGATCTTTTGACTTCATTGGAACGATTAAAGCATATCTGCTAAAGTCGTCCAAGAAAGTGGCAAAGTATAGATTCCCTTGTATTGAACTGCACTGCAAGGGACCTACAAGATCACTATGAAGGATCTCAAGGGGGGCTGATGCGCACTTTGAAGATGGGGGAAATGGAAGATGATGGGACTTGCCCATTTCACAGCCATAACACGGCTTGTCTTCCACTTGGCTATTACTGATTTTGAGGCCTTTAACTGCCTCTGGAGCATATCTTTTCAGGGCCTCTTTTGACATATGGCCCATCCTCTGATGCCAGATTTCTAGTGAGGCAGATGCAGATGTATGGATACTACTTAGGACGTGTTTGCCTAGTACCCAATACAATTTGCCAAACTTCCATGCTTCCGCTATGATATTATTGCCATATTTTATTGTTGCCTTCTTATTATTGAAGAACACAGTTGCCCCTTTTTCTACTAGGGCACTGGTGGAGAGTATTTTATGTCCTCCAGGCATGTGGAGCACATTGCTCAATTCTAAGTCAAAACCTTGATCAGTCCTGATGATCACGGTACCAACTCCATTTGTTTTGACTATGGAGTTGTCACCTAGTGATACTTCATGGGTGGTGTCGACTTTATACGTATCAAAGTCTTCAAGGTTGGGACTGAAATGAGCCGTTGCTCCACTATCAAGCATCCAATAATCTGAGTTGATATCCAGATTATAGGTGTGAACATAAAGGCAAATGCAAGGTGCTTCTTGCACCTCCTCTATTTTGCCACTACCATTAACTATGGTGGCTATAGTATTAACATGTTGGGCCTCAGCCCTCTTCTTGTTCCCTGCCTTGCCCTTTTTGGCATTTTCTAGGTCCTTCTTCTTCTTTGCACAAGCATTGGACTTGTGTCCAGGCTTTTGGCAATAGAAGCAGACCACCCCTTGTGAACCAGGGGCAGCAGCGGGAAGTGGTGATAAATATTTTGGTTTGTTTGATTTGACGGGTGCTACCTTAGATAGGACAGCACTACCACTTCCCAAGGGACCCGCCAGGCGACTTTCCTCATTTAGGAACCTCTGCACAAGGTCCTGAGGAGAGAGTCGCTCTGGATCGCCAGAGGCCAGTATGGAGCCAGCAATGGCACTGTAGGAGTCTGGGAGAGCTTTTAACAATATAAAGCTCATCTGGAGGTCATTGACCTCCATCCCATTCTCCCTAAGGGTACTCCTGGCATCCAGAACCTTTTGTAATTGGGTTCTGAATGTCTGTCCTTCATCAAGACAGAAGGACACCAGGGCAAGCCACAGATTATATGTGGCCATGCTACCTACAGAGCCATACAGCCGCTCCAACTTGTTATACTTCTCACTAAGAGAAGGATAGTTGGCATCAGAAGCTACTTGAGAGTAGACTTCTTGGGTAACGTTAAGAAAGAGGAGCCCAATAAGCATTTCCTCTTCTCCCATCCATTCCCTAAGGATGGGGTCAATTACTTCCTTCTGCATTTTCTCCTTTTCCTCCTTGTCCTCTGGGAGGAGGGGCATGTCAGGGTAGGGCGTCAGAATGTGCCTCCTGAGCCCATTCATCCTCAAGAGGGCATTGAAATTGGCAGACCAGACCTGCCAGTTGGAGCCATCAAGGCGCTCCATCTTGGAGGAGGGAGGGAAGACAATTGAGGATGGCATTTGTGAGATGTTTTAAAGAGGTGTTCCTGGTTCCAAGGAGCAGTTAGAACCAGTGCCCAGGTCTCGCTTAAGAGTGCCACCCCATACTGTGGCACTATGCTTCAGAACCTAAGAAGGTCCTGCCTCTGTTGTGCGACTTTCTAGGTATAGTAAAGCTATCTAGCGCAATCCTGCAACTAGACATAGGCTCTGGTAGACTAGCCAGAGTGTCTAGTGTAATCAGGACTGGGAGTCATGTCATGGAGGAGCCAACCACAAGTTCCATTAGAGACAAAGGGGGTATAGCCCTTCCTCTAATGCTGGTGGTGGAGTCCATGATTAAGCCCTAGATGATTGGGGCCATGACTAAGTAGATGTCTAGTCTGTCTCTGGTAGGGTGTGGTTACCCTACAAAGGCAACGGATGCTTATGCCCAGAGATGAAGACTATATCTACTATGTATAGACTATAGTAGTGCAGCCTACTTGTATCGAGCCCAAGCGTCATGGGAGTGACTACCCATGCCTTGTTCTAGACCCTAAACTCCACATGCGGGTTGCTAAACCCGGCTTACAGATAGAGCCAAGCATTGACTGGACTTAAAGCCACAAGCTTCTGGCTATAGGCCTACTAAGACTATCTATGGGATGAAAACCCAGCTACAACTAAGAAATTACTAATACCTAGTGCGCACTCAAGGAGCTTAAGGTGTTTCACCCACTTAGGGTCCCTCATCACCTTTTGCAAGAACCCCGAAGGGCTAGCAAAACAGTTCAGGATGAGCAGTAAACTGTGTCATCCTGTGGGGTGTTAAGGTGCACAGAAAGTAAATAAGAAAGCTCACTGAAAAAGCTGGTGGGAAAGACTTTGAAGCTTTTGTGAGCTTGAGTGCAGGAGCGAGTTGGGCTGTAATGAACAAAAGGGAATTACAGATCAGTATGAGTGGCAGGGCCCATAACCTGTCAAACAATCATGCTGCTGGTTATACTGACTGTGGTTAGTAGCGGTTAGGCTAGAAGACAAGTTATACTTCAGAGGAAGAAGAACTCTTATAATACTATACTACTGACCTAGAAGACAAGTTATCTACACAGAGAATGTTAGTCAAAGGAAAAGTAGAAAGTAAAGTAAAGACAACTTACACTTCAGAGGAAGAAGAACTCTGAAGTGTAAAGGTCAAAACAGACACCCTTATATACCCATAGGGGCCAGGGGAAATGGTCTGTGCACACTGGGAATAAGTCCACAAGTGCTGGACAATTGGCAGAGAGGGATAAAGGCCATTGGCCAAAGAGATATCACATGCTAACTGCGCATTACTAAGTCCATCACTAATCAGCTGAGTAAGGAGAGAAAGAAGTGTAATAAAGATATCGTAAAAAGTCCAAAACTCCGGAACCTAAGATCTAATCTTATCTACAGCTAAAGCGATCCTTAGATGCCTGAAGCATCTCCAGACACGTCCCGTGTCAACATTTGTTTGGCCTGCCCATCTGTGAATGCATCCTTGAACCACTGGGCAATGGTTTCCCAGAGGCCTTCACTTGTGGTGCGACGCCCACTTTCAATCTGTTTGTTCAGCCACTCCAGCTGTTCCATTGTCCAGTTGTCCACCACTTCTCCCCGAATTAGAGATAGGAATAGATTGGCACACTGGAAGGGATTGATAATCTGGGGGATGTCATGGTTGAAATTTTTGAAGGTCGTGAATTCCAACATGAACTTTTTGCTTTGTGAGCAGTCCCCTGCAAATGTCTGAGGCAGTACTCCTGATAAGCATCCCAAAGGTGGGGGAATATTCAGTGGTAGCATGATCGGTGGGGGTGGAGGGGCGGAGGGGCTGGGTCTGGGAGTTGGGTGGCAATGGTGGACATTTTTTGTCGAGGTGGGGCGATGGTGTCAGTGGACTGTATAGATATCTGAGGAGTTGTCAAAGCAGGGGCTCTGGACGTGACAACTATGGGTGCAACTGGGGATGTAGTCGATGCTAATACCAGTGCTTCTTCACTGTGTTCTTCTACATACTCTTCTGGCTCGGAGTCCGTAACAATGGCCGGGGATTTTCCCTCCATGGTCCTAATCCAAATTCAGGTGGGGCGGGTCCTGTAGTGACCCAAGAGTGTCAGCTATCCAAGTATCGGATTTGATACCAAACTCTTTTCTCGTCATCATATTCTACCAGTTGGTATCTTCCATCGTGATAGACATAGTATCCAAACTCGGTTTCAAAGTCTTTCCAGGTGGCAGAGCCAAGTACTTGTTGTGAAAGATTATGCTCGTCTCTGCATTCAATGAGTTCTTTGCAGAAGAGGGTCTGACTGCAGCTGGAAGCCACAATGAGAGACTCAACTTGATGTTACATCTGGTGTGGGACATTCTACACAACTTGTGTGACAGCATGATCTACAGGTTCAGGTAAGAAACCAATAAGGCTTCTTGGAGTTCAGGTGAGATGAGTCAAAGTCGAAGGGGCTGTTCCCTAAGACAATGTTGAGCGGAGAAGTGCCGAAAGCACTGGGACGAACGAGTCAAGGATCCAAGGGGATGTCCAGAAGACAAGCACTGATGTATTCAATAAGTCGAGTCTGAGGTCTACAATGTAGTTACAGCAGACTTATATATGTAATCGAATGGGTGTCTATGAGATAAGAGACTGGAGTCAGGTGGGCCCGAATATACGGAAGCAGAGGGTGTAAAGCCTGGCTTCTGATAGGGTATTAAGTAAGTGTCTGGTTGTAAAGATAAAGAGATAACAAGATAAAAGATAAGGGGTCAAACATAGGTACACAGTGAGTCAACAAGTCCAAAGCGAGTCACAGGGATGGAAGCAGGGCACATGAAGGGTCCCAGGATGGAGATGTGATCAGGAAGTGCAGAGTGGGTGGTAAGGTGGGGTCGTCATTGGGAAGGGTAAAGAAAATGGGGTTACTTGGCAGAGACTGTAACACTCTTGGACACGACTGGAAATGCCTTTGAGATGGTCGCATCCTTCCTGTGAACGAATATCTCAGTAATTTCCCCAACATCAACCTCATCAGCAACCTTGACCCCCACACATTCTACGGAACATACAATGGAAAAGAAGTCTGTTGGTCTGACACCCATACAGTGTGGGTCTATCTTAATAACCACCATGTCCAATTCCCAGTTGCTTCTATCACCTCAGACAAAGAAGAAGCATCCCAGTCCCTTGAAGCTGTAGAGCAATCCCTTCGTGCTATCACCCTCAGAACCCCCCCTACTCTCCCATCCATATCCCTTGCCTCCACAACTACTGCTATTGCTTCACACCCTCCAAAGACACCAACACCTCTAAATATCATGAGTACTATTGCTGCCTCCAGTGGAAAGATCCTGGGATCATCCCCAGAATCTTTTGACGGTCAAGCTTCTAAAGCAGAACATTTCTGGTCTCAACTAGCCAACTACTACTACCTGAATGAAGGTGCCTTCACTGATGAGAGTAGATGAGTCTCTGCAGCCCTCACCCACTTTAAACTTGATACACCAGCAGGAGAATGGGCCAGAGACCACACCAACACTGCACTCCAAGCCAACCCCCCTTCCTTTGGGACTTGGGACCACTTCAGAATTGACTTTGAAAAACAGTTCATTCCAGTAGAGAGTCACCTCCTGTCCACCAAAGCCATGTATGAAATTCGCCAAGGCACTCACCCTTCAATGACTGGTACCAAGAATGGTCCACCCATGCTACTCATGCTACAGTGGATGAAAACACCAAGATCTATGCCTTCTGAAGCATGATCAATCAAGGCCTAGGACAGAAACTCCTTGGACTATCCCCCCAGCCTACCACACTCCATGATCTTGTCACTAAGGCCAGAGAATTTGATGCAGCATGGCAGCTTTATGGCAAACCACCAAGCCTCGGCCTCTCCATCTGCACATTGGAGAAGCCACCACTGACAACCCAGAGACCCAAGTCAACTTTGTTGCCTCTTCCCAGCCCAGAAACCCTAACACCCCTCCATGCACTACCAAGTTGACCCCAGAAGAAAAGAAGTATCGACAAGAAAACAAACTTTGCTTCTATTGTGGGAAGCCTAATCACATTGCCAATCAATGTTGCAGCAAGACCAGGGCCATCCAAGGTCAAGGACCTCCTCGCCCTACCCCAGTAAGAGCCCTAGCCTCAGAAGAAACACCCCCCCAAGCACCACAACCTCCCCCTGACTACCTCTCAGTATCTGCCACCAAGAGCTATGAAGATCCAGTACCATACATGATGGATGAAGATGGACCTTTGGATTTTTAACACATCCTACAGCTGCACTGTCTGTGAGGACTTCTTGTAACCCCAGTGTTCCTTGTATGAGCCACTCTGCAGTCCTAGATAACCTTGGTTTTGAGCATGTATCCTTGTTAGTGACTAGAAATGCTAGATCACCTTCTATTGTGCTCAAAGCAGAACTCATTGGATGAAACACTAGGAAGAAAATCAGTGTGCATGCCCTAATAGATAGTGGGGCAGAAGGATTAATAATCCACCAAGACTATGCCAAAGCACATCACCTAACCTTGAGCACCCTTGCCAAGCCTCTCTGAGTCAAGAATGTGGATGGAACTAGTAATGCTAATGGAGCCATTTACCACACCACAACCCAAATCCTATGACTACCCCTCTGAGACCAATACCATGAAGAACTTGCAGAGTTCTATGTCACTAATATAGGGGACCATGACATTATCTTAGGAACTGACTGGCTTGTCAAACAATCATGCTGCTGGTTATACTGACTGTGGTTAGTAGCGTGTTAGGCTAGAAAGACAAGTATACTTCAGAGGTTGAAGAAACTCTATTACAACTATACTACTGACCTAGAAAGACAAGTATCTACAAGAGATGTTAGTCAAAGGAAAGTAGAGAGTATAGTAAGACTTACACTTCAGAGGTTGAAGAAACTCTGAAGTGGAACAGACGAAACAGACACCCTTATATACCCATGGGGGCCAGGGGAAATGGTCTGTGCACACTGGGAATAAGTCCACAAGTGCCGGACAATAAACAGAGAGGGATAAAGGCCATTGGCCAAAGAGATATCACATGCTTACTGCACATTACTAAGTCCATCACTAATCAGCTGAGTAAGGAGAGAAAGAAGTGTAATAAAGATAACATAAAAAGTCCGATACTCCGAGATCTAATCTAATCTAATCTACAGCTGAAGCGAACCTAGATGCCTGAAGCATCTCCAGACACGTCCTGTGTCAACATCCCTCCATGGTGAAGGCATCGATCATTAGGTGGAAATGAGTTGAGTGAGCACACTGCTTGTTCACAATTAAATGAACATATCGCCAGCCAGAGATCCAACTTCTCTAACTCTTTGTGAGCTTTGCATACAAGTTGTAGATTCGCTTATGCAAGTCTACACACCTCTTGTGTCACTCTCAAGGTCAAGAACGTGCTCATGTGGCATGGTGGGAAAGTGAAAATGGTGAACCAAGTCTCCAGATTCCAGCTCCTCATTCCAGTACTAGTCCAAATCCAGTTACCATAAGATCAAAAGATGATCTGGGCAGAGACTTTGTAAGGCCATCTGCCAGCATCTCTCCAGTGGGAGTTCACACCAAGTCTATCTGGTGTGATTCTACATACTCCCTAATGGCATGGTACTTTATTGGTATGTGCTTTGATCACCTTCCTGTGACAGGGTTTAATGCAAGATCTACTGCACCCTTATTGTCACAATGCAGTTGTATGGGTGAACTAACTTCATAACCCAACTCCTGCATGAATGTCCTATACCACACTGCCTGATTTGAAGCCTCAGCAAGGCTCATATACTTGGCTTCAGTGGTGGACTGTGCTACTGTCTTCTGCTTCCTGGAACACCAACTAATGGCTCCATTAGCAAGAAAAAAGACATAGCCAGAGGTGGAGCGGCGGTCCTCTTGATCTCCCCATGAGGAGTCCGCAAAACCATGAAGGCCAACTTCACCATTCCCTCCAGAGTAGCGCAACTTGTAGTCTTTTGTAGTGTTTAGATATGCTAAGACATACTTTGCTAGTCGCATGTGCTGCTGGGAAGGGTTGGAAGCAAATTGGCTAAGGCGTGCAACAGCAAAACTAATGTCAGGTCTGCTTCCAATCTGCACCCAAAGCAGAGACCCCATTAACTGCTGATACCTCTTAATATCAGAGGTAGATGCCTGGTCTTCAAACTTGACCAAATGAACATCCACGCCAGAGGGTAGAGGAGTATATACTGGGTTGGAATCCCCCATTCCAAACCTCTCAACTATGGAGGATACATAGGCTGTCTGGTCGATGTCCAGTGTCTTGTTAGGACGGTCCCTGGTGATGTTAACTCCAAGGTAGGACTGGATTTCACCAAGATCGGTCATCTCATATCGGCTAGATAGAGAGTCCTTCAGCCATTGTATCTTCTTAGTGGAGGACCCAAGTATAGTGATGTCATCAACATATAAAATGACGAAAAGTGAACCATCCCCCTCTTGGTGATGATACACATATACTCCTGCATCAGAGTACGTCCGAGTAAAGCTCAGTTCATTGAGAACTGCATGAAATTGCAAGTTCCATGCTCGGGAAGCTTGTTTGAGGCCATACAGAGCCTTCTGCAGCCTACAAACTTTGGACTCTTGTCCAGCAACGACAAAACCAACAGGTTGCTCCATATAAATCTCCTCATCCAGATCGCCATGTAAGAATGCCGATTTGACATCCATTTGGTGGATTTCCCAATCCTCAAGCGCAGCCAACGCTAATAGTAGTCTAAGAGACTCAAATCTGGCGACTGGGGAGAAGGTTTCATTGAAGTCCACCCCCTCTATTTGGGTGAACCCTTTTGCTACAAGCCTAGCACGAAAGCGTCCATCTGCTTTCAATTTAAAGACCCACTTGGACTTTACAGCCTTTCTACCTTCAGGAAGGTCTTCAAGGCGCCACACTTTAAGTTTTTCTAAGGCATCAATTTCATATTGACATGCCTCAAGCCAATCACTGGCATTATCAGACTCCATTGCTTCTTTAAATGTAAGAGGATCCCTATAAGGCGATCCTGCAGCATTAAGTAGATCCATCTGACCAAGTCTGGAAGAACCTTGCACAAACTCTGCATTTTCCTTGTTGTAGAAGCGAGGATTCAGACGACGATTGCGATTGGGGCGTGCAGTATCCAAGTCCAAATC
This sequence comes from Multifurca ochricompacta, assembly GCA_022496185.1. Lineage (NCBI taxonomy): Eukaryota > Fungi > Basidiomycota > Agaricomycetes > Russulales > Russulaceae > Multifurca > Multifurca ochricompacta. The sequence continues at coordinate 62,003 of WTXG01000126.1, forward strand.
TTCTTGGATTGCCCTATCTCGTCGTTCAGAGCGTGGACTTGTCCTCTGAAAATTAGGTTGAGGAATTCTGTCTGCAATCCTTTGTGATTTTCTGATTGCCTTGGTTCTTTTGGGAGGGGAGGATGGTTCCATGATTTGCGATGGAGGGGTCTGATATATAGTCTGAGGGTGTGTGGTGTCTACATTACGTGTGGGTGTGGTAGGCTGTGGTGCTAATTGAGGAGGTACTATGTCCTCCTGTTCCTCTTCTAGGTCTTCCTCATCTTGAGGAGCCTCAGGAACATGTGTAGCTGTTGCTGGTGGTGGCTGGACTGGGCCACTAGGTAAAGTAAATGAGCCACCTTCTGAAGGTTGCTCTACTGGTTTGTCTGCTCTGCTGTCCTTATCAGAGCGGGATGGGAAGGATCTCTCATCAAAAGTAACATCTCATGAAAAGATGAGAGACCGGGTACGACTATCCCAAAGTGTATAGCCCTTAGAAGTGGGCTCATACCCAACAAAGACGGCTTCCCTGGCTTTGGGATCTAGTTTACGCCGCTTGCCCTCTGGAACATGATAATAGGCTTTGCAACCAAAGACCTTGAAATACGAGACATCTGGTTTGTTCCCAACCAGAAGCTCAAGCGGAGTCTTCCACTTATTAGAACGGATGGGAGTTCTATTATATATATGACATGCTGTCTCAACAGCACACTCCCAAAAACCAAGAGACAGGCCAGCATTGTGCAGCATGCTAGTGCCTTTTTCCATAATGGTTCTATTAAATCTCTCGGCCCTTCTGTTCTGTTGTGGGCTATACGGCATCGTAAGTTTATGCTCTATGCCATAATCTTCAAGCATTGCCTTCAGCGCCTTGTTCACATACTCACCACCACGATCTGTATGAAGACACTTGATTTTATGATTAAATTTATTTTCTAGTAGTGTCTTCAGTTTATTAAAAACTGGTGTAAACAGATCTTTAGACTTCATTGGAACGATTAAAGCATATCTGCTAAAGTCGTCCAAGAAGGTGGCAAAGTATAGATTCCCTTGTATTGAACTGCACTGCAAGGGTCCTACAAGATCACTATGAAGGATCTCAAGGGGGCTGATGCGCGCTTTGAAGATGGGGAAATGGAAGACAATGGGACTTGCCCATTTCACAGCCATAACATGGCTTGTCTTCCACTTGGCTATCATTTATTTTGAGGCCTTTAACCGCCTCAGGAGCATATCTTTTCAGGGCTTCTTTAGACATATGGCCCATTCTTTGATGCCAGATTTCAAGTGAGGCAGATGCAGTTGTATGGATAGTGCTTAGGACGTGTTTGCCTAGTACCCAATACAATTTGCCAAACTTCCATGCTTCCACTATAATGTTATCACCATATTTTATTGTTGCCTTCTTATTATCAAAGAACACAGTTGCCCCTTTTTCTACTAGGGCACTGGCGGAGAGTATTTTATGTCCTCCAGGCATGTGGAGCACATTGCTCAGTTCCAAGTCGTAACCTTGATCAGTCCTGATGACCACGGTTCCAACTGTGAAACAGGCATGTGCGCAGCATACTGACTGTAGAAGTTAGCGGGTTAGGCTAGAAAGACAAGTTATACTTCAGAGGTGAAGAAAACTCTATTGTACTATACTACACACCTAGAAAGACAAGTTATCTACATGAGACGGTTAGTCAAAGGTAAAGTAGTAAGTAAGAGAAATGGGACTTACACTTCAGAGGTGAAGAAAACTCTGAAGTGTAGAGGACGAAACAGACACCCTTATATACTATCCAAGGGATGGTCTGTGCACTTGGAATAAGTCCACAAGTGCCGGACAAAGTCCAAACAATAAACATGAGGGAGAAAGGCCATTGGCCACTACAGAAATCACATGTTACATGGTGCATCAGTCAGCTACTGCGGAATGTGAGAAGGAAAGTAATAATGATAATGTAAATAGTCCGAAACTCCGGTATCTAATCTAATCTACAAAGTAGCTAATCTAATCTAATCTACAAAGTAGCTAATCTAATCACCTGATGCCTGAAGCATCACCGAACATCTTCTGTGTTCAACATCCCTCCATGCTGAAGGCATCTGGTCATTTATGGGAAATGAATTGAATGAGCACACTGCCATTACAATTAAACGAGCATATCGCCAGCCACAGATCCAACTTTTCTAACTCTCAAGTGCGGTTTGTGAGTTTTGCATACGAGTTGTAGATTCGCTTATGCAAGCTGAATGCTTGACATATCTACTTCGTACACACCACTTGCGTCACTCTCGAGGTCGAGAACGTGCTCATATGGCATGGTGGGAAAGTGAGACTGGTATACAAAGTCTCCAAATTCCAGCTCTTCTCATTTCAGCATAAGTCCAAGTCCTTTACCATGGTTTCAAACGATGCTCTTGGTAGAGACTTAGTGAAGCCATCTGCCAGCATCTCACCTGTAGGGGTTCGCACTAGTTCAATTGTGTGCGATTCAATGTACCCCCTAATGGTATGGTACTTGATAGGTATATGCTTTGACCGCCTTCCTGTGACAGGGTTTAATGCTAGATCCACAGCACCCTTATTGTCACAATGGAGTAGTATAGGGGAGGATACCTCATACCCTAGTTCCTCCATAAAAGTCCTATACCACACTGCCTGATTTGCAGCCTCGGAGAGGCTCATATACTCGGCTTCAGTGGTGGACTGTGCTACTGTTTTCTGTTTTCTGGAACACCATGAAATGGCACCATTTGCCAAGAAAAACACATAGCCTGAGGTAGAGCGGCAGTCCTCTTGATCTCCCCATGAGGAATCTGCAAAGCCATGAAGGCCACTCTCACCATTCCCTCCAGAATATCGCAACTTGCAGTCTTTTGTACTATTAAGATATTTTAAGACATATTTTGCAAGTCGCATGTGATCTTGAGAGGGGTTGGAAGCGTATTGACTAAGGCGCGCCACAGCAAAACTGATGTCGGGTCTGCTTCCAATCTGCACCCATAGCAGAGACCCCATCAACTGTTGGTACTTCTTTATCTCAGAAGTAGATGCCTGGCCATCAAACTTGACCAGATGAACATCAGCGCCAGAGGGAGTGGAGTATATACTCGGTTGGAATCCCTCATCCCAAACTTCTCAATAATAGATAAAACATAGGCTGCTTGATCAATTTCCAGCGTCTTATTAGGACGATCCCTGGTGATGTTAACTCCAAGGTATGACTGGATTTCTCCCAAGTCAGTCATCTCATATCGACTAGATAAAGACGACTTCAGCCATGTTATTCTATATTCGAAGATCCAAGTATAGTAATGTCATCTACATAGAGAATGACATACAGTGAATCACCCTCCACCTTTTGATGAAACACATATACTCCTGCATCAGAGTACGTCCGAGTGAAGCCCAGTTCATGAAGAACTGCATGGAATTGTAGATTCCATGCTCGGGAGGCTTGTTTGAGGCCATATAGTGCTTTTTGTAGCCTGCAAACTTTGGACTCTTGACCAGCAACGACGAAACCAACAGGTTGCTCCATATAAATCTCTTCATCCAGATCGCCATGTAGGAATGCCGACTTGACATCCATTTGGTGGATTTCCCAATCCTCTAGCGTAGCTAGCGCTAGTAATAATCTAAGTGATTCGAATCTGGCGACTGGTGAGAATGTTTCGTCGAAGTCCACCCCTTCTATTTGGGTGAAACCTTTTGCCACGAGCCTAGCACGAAACCGTCCATCTGGTTTCAGCTTAAAAACCCATTTTGACTTGACAGCCTTTCTTCCTTTTGGAAGATCTTCAAGGCGCCATACATCTAGTTTATCTAAGGCATCAATTTCATATTTACATGCCTCAAGCCATTCACTGGCATTGTCAGACTGCATTGCCTCCTGAAAAGTCAGGGGGTCTCTGTAAGAGACGCCTGCGGCATACAGCAACTCCATGTGTCCAAGTCTGGTTGAACCTTGCACGAACTCTGCATTATCCTCATTATAAAATCGAGGATTCATGCGGCGTGAACATTTAGGACGGGCAGTATCAAGATCTAAATCTTCCTGCACAGCCTGGTCACGTTGCTGAGAGCGTGGACTTTCCCTAGTAAATACTGGTTGGGGAAGTCTGCCAATAGCCTTTTTCTTAGACTGTCTTTTGGCACGGGTTCTTTCGGGGAGTTCTGATGGTTCCAAGATTTGGGATGGAGGTGTCTGATAGATGGTCTGATCATGTGTGTCAAGCTCATTATCGGGTGTGGTAGGCTCTGGATTTACTTGAGGAGGTTCCACTACCTCCTGTTCCTCAACCTCGGTGTCCTTGTCTTCAGGAACCTGAGGAACTGTGGCTATTGCTGGTTGAGGCTGGACAGGCCTCTCAACTTCTAGTAAAAAGGTGTAACTTTTTCTTTTGTTTTCCCTTGCTGTCCTTGGCAAGGTTGGATGGGAAGGACCCTCATCAAATGTCACATCTCTTGACAATACGAAGGATCGAGTATGCATGTCCCAAAGGAGATATCCTTTAGAGTGGGGTGCATACCCGACAAAGACTGTCTCCCTGGCTTTGTGATCCAGTTTACGTCTTTTGTCCTCTGGGACAGTGTAGTAGGCTAAGCAGCCAAATATTTTAAAGTAAGAAACATCTGGAATGTCCCCATCCAGAAGTTCTAGCGGTGTCCTCCACTTATTAGAACGGATAGGCGTTCTATTGTATATGTGACAGGCTGTTCGCACTGCACATTCCCAGAAGCCAAGGGAAAGACCAGCATGATGCAGCATACTGGTGGCCTTTTCCATGATGGTTCTGTTGAACCTTTCAGCCCTTCCGTTTGTTGTGGGGAATATGGCATTGTCAATTTATGCTCTATGCCAGCCTTCTCAAGTATTGACTTTAGCTCCCTATTACGAATTCGCCACCTCGATCTGTATGTAAGGTCTTTATTTTCCTGTCTGTTTTGTTTTCCAGGAATGCCTTAATATTACTGAAGACCGATGTAAATTCACTTTTAGCTTTCATAGCAACAACTAAAGCAGTTCTGCTAAAGTCATCTATGAAAGTGGCGAAGTATAGGTTCCCTTGAATTGAAGTAGATTGCAAAGGACCAACTAGGTCACTATGAATGACTTCCAAGGGTGCTGAAGCTCTCTTTTGAGAGGGAGGGAATGGAAGACGGTGTGATTTTCCCATTTCACAGCCATAACACGGCTTGTCTTCCACTTGGCTATTATCTATACTAAGGCCTTTTACAGCCTTAGGAGCATGTCTTTTGAGGGCCTCTTTTGACATATGACCCATGCGCAAATGCCAGGTATCAAGGCTACTTGATGCAGATTTGTGGGAAGCAGTATTTAGATTCTGCATAGTTTTCCCAAAGACCCAATAGAGTCCCATAGCCTTGACACCTTCCGCTATAATTGCATTATTGTACTTTATTTTGACCTCAGATGGAGAAAATTCCACTGAGCCGCCTTTGTCTGTGATGCAGCTTGTGATAGTATTCTTTCACTACCAGGCATATAGAAGACGTTATTTAACTCTAACTCGTAATTGTTTCGAGTTTTGAGTATAACTTTGCCTGTTCCTTCGACTTGGACTACTGAGCCATCACCAATTGTCACCGAGTGTCCCTTGTGTGGGAATACTCAGAGAAATCATCTAAGTATGGTGTAAAGTGAGTGGTGGCTCCACTGTCCATCATCCAAGGATTGCTGCCATCATCGACTTCTTGCGTATGTTCGGTCATATATAAAGTGAAATGCGAGGTGTCTCATGCACCTCCTGTATTCTGCCACTACCATTAACTATGGTAGCTACTTGTGTGGAGTTATTATGTACACTGGGGCCTTGCCCCTTCCTCTTGTTGCCCTTTTTGCCTGCATCAGCATTGGCTCTGTCCTGTTTCCTTTGCCGACATTCGTTAGCCTTGTGGCCCGGCTTCTGGCAATAGAAGCAGGTGACATCATTGGACGATGATGCACCTGCAGGTTGTGGCGTGAAAGATACTTGTTTTTTATTTTTATTTTTGTTGACATGGGCTGCCTTGTTAAGGGCAGCCCCAACACCACTTCCTGCGGGGCCGGCTAGTCGGCTTTCCTCATTTAAGAACCTTTGTACAAGGTCCTGAGGGGAAAGGCGGTCAGGAGGACCTGACGCCAGGATTGAGCCAGCAATGGCATTGTAGGATGGAGGTAGGGATTGGAGCAAAATAAAGCTCAACTGGAGATCAGAGATCTCCATCCCATTTTCCTTGAGAGTACTCCTCACATCCAACACACGCTGCAACTGGGGTCTGAATGTTTCCTTCTTCCAAGCGGAAAGGAGGATACAGAACACCACAAGTTGTAGGTGGCCATGCTCCTACTGAGCCATAGAGCGATTCCAAACGCTCATATTGGCATTGACAGAAGGATAAGTTCTGTCAGAGGCAATTTGGGAGTATGTTTCTGGTGATGTGACCATCACCAGAACTCCCATGAGGACTTCCTCCACTCTGTTCCACTCCTGGTACATTGGCTCTGACCATGATGCAAAGCGTTTGGCGTACTCGTCATCCTTTTCTCCATCCTCTGGCTTGGGAGCATTAGGAACTCAGGGGCATCATGCGTGATGTGCCTCTTCATTCCATTGATCCTCAGCAGGGCAGTGAAGGACACCGACCACTGCTGCCAGTTGGAGCCATCAAGCTTATCAAACTTGAAGGTAGGGGGGAAGACGATGGAAGACATTTGAGATGATTTTAAAAAGGTTGATCCTGGTTCCAAGGAGCAGTTAGAACCAGTTGTCCAGGTCTCATTGAAGAGGGCCCGTCCATTCTGTGGCGCTATGCTTCAGAACTTAAAAAAGTCCTGCCTCTGATGTGCGACTTCTAAGTAGTATAGTAACTGTCTAGCGCCATCTACAACAAGTCCTAAGCCCACATCAGGGGGACATTGTGTAAATAGATGGGGAGTCATGTCATGGAGGAGCCAACCGCAAGTTCCACTAGAGACAAAGGGTATAGAGCCCTTCCTCTAGTGCTGGTGGTGGAGTCCATGATTAAGCCCTAGATGATTGGGGCCATGACTATAGTAGACTATTAGGTTTCCTCTGGTTGGGGCGGACCCCCAATGAAAGCAGCGGGTACTTCTGCCCAGAGACGAAACCCTCTAGCTACTGTGTATATACTATAGTAGTTCAAGCCTACTTGTATCGAGCCCAAGGTCATGGGAGTGACTACCCATGCCTTGTTCTAGACCCTAAACTCTACCAGCAGGTCGCTAAACCTGGCTTACGGATCGAGCCAAGCATTGACTGAACCTATAGCCCCAAGCCTTCTGGGCAAGTGGCCTACTAAGACTATGGATGGGACGAAAACCCAGCTACAACTAAGAATACTATTTACTTAGAGCGCACATGAGGAACTTAAGGTGTTTCACCCGCTTAGGGTCCCTCATCACCTCTTGCAAGAATCCCCTGAGGGACTAGCCAGACAGATCAAGGTGGGCACATAAAGTGCACCACCTTGTGGACAGTTAAGGGCAAGAGAAAAGAAATTGAAGCTCACTGTGACGGTGATTGGGAAGATGAGTCTTGAAGCAGTGAGCTTGAAGAAAGGTTGGACTGATCAAATAGAAAGTACAGATCAGTTAAGCGTGCTCAGGGCCCATAACCTGTGAAACAGGCATGTGCGCAGCATACTGACTGTAGGTTAGCGGTTAGGCTAGAAAGACAAGTTAACTTCAGAGGTGAAGAAAACTCTTATACTATACTACACACCTAGAAAGACAAGTTACTACATGAGACGGTTAGTCAAAGGTAAAGTAGTAAGTAAGAGAAGGGACTTACACTTCAGAGGTGAAGAAAACTCTGAAGTGTAGAGGACGAAACAGACACCCTTATATACTATCCAAGGGATGGTCTGTGCACTGGAATAAGTCCACAAGTGCCGGACAAAGTCCAAACAATAAACATGAGGGAGAAAGGCCATTGGCCACTACAGAAATCACATGTTACATGGTGCATCAGTCAGCTACTGCGGAATGTGAGAAGAAAGTAATAATGATAATGTAAATAGTCCGAAACTCCGGTATCTAATCTAATCTACAAAGTAGCTAATCTAATCACCTGATGCCTGAAGCATCACCGAACATCTTCTGTGTTCAACAATTGTTATATCCCCAGCAGATATCAAACTTGGTGAAGTAGCGAGCATGGTGGGGTTTGTCAATGAGTTCTGGGATCAAGGGTAGGGGGTAGGCATTCTTTACTGTGATTTCATTCAAGGCTCAATAATCTTGGACAGGACGTAGTTTTCCATCCTTCTTTTTTACAAAGAAGAAGGGGCTAGCAATGGGGGACTTGGATTCTCTGATATATCCCTTGGCAAGGTGGTCATTTAAGAAAATGTCCAGGGCTTTCTGTTCTTCAGGGGTGAGCTTGTAGATGCCACAGTCTCGCACTTTGGCATCTGGTTTGAGTTCTATGGCATGGTCCCATGGTTGATGCTGTGGCAAACATTGAGAGGCTTTCTCTTCAAAGACAGATCGGTATGCGAGGTATTCAGGAGGGAGTTGGTCTTCTAAGGATGTAGGGGTCTTTACTTGATCTGCAGCAATCTGAGTAGACATGGTGGTCTTGGCACAGATGTGGACAATGAATTTGGGAGGCACTTCTTCTGGAGTAATCATGGGGTGATCTGTGATTAGGGCTGCAAAGGTTTCTGCTGCTGCTATGAGTGTCTGGTCCATCAGGGGTTTTACTGTGATTGTAGACAGAGTGGGGCAAGAGGGGTGTGTTGAAGCAAAGGTCAGAGGGGTCATGGTAAGGGTGCAGGATGTGGGGCAATGTTTAAGGTCAGGGTGTCATCTTTCCAGTTTACTTCTGGGTTGTGGCAATGTAGCCATGTTGACACAGGACGTGTCTGGAGATGCTTCAGGCATCTAGGTTCGCTTCAGCTGTAGATTAGATTAGATTAGATCTCGGAGTATCGGACTTTTTATGTTATCTTTATTACACTTCTTTCTCTCCTTACTCAGCTGATTAGTGATGGACTTAGTAATGTGCAGTAAGCATGTGATATCTCTTTGGCCAATGGCCTTTATCCCTCTCTGCCAATTGTCCGGCACTTGTGGACTTATTCCAGTGCGCACAGACCATTTCCCCTGGCCCCATGGGTATATAAGGGTGTCTGTTTCGTCTGTTCACTTCAGAGTTTCTTCAACCTCTGAAGTATACTTGTCTTTCTAGCCTAACACGCTACTAACCACAGTCAGTATAACCAGCAGCATGATTGTTTGACAGGTTATGGGCCCTGCCGCTCATACTGATCTGTAATTCCTTTGTTCATTACAGCCCAACTCGCTCTTGCACTCCAAGCTCACAAAAGCTTCAAAGTCTTTCCCACCAGCTTCTTCCAGTGAGCTTTCTAATTTACTGTCTGTGCACCTTAACACCCCACAGGATGACGCAGTTCACTGCTCATCCTGAACTGTTTGGCTAGCCCTTTGGGGTTCTTGCGAAAGATGACAAGGGACCCTAAGCGGGTGAAACATCTTAAGCTCCTTGAGTGCACACTAGGTATTAGTAACTTTCATAGTTGTAGCTGGGTCTTCGTCCATAGATAGTCTTAGTAGGCCTATAGCCAGAAGCTTGTGGCTTTAAGTCCAGTCAATGCTTGGCTCTATCTGTAAGCTGGGTTTAGCAACCCGCATGTGGAGTTTAGGGTCTAGAACAAGGCATGGGTAGTCACTCCCATGACACTTGGGCTCGATACAAGTAGGCTGCACTACTATAGTCTATACATAGTAGATATAGTCTTCATCTCTGGGCATAAGTATCCGTTGCCTTTGTAGGGTAACCACACCCTACCAGAGACAGACTAGACATCTACTTAGTCATGGCCCCAATCATCTAGGGCTTAATCATGGACTCCACCACCAGCATTAGAGGAAGGGCTATACACCCTTTGTCTCTAATGGAACTTGCGGTTGGCTCCTCCATGACATGACTCCCAGTCCTGTTTACACTAGACACTCTGGCTAGTCTACCAGAGCTTATGTCTAGTTGCAGGATTGCGCTAGACAGCTTTTACTATACCTAGAAAGTCGCACAACAAAGGCAGGACCTTTCTAGGTTCTGAAGCATAGCGCCACAGTATGGGTGGCACTCTTAAGCGAGACCTGGGCACTGGTTCTAACTGCTCCTTGGAACCAGGAACTTTTATCACATCTCAAAAATGCCGTCCTCTATTGTCTTCCCTCCTCCTCCAAGATGGAACGCCTCGATGGGTCGAACTGGCAGGTTTGGTCTGCCAATTTCAACACCCTTCTGAGGATGAATGGGCTCAGGAGGCACATTATTATGGCCTACCCTGATATGCCCCTGCTCCCTGAAGATAAAGAGGAGAAGGAGAAAATGCAGAAGGAAGTCATTGACCCATCCTTAGGGAATGGATGGGAGAAGAGGAAATGTTAATTGGGCTACTCTATCTCAATGTAACCCAGGAGGTTTACAGTCAAGTAACCTCCGATGCCGATTATCCTTCTCTATTTGAGAAGTATAATAAGTTGGAGTGGCTTTATGGCTCTGTAGGTAGCATGGCCACATATAATTTGTGGCTTGCCCTGGTGTCCTTCCGTCTTGATGAAGGACAGACATTCAGGACCCAATTACAAAAGGTCCTGGATGCCAGGAGTACCCTCAGGGAGAACGGGATGGAGGTCAATGACCTCCAGATGAGCTTCATTTTGCTGAAAGCTCTCCCAGACTCCTACAGCGCAATTGCCGGCTCCATACTGGCCTCTGGCGATCCAGAGCGACTCTCTCCTCAGGACCTTGTGCAGAGGTTCCTAAATGAGGAAAGTCGCCTGGCGGGTCCCTCGGGAAGTGGTAGTGCAGTCCTGTCAAAGGCTGCACCTGTCAAATCAAAAAATCAACAAATTTATCACCACTTCCCGCTGCTGCCCCTGGTTCACAAGGGGTGGTCTGCTTCTATTGCCAAAAGCCTGGACACAAGTCCAACGCTTGCGCAAAGAAGAAGAAGGACCTGGAAAATGCCAAAAAGGGCAAGGCAGGGAACAAGAAGAGGGCTGAGGCCCAAAATGTACATACTATAGCCACTGTAGTTAATGGTAGTGGCAAAATAGAGGAGGTGCATGAAGCACCTCGCATTCGCCTTTATGTGCACACCTATAATCTGGATATCAACTCAGATTATTGGATGCTTGATAGTGGTGCAACGGCTCATTTCAGTCCCAACATTGAAGACTTCAATACATATGAAGTCGATCACACCCATGAAGTATCACTGGGAGACAACTCCATAGTCAAAACAAATGGAGTTGGTGTTGAACACAGAAGATGTTCGGTGATGCTTCAGGCATCAGGTGATTAGATTAGCTACTTTGTAGATTAGATTAGATACCGGAGTTTCGGACTATTTACATTATCATTATTACTTTCCTTCTCACATTCCGCAGTAGCTGACTGATGCACCATGTAACATGTGATTTCTGTAGTGGCCAATGGCCTTTCTCCCTCATGTTTATTGTTTGGACTTTGTCCGGCACTTATGGACTTATTCCAAGTGCACAGACCATCCCTTGGATAGTATATAAGGGTGTCTGTTTCGTCCTCTACACTTCAGAGTTTTCTTCACCTCTGAAGTGTAAGTCCCATTTCTCTTACTTACTACTTTACCTTTGACTAACCGTCTCATGTAGATAACTTGTCTTTCTAGGTGTGTAGTATAGTATACAGAGTTTTCTTCACCTCTGAAGTATAACTTGTCTTTCTAGCCTAACCCGCTAACTTCTACAGTCAGTATGCTGCGCACATGCCTGTTTCACAGGTTATGGGCCCTGAGCACGCTTAACTGATCTGTACTTTCGTTTTTTTTGATCAGTCCAACCTTTCTTCAAGCTCACTGCTTCAAGACTCAATCTTCCCAATCACCGTCACAGTGAGCTTCAATTTCTTTATCTCTTGCCCTTAACTGTCCACAAGGTGGTGCACTTTACGTGCCCACCTTGATCTGTCTGGCTAGTCCCTCAGGGGATTCTTGCAAGAGGTGATGAGGGACCCTAAGCGGGTGAAACACCTTAAGTTCCTCATGTGCGCTCTAAGTAAATAGTATTCTTAGTTGTAGCTGGGTTTTCGTCCCATCCATAGTCTTAGTAGGCCACTTGCCCAGAAGGCTTGGGGCTATAGGTTCAGTCAATGCTTGGCTCGATCCGTAAGCCAGGTTTAGCGACCTGCTGGTAGAGTTTAGGGTCTAGAACAAGGCATGGGTAGTCACTCCCATGACACTTGGGCTCGATACAAGTAGGCTTGAACTACTATAGTATATACACAGTAGCTAGAGGGTTTCGTCTCTGGGCAGAAGTACCCGCTGCTTTCATTGGGGGTCCGCCCCAACCAGAGGAAACCTAATAGTCTACTATAGTCATGGCCCCAATCATCTAGGGCTTAATCATGGACTCCACCACCAGCACTAGAGGAAGGGCTCTATACCCTTTGTCTCTAGTGGAACTTGCGGTTGGCTTCTCCATGACATGACTCCCCATCTATTTACACAATGTCCCCCTGATATGGGCTTAGGACTTGTTATAGATGGCACTAGACAGTTTACTATACTACTTAGAAGTCGCACATCAGAGGCAGGACTTTTTTAAGTTCTGAAGCATAGCACCACAGAATGGACGGGCCCTCTTCAATGAGACCTGGACAACTGGTTCTAACTGCTCCTTGGAACCAGGATCAACCTTTTTAAAATCATCTCAAAATGTCTTCCATCGTCTTCCCCCCTACCTTCAAGTTTGATAAGCTTGATGGCTCCAACTGGCAGCAGTGGTCGGTGTCCTTCACTGCCCTGCTGAGGATCAATGGAATGAAGAGGCACATCACGCATGATGCCCCTGAGTTCCTAAATGCTCCCAAGCCAGAGGATGGAGAAAAGGATGACGAGTACGCCAAACGCTTTGCATCATGGTCAGAGCCAATGTACCAGGAGTGGAACAGAGTGGAGGAAGTCCTCATGGGAGTTCTGGTGATGGTCACATCACCAGAAACATACTCCCAAATTGCCTCTGACAGAACTTATCCTTCTGTCAATGCCAAATATGAGCGTCTGGAATCGCTCTATGGCTCAGTAGGAAGCATGGCCACCTACAACTTGTGGTGTTCTGTATCCTCCTTTCACTTGGAAGAAGGAAAACCATTCAGACCCCAGTTGCAGCGTGTGTTGGATGTGAGGAGTACTCTCAAGGAAAATGGGATGGAGATCTCTGATCTCCAGTTGAGCTTTATTTTGCTCCAATCCCTACCTCCATCCTACAATGCCATTGCTGGCTCAATCCTGGCGTCAGGTCCTCCTGACCGCCTTTCCCCTCAGGACCTTGTACAAAGGTTCTTAAATGAGGAAAGCCGACTAGCCGGCCCCGCAGGAAGTGGTGTTGGGGCTGCCCTTAACAAGGCAGCCCATGTCAACAAAAACAAAAACAAAAAACAAGTATCTTTCACGCCACAACCTGCAGGTGCATCATCGTCCAATGATGTCACCTGCTTCTATTGCCAGAAGCCGGGCCACAAGGCTAACGAATGTCGGCAAAGGAAACAGGACAGAGCCAATGCTGATGCAGGCAAAAAGGGCAACAAGAGGAAGGGGCAAGGCCCCAGTGTACATAATAACTCCACACAAGTAGCTACCATAGTTAATGGTAGTGGCAGAATACAGGAGGTGCATGAGACACCTCGCATTTCACTTTATACTATGACCGAACATACGCAAGAAGTCGATGATGGCAGCAATCCTTGGATGATGGACAGTGGAGCCACCACTCACTTTACACCATACTTAGATGATTTCTCTGAGTATTTCCCACACAAGGGACACTCGGTGACAATTGGTGATGGCTCAGTAGTCCAAGTCGAAGGAACAGGCAAAGTTATACTCAAGACTCGAAACAATTACGAGCTAGAGTTGAATAACGTCTTCTATATGCCTGGTAGTGAAAGAATACTATCAACAGCTGCATCACAGACAAAGGCGGCTCAGTGGAATTTTCTCCATCTGAGGTCAAAATAAAGTACAATAATGCAATTATAGCGGAAGGTATCAAGGCTATGGGACTCTATTGGGTCTTTGGGAAAACTATGCAGAATCTAAATACTGCTTCCCACAAATCTGCATCAAGTAGTCTTGATACCTGGCATTTGCGCATGGGTCATATGTCAAAAGAGGCCCTCAAAAGACATGCTCCTAAGGCTGTAAAAGGCCTTAGTATAGATAATAGCCAAGTGGAAGACAAGCCGTGTTATGGCTGTGAAATGGGAAAATCACACCGTCTTCCATTCCCTCCCTCTCAAAAGAGAGCTTCTGCACCCTTGGAAGTCATTCATAGTGACCTAGTTGGTCCTTTGCAATCTACTTCAATTCAAGGGAACCTATACTTCGCCACTTTCATAGATGACTTTAGCAGAACTGCTTTAGTTGTTGCTATGAAAGCTAAAAGTGAATTTACATCGGTCTTCAGTAATATTAAGGCATTCCTGGAAAACAAAACAGACAGGAAAATAAAGACCTTACATACAGATCGAGGTGGCGAATTCGTAAATAGGGAGCTAAAGTCAATACTTGAGAAGGCTGGCATAGAGCATAAATTGACAATGCCATATTCCCCACAACAAACGGAAGGGCTGAAAGGTTCAACAGAACCATCATGGAAAAGGCCACCAGTATGCTGCATCATGCTGGTCTTTCCCTTGGCTTCTGGGAATGTGCAGTGCGAACAGCCTGTCACATATACAATAGAACGCCTATCCGTTCTAATAAGTGGAGGACACCGCTAGAACTTCTGGATGGGGACATTCCAGATGTTTCTTACTTTAAAATATTTGGCTGCTTAGCCTACTACACTGTCCCAGAGGACAAAAGACGTAAACTGGATCACAAAGCCAGGGAGACAGTCTTTGTCGGGTATGCACCCCACTCTAAAGGATATCTCCTTTGGGACATGCATACTCGATCCTTCGTATTGTCAAGAGATGTGACATTTGATGAGGGTCCTTCCCATCCAACCTTGCCAAGGACAGCAAGGGAAAACAAAAAGAAAAGGTTACACCTTTTATACTAGAAGTTGAGAGGCCTGTCCAGCCTCAACCAGCAATAGCCACAGTTCCTCAGGTTCCTGAAGACAAGGACACCGAGGTTGAGGAACAGGAGGTAGTGGAACCTCCTCAAGTAAATCCAGAGCCTACCACACCCGATAATGAGCTTGACACACATGATCAGACCATCTATCAGACACCTCCATCCCAAATCTTGGAACCATCAGAACTCCCCGAAAGAACCCGTGCCAAAAGACAGTCTAAGAAAAAGGCTATTGGCAGACTTCCCCAACCAGTATTTACTAGGGAAAGTCCACGCTCTCAGCAACGTGACCAGGCTGTGCAGGAAGATTTAGATCTTGATACTGCCCGTCCTAAATGTTCACGCCGCATGAATCCTCGATTTTATAATGAGGATAATGCAGAGTTCGTGCAAGGTTCAACCAGACTTGGACACATGGAGTTGCTGTATGCCGCAGGCGTCTCTTACAGAGACCCCCTGACTTTTCAGGAGGCAATGCAGTCTGACAATGCCAGTGAATGGCTTGAGGCATGTAAATATGAAATTGATGCCTTAGATAAACTAGATGTATGGCGCCTTGAAGATCTTCCAAAAGGAAGAAAGGCTGTCAAGTCAAAATGGGTTTTTAAGCTGAAACCAGATGGACGGTTTCGTGCTAGGCTCGTGGCAAAAGGTTTCACCCAAATAGAAGGGGTGGACTTCGACGAAACATTCTCACCAGTCGCCAGATTCGAATCACTTAGATTATTACTAGCGCTAGCTACGCTAGAGGATTGGGAAATCCACCAAATGGATGTCAAGTCGGCATTCCTACATGGCGATCTGGATGAAGAGATTTATATGGAGCAACCTGTTGGTTTCGTCGTTGCTGGTCAAGAGTCCAAAGTTTGCAGGCTACAAAAAGCACTATATGGCCTCAAACAAGCCTCCCGAGCATGGAATCTACAATTCCATGCAGTTCTTCATGAACTGGGCTTCACTCGGACGTACTCTGATGCAGGAGTATATGTGTTTCATCAAAAGGTGGAGGGTGATTCACTGTATGTCATTCTCTATGTAGATGACATTACTATACTTGGATCTTCGAATAATAGAATAACATGGCTGAAGTCGTCTTTATCTAGTCGATATGAGATGACTGACTTGGGAGAAATCCAGTCATACCTTGGAGTTAACATCACCAGGGATCGTCCTAATAAGACGCTGGAAATTGATCAAGCAGCCTATGTTTTATCTATTATTGAGAAGTTTGGGATGAGGGATTCCAACCGAGTATATACTCCACTCCCTCTGGCGCTGATGTTCATCTGGTCAAGTTTGATGGCCAGGCATCTACTTCTGAGATAAAGAAGTACCAACAGTTGATGGGGTCTCTGCTATGGGTGCAGATTGGAAGCAGACCCGACATCAGTTTTGCTGTGGCGCGCCTTAGTCAATACGCTTCCAACCCCTCTCAAGATCACATGCGACTTGCAAAATATGTCTTAAAATATCTTAATAGTACAAAAGACTGCAAGTTGCGATATTCTGGAGGGAATGGTGAGAGTGGCCTTCATGGCTTTGCAGATTCCTCATGGGGAGATCAAGAGGACTGCCGCTCTACCTCAGGCTATGTGTTTTTCTTGGCAAATGGTGCCATTTCATGGTGTTCCAGAAAACAGAAAACAGTAGCACAGTCCACCACTGAAGCCGAGTATATGAGCCTCTCCGAGGCTGCAAATCAGGCAGTGTGGTATAGGACTTTTATGGAGGAATAGGGTATGAGGTATCCTCCCCTATACTACTCCATTGTGACAATAAGGGTGCTGTGGATTTAGCATTAAACCCTGTCACAGGAAGGCGGTCAAAGCATATACCTATCAAGTACCATGCCATTAGGGGGTACATTGAATCGCACATAATTGAACTAGTGCGAACCCCTACAGGTGAGATGCTGGCAGATGGCTTCACTAAGTCTCTACCAAGAGCATCGTTTGAAACCATGGTAAAGGACTTGGACTTATGCTGAAATGAGAAGAGCTGGAATTTGGAGACTTTGTATACCAGTCTCACTTTCCCACCATGCCATATGAGCACGTTCTCGACCTCGAGAGTGACGCAAGTGGTGTGTACGAAGTAGATATGTCAAGCATTCAGCTTGCATAAGCGAATCTACAACTCGTATGCAAAACTCACAAACCGCACTTGAGAGTTAGAAAAGTTGGATCTTGGCTGGCGATATGCTCGTTTAATTGTAATGGCAGTGTGCTCATTCAATTCATTTCCCATAATGACCAGATGCCTTCAGCATGGAGGGATGTTGAACACAGAAGATGTTCGGTGATGCTTCAGGCATCAGGTGATTAGATTAGCTACTTTGTAGATTAGATTAGATACCGGAGTTTCGGACTATTTACATTATCATTATTACTTTCCTTCTCACATTCCGCAGTAGCTGACTGATGCACCATGAAACATGTGATTTCTGTAGTGGCCAATGGCCTTTCTCCCTCATGTTTATTGTTTGGACTTTGTCCGGCACTTGTGGACTTATTCCAAGTGCACAGACCATCCCTTGGATAGTATATAAGGGTGTCTGTTTCGTCCTCTACACTTCAGAGTTTTCTTCACCTCTGAAGTGTAAGTCCCATTTCTCTTACTTACTACTTTACCTTTGACTAACCGTCTCATGTAGATAACTTGTCTTTCTAGGTGTGTAGTATAGTATAATAGAGTTTTCTTCACCTCTGAAGTATAACTTGTCTTTCTAGCCTAACCCGCTAACTTCTACAGTCAGTATGCTGCGCACATGCCTGTTTCACAAGGAGATGTTCGGTGATGCTTCAGGCATCAGGTGATTAGATTAGCTACTTTGTAGATTAGATTAGATACCGGAGTTTCGGACTATTTACATTATCTTTATTACTTTCTTTCTCACATTCCGCAGTAGCTGACTGATGCACCATGTAACATGTGATTCCTATAATGGCCAATGGCCTTTCTCCCTCTATTTGTTTGTTTGGACCTTGTCCGGCACCTGTGGACTTATTCCCAGTGTGCACAGACCATCCCTTTGGGTATATAAGGGTGTCTGTTTCGTCTCTTTCACTTCAGAGTTCTTCTAACCTCTGAAGTGTAAGTGCCTTCTATACTATCTACTTAACTATTAGACTAACGTTCTCTATATAGAACTTTCTTGTCTAGGTCAGTAGTATAGTAATATAGAGTTCTTCTAACCTCTGAAGTAACTTTCTTGTCTAGCTTAACCCGCTAACTCATTACAGTCAGTATGCTGCGCACATGCCTGTTTCACACGTTCTCCCTAAGGGTACTCCTGGCATCCAGAACTCTTTGTAATTGAGTTCTGAATGTCTGTCCTTCATCAAGACAGAAGGACACCAGGGCAAGCCACAAATTATATGTGGCCATGCTACCTACAGAGCCATAAAGCCATTCCAACTTATTATACTTCTCAAAAAGAGAAGGATAATCGGCATCGGAGGTTACTTGACTGTAAACCTCCTGGGTTACATTGAGGTACAAAAGACCAATCAACATTTCCTCCTCTCCCATCCATTCCCTAAGGATGGGATCAATGACTTCCTTCTGCATTTTCTCCTTCTCCTCTTTATCTTCAGGGAGCAGGGGCATGTCAGGATAGGTGGTGATAATATGCCTCCTAAGCCCATTCATCCTCAGCAGGGCGTTGAAGTTGGCAGACCAAACCTGCCAGTTGGACCCATCGAGGCGCTCCATCTTGGAGGAGGGAGGGAAGACAATTGAGGACGGCATTTTGAGATGTAATAGAAGTGTTCCTGGTTCCAAGGAGCAGTTAGAACCAGTGCCCAGGTCTTGCTTAAGAGTGCCACCCCACACTGTGGCGCTATGCTTCAGAACCTAGGAAGGTCCTGCCTCTGTTGTGCGACTTTCTAGGTATAGTAAAGCTGTCTAGCGCAATCTTGTAACTAGACATAAGCTCTGGTAGACTAGCCAGAGTGTCTAGTGTAACCAAAATTGGGAGTCATGTCATGGAGGAGCCAACCGCAAGTTCCATTAGAGACAAAGGGTGTATAGCCCTTCCTCTAATGCTGGTGGTGGAGTCCATGATTAAGCCCTAGATGATTGGGGCCATGACTAAGTAGATGTCTAGTCTGTCTCTGGTAGGGTGTGGTTACCCTACAAAGGCAATGGATACTTATGCCCAGAGATGAAGACTATATCTACTATGTATAGACTATAGTAGTGCAGCCTACTTGTATCGAGCCCAAGTGTCATGGGAGTGACTACCCATGCCTTGTTCTAGACCCTAAACTCCACATGCAGGTCGCTAAACCTGGCTTACAGACAGAGCCAAGCATTGACTGGACTTAAAGCCACAAGCTTCTGGCTATAGGCCTACTAAGACTATCTATGGGACGAAAACCCAGCTACAACTAGGAAATTACTAATACCTAGTGCGCACTCAAGGAGCTCAAGATGTTTCACCCGCTTAGGGTCCCTCATCATCTTTTGCAAGAACCCCAAAGGGCTAGCCAAACAGTTCAGGATGAGCAGTAAACTGCATCATCCTGTGGGGTGTTAAGGTGCACAGACAGTAAATAAGAAAGCTCACAGGAAGAAGCTGGTGGGAAAGACTTTGAAGCTTTTGTGAGCTTGGATGTGCAAGAGCAAGTTGGGCTGTAATGAACAAAGGGAAGAACAGATCAGTATGAGCAGCAGGGCCCATAACCTGTCAAACAATCATGCTGCTGGTTATACTGACTGTGGTTAGTAGCGTGTAAGGCTAGAAAACAAGTATACTTCAGAGGTTGAAGAAACTCTATTACAACTATACTACTGACCTAGAAAACAAGTATCTACAAGAGACGTTAGTTAAAGGAAAGTAAAAAGTATAGTAAGACTTACACTTCAGAGGTTGAAGAAACTCTGAAGTGAAAGAGACGAAACAGACACCCTTATATACCCATGGGGGCCAGGGGAAATGGTCTGTGCGCACTGGGAATAAGTCCACAAGTGCCGGACAATTGGCAGAGAGGGATAAAGGCCATTGGCCAAAGAGATATCACATGCTTACTGCGCATTACTAAGTCCATCACTAATCAGCTGAGTAAGGAGAGAAAGAAGTGTAATAAAGATAACATAAAAAGTCCGATACTCCGAAATCTAATCTAATCTACAGCTGAAGCGAACCTTAGATGCCTGAAGCATCTCCAGACACGTCCTGTGTCAACATTTATTTTCTGTAGTACTACTGTCTACTACTGTCTACCATAAACAGCCATATCTGTACCTGTACTGTACCTGTCAGCAATCCAGTGAGTACAAAAAATGGATGGTGGACAGGTCAGCCATACCCATCCTATTACTGTCAAATGGACAGCCATTACCATAAAACAGATGGTGTGCAGCCCTACAAGCCATGCACATCACTACTAGGACCAATACTTCAAGTTTGATGTACAGATAACAAGAAAAAGGATTAAGTAAAAGAATTGTTTGTTACACTTCTTGTTGAACACAGAAGATGTTCGGTGATGCTTCAGGCATCAGGTGATTAGATTAGCTACCTTGCAGATTAGATTAGATACCGGAGTCTCGGACTTTTTACATTATCATTATTACTTTCTTTCTCACATTCTGCAGTAGCTGACTGATACACCATGTAACATGTGATTTCTGTAACAGCCAATGGCTTTTCTCTCTCATGTTTATTGTTTGGACTTTATCTGGCACTTGTGGACTTATTCCCAGTGCACAGACCATCCCTTGAATAGTATATAAGGGTGTCTGTTTTGTCTCTTACACTTCAGAGTTTTCTTCACCTCTGAAGTGTAAGTCCCATCTCTCTTACTTACTACCTTACCTCTGACTAACCATCTCGTGTAGATAACTTGTCTTTCTAGGTGTGTAGTATAGTATAATAGAGTTTTCTTCACCTCTGAAGTATAACTTGTCTTTCTAGCCTAACCTGCTAACATCTACAGTCAGTATGCTGCGCACATGCCTGCTTGACACTTCTACACTAGTCACAACATTCCAAACATAGTACACAGCTGTTTATAACAACCTGACCAATGTCCTCACTTCCAAGATAATTTCCCCATTTTGGATACTGCATTATTCAGGAACTTCTGATTGTATTCTGTCCATCTTGGATCTTGTACTTCCTCAAATATGTTTTGGGCCTTCTCCAGCATGCTCTTGGCCTCTTTAAATTGTGACCTTTCCATAAGTACCCTTCCCAACCCATTTAGAGCATATCCTTGACCCAAAGAACTCTGAGCAGCTCCATAATAATTAATAGCATTTTGAAATGAAGCATCTGCCAAGTCTAACTTGTGTAGTTCCAGATATACCCTTCCAAGCCCTTCATAATCTTGTCCCTGACCATAGGGAAGGTTTGCAGTTTTATGGAGTTCTAAAGCTTTCTGATATGAGGCTTCAGCTTCACTGAATTTTTCAAGACTTGAATAGGTGTCTCC
Organism: Multifurca ochricompacta; assembly: GCA_022496185.1. NCBI lineage: Eukaryota > Fungi > Basidiomycota > Agaricomycetes > Russulales > Russulaceae > Multifurca > Multifurca ochricompacta. The sequence goes on from WTXG01000126.1 coordinate 83,537, forward strand.
AAGCCCTTTATGATCATTTCCCTGCCATAATACATTATTGGCAGTCTTATGAAATTCAAGAGCTTTCTGAAAACACTTTTCTGCCTCATCAAGCTTTCTCATGTCTGTATATGTGTGCCCAAGCAGACAATAATCATTTCCTTGACTCAATGCAATATCAGCAGCCTGATGAAGTTCCAAAGCCCTCTTCAAAGAAGCTTCTGCTTCATTTAATTTTCCAAGTACACGATATATCCTTCCAAGCCCATAAAGGCAATTTCCTTCAACTAGAACATCACCAGAGGTTCCTTGGAGTTCTGAAGCTTTCTCATATACAGCCTTGGCCTCATTTAATGCATCTGCTGTTTCATAGACTTGGCCAAGCTGAAATAGGATCTCAACATGGAGAGGAGTGTTTTGATATGAGCTGGACATGCATAGACTCTCTGCCTGTTGCATTTTGTGTTTTGCACCTTCAATGTTGCCTGAAAACCGATACAGATTTCCCCATTCCTGAAGACACTTTACCAACAATGATGTGTCTCCATGTTTTTGCTTCACAAAGTCAACAGTCTGACTGATCAGCTTATCAGAAAAGTCTCCAATAGTTTGATGGAACCATGTAAAATTAATGATAGCACTGACAAGCCTTGTATGGCCTTCATAGTTTGACTGTAGAAGACCAAACAGCATGGCCTTTGTGTTATTTGCTTCCAAAACCATCTCAGCATAGTCATGTGCTTCTTGATGATGGGAAGATGCCAAAGTGATATAGAACTCCTTCAGTGAAGCTTCATGCCTAGGTGACATAAACCCTTGCTTATTGCAAAAGTGACGAATAATTGGATGAGTTTGATATCTCTCTCCACTCATGATTATCAAGCTGCATTGCTGGAGCACATGTAGTCCAGAGTGCATCTCTATGTCTCCAAGAATCTCTTCAAATTTATCCACTTGTTTGATATGCATTCCATCTGGAAGCATGCTGAGAACACCAAGTAGATCCTTGGCAGATGGATTGGCCTTCATCCTCCCACTATCAATAGATAGCTGGATAGAGTATTCAACATTTAACAGCTTATGAGCCTGTCCCCTTTGAAGAATTCCTGTCTGCTTTTTACACCATTCTTTCCACAATAATGATGGTGGTGTGACCTGGGAAAGATGGGCCAACAAATCGATGGCAAGAGGAACATAATCCACTGCATTCAGAAGCTTCTCTGCAGATTCATCATAAGTGTCACTAATCTTCTGCCAGATTTGTTTTCCAGCACCATGGCTCAGAGTCTGTAGTGGCGGGAGATTAGGTTGTGTCCACTGTGTACGGGCTGGCCTCTCTGTCCCTCTCATTGTGATCAGTACTGTGATAGATTGCAGCTCAGTAATCCTGGACAGTAGTTGTTCAACAGAATGCTTGGTATCACTATCCTGGTCCCAAGGTGATTCAAAGTTATCAAGACACAGTATGCACTCCTTTGCGACCAACGCAGCATGAATGTGAGACCAGGATGCATCTGAACCCGACCTGAAGACGCCGAGTGACTTGGCAAGTTCCACCAAGAGAGCTCCGGATGAGAAGATTGATTCACAAGGAATGAAAAATCTAGCACGACCAAAGTATTCTTGGACACGGTCATGGGTGAGGACTGCATTGGCAAGGGTTGTTTTTCCATGGCCGCCAGGCCCTAGAATTGCGATGTGGGCAGGATGAGAACCAATGTTGGTGAAAATCATGTGAATGATCTGAGCAAGTTCCGTGTCGCGGCCGAAGAATATCTGAGGTTTGGATGGCATGGATCTGAGTGATGTCAGTTCCATGGCACGCAGAACGTAGAGATGAGGGGCGCCTACATGAATTCGGTTGTTTGACTACGTTCACTAGGGTGGGTGGTAACCTGCTGGATGGGGTCAATCAACCGGTTTCACTTAAAAATGTCAGGCTGCATACCTTGCGCTCTTGGATTAATTGGGTTAAGAGCGATAAAATCAAGTTAGCCTGCAGACAAATGTTTATATGAAAGATATGAAGAAGGTGCAAAGACTGACCTGGAAAACTTGAAGTACATTGGATAACTTGCTGTCGTATTGCTTGACCTTCCTCAATATATCTGTGCGGAGAAGCACTTTCTTGATTCCTCTGACATCCACACACCGCTGCAAGGCGTCGTCCATTCCGTCAAGGTCCCTTGTTTATGATCAGAGCACGAAATATACGAGAATAACGGGACATACTTCTGAAGAGTTCTAAGGATATCACGCAACCCCGGTGGCAGTTCATCCTCTTTCAGATCGTGCGCTTGACACATTTCTCCGACATTGACGAAGACGCTCCCCACGTTGGCTAGCTTTTCCATGACAGCTCCCCACTCTTCCTTATATACCTTGACATCCTGTTAACATGCTGATCAACATACGAGACAATTAATAGAGCAGCAGGTGACAAACATCTCGCATCTTGAGCGCTTGAAGTATGATGCCAGCGATTGGGGAGATGTAGGGGATCTTTCCGGCCAATGAACTAACTTCCTTCAGAGCGGCGAGAGATGTCTCGACCGCTCCAATCGCGACATCAACTCGTCCACTGATTGGCTCCGATGAGGCTGGATCGACGTTACCAACGGCTGAGAAGGGCCTAGTGAGCTGGAGAAAACGATGAGCAAGGGTGACTGACATTCACAGTCCGGCTGTTCGGTACGAGATGGCATGTGGAGGACACTGCGGATGGTTTCCCTGAATGAGAACGATTTGGATTGCATATTTGGACTTTGATGTTGATGGGTAGTTTGTCGAGTTCGAGAGAGCAAAGGTGTCTGGTGGCTGTTGAGCACAACTGAGGTTAGATAAGCGAGTTACCTAAACGGGATCGCTATTTTTTTTATTTTTAATTTGACATTATTATATGGCTGGCACTTCCAACAGTGGTTGCGGAATGAAAGACATGGCCATCTCCAGTATCAATGGGCGGCGTTCTATCATGTGTCCTGCGCGTCTATCAGCCATCTTTCATCTCGGCGAAAGTTTCCCTTCCTTCTACTGCAAACTTGCTATCGCCCCCAGGTCCTCCGGACTAACATCGACGTGATGTCTCGGAATCCATCTGCATCCACCTCCACGTCGCATTTTCAATCTATCTTCAATGGTGCCTTGAAAGCGTACCGGAGGCAAACCAAGAATGATCTTGCTACTCATCCTCTAGCTGCCCAATTACAAACGTGCGACTCTCCCAGTGCCATTTTGGCCGTGCTTCAAGGCCAAGTCCAGGAGTTTGCCGGATCTCGGGGTGGCAATGATAGGTGGGGAAAGTGGCTCGGTCCAACCGTGAATGTTCTCTATGCATTTTCCGCCACTCTCGGAGAAGGCGCTGGCTTGGTAAGTCACAAGATATTGGCTCATGCATGTTCTACCATCTCGATATCATATCGATTCCATAGGTATTTTCGCCTGCGAAAGTGATATTTGCTGGTATCGGTGTCCTCCTCCTTGTAAGAATTTTCTGTAACCCTCTGCCTCCCAGACTGACATCGGGGTGTCTTAGGCGGCTAAGGATGTTAACGCGAGCCGAGACGCGCTCCTCAACCTATTCGAGCGCATCGAAAACTTCTTTAAGCGTCTCGAGACTTATACCGAGGTGCCACCAACTGCAGCAATGACTGATATAATAGTAAAGATTATGGTTGAAGTTCTTGGTATCCTTGCCATCGCGACAAAGGACATTAAGCAGGGATCTGCGAGTGCGTTCATCCACAGCAATAATAGTAGGTTTCCATTGACATATCTTGATTTAGAAAAATATCTGAAAAAATTGGCGGGAAGGACGGATATCGAGGATGCAATAGGGAGGCTAGACAAGCTGACACATGACGAAGCTCTGATGGCAACTGCACAAGTCCTAAAGCTCACACACAGCATTGGTGACAAAGTGACATCGACGGCGAATGAGGCCAAAGTAATCATGCAGCAGACGGCAAACAACGTCGACAAAGTGAAACGTTAGTAATTTCTTAACGGCAACCTTGTTGGCTACTGACGCTGAATCGCGATCATCGCAGAGAATCAGATACGACAGGACCTTCGAAGATGGCTCTCTCCACCTGATCCATCAATTAATCAGAACATTGCACGCGCCGCTCACCATAGTGGGACTGCGTCGTGGTTCTTCCAGGGTAGTATGTTCAAAGAGTGGAAGTCATCTGGCTCGCTCTTGTGGGTCCACGGAAAACGTACGTTCACCCTGCCATTTACATCCTCACTCCCCCTTATGTTATTGGGGTCTCACAGCGGGCTCCGGGAAGAGCATCCTATGGTTCGCGAATCGCCGAATATTTACTTTGTAGAGACTCACGTCGTCGGCCAGCTCCACGATAATTGAAGACATCGCGGCCATGGACAAGGCGGGATTAGTCTCGTTGGCATACTTCTATTTCGATTTTAGGGACACTACTAAGCAAGATCGCCGAAACCTCCTCGCCTCTCTTCTCTTCCAACTATCAGCTCACTCAAATCATCGTTGCAATGTACTGTCCAGCCTTTATTCCACGCACGACAGCGGCACACGACAACCGAGCGATGACGTTTTAATCCAATGCCTAAATTCGATGCTCTCACTTCCAAACCAAGGGCCAATCTACATTGTTGTGGATGCGCTAGACGAGTGTCCGAACACGTCTGGCTTGCCATCTCCTCGGGAGCAGGTCCTTGACCTCTTGAAGGAGTTGGTGGGACGTTCCCTGCCAACTGTTCATATATGCGTTACTAGTCGGCACGAGATCGACATTCGATCCAGCCTCGAACCTCTGACAACACTCCACGTGTCCCTTCACGACCAAAGTGGACAAAAAGAAGATATCATCGAATACGTCAGTTCTGTGGTTCAGTCGGACACAAGAATGCGGAGATGGAGAGAGGAAGACAAGAATCTGGTTATCGAGACGCTATCCGAGAGGGCGGATGGAATGTAAGGGCTATCTTTGATCTGTGGCGTGAGTTTTTTCATATCCTGAACAGGTTTAGATGGGTTTTCTGCCAACTGGAGACCCTACGGTATTGCCTCCCACCAAGTGTTCGCCGTATCCTCGAGGAATTACCCGACAGTCTCGACGAAACTTATGAGCGAGTATTGAAGGATATCAACAAGGCTAACCGAGAGCATGCCCATCGTCTCCTACAATGTCTCACCGTTGCTGTCCGACCGCTGCGTGTCGAAGAACTTTCGGAGATACTTGCCATTGACTTCAGTTCGGCACAACGAGGAATTCCGAGGTTGAATGTGGGTTGGAGATGGGAGGATCAAGAAAATGCGGTGCTTTCGACCTGTTCCAGTTTGATCTCTGTCATCGGCGATGAAGGCGGTTATCAAGTGGTTCAATTTTCGCACTTTTCGGTCAAGGAATTCTTGGTGTCGAGCCGACTGGCAGGTTCAAGTAGAGATGCATCGCAGTATCACATAGATCTCGAACCAGCTCATACTATCTTGGCGCAAGCTTGTTTAAGCGTACTACTTCGGTTGGACGATCGGGTTGAAAGAGACAGTGTCGAGAGTAGATTTCCCTTGGCAGGTTATGCCGCTCGACACTGGGTTGACCATGCCCACTTCGGAGACGTGTCATCACGCATAGAGGACGGGATGGACGACCTCTTTGACTCGTTCAAGCCACATTTATTCGCATGGCTCCGGTTAAAGAACATAGACAAAGACTGGGGAAATTCCTTCTTTCGAGTCAACCCGAAAGAACTGGGCGTGGTTCCCTTGTATTATTCTGCCCTGTGTGGATTTTATAATCTGTCAGAACGGCTGATCACCAAGAATCCAGAGCATGTGAATGCCAAGTGTGGTAGCCAGAAGACCCCGCTGGTGGGGGCTCTACAGAAGCAACACTTACAGGTTGCGGATCTACTGTACAAACATGGCGCAAACTTGGACATTCGCGGCAATTTTAACAGGACTCTACTACATGCATCATCAAAGGATGGCCCCGTAGGCACTGCTTTGTGGCTGCTTGACCATGGCGCAGATCTGAATGCCCTCGGCTACCAGGACTGGAGCCCACTGCATCTGGCGGCAACTAACGGACACTTTGAAATTGTCCGCATGTTACTGCAGCGCGGCGCACCTATCAACCCTCGAGGTAGTGATGGTTGGACACCATTGGAAGGGGCATCAAATAATGGCCACCCTGACGTCACACGATTTTTACTAAAGCAGGGCGCAGACGTGAACTCACAAGATGAGAACCTCGAAACAGCGTTGCACCGGGCTGTACACCATCGGAGGCTCGAGGTCGCACGGCTGCTACTTGAGCATGGTGCGAACGCAGAGCTGAAGGATATCAAGGGTAGGACTCCACATCAGGTTGCATTAAAAAATGGATATCAGGAGAGTGCGAGCTTGTTGTCAGAATATGGCGCCAAGTGAGCGTATTATAATGTTGTGTGTACACAACTACTTGAGGCGGAGATTATCTCAGGATTATTAATTTCTTCCATACAGCACTATGCATGGTTCACTGCCTGTTCGCTGTAAACCAAGGCAGAACAGTTGGTGGAACGGTATCATTTCATTGGTTAGGGGAGTTCATAAATTTGATAGATATAGGTGTCATGATCATGTGAGCCAGAGGTAATCAATCAGAGGGTGGCTCTGCAGTGATGAACACAACCTGAGGTTTAGATAAATGAAACCACCTAGAATGGTAGTTGTAATTCAGTTATATTGAGTGAACTCTACACTAAAAGCATCCTGTAAAGAGTGTGCTTATAGTAACCAAGACAATAAAGGATTGTGTCTTAATCATCTAAGTATTCACAGGAAAGTAAAATGCAGTCCAAGTCCTGCTGCACATAGTTTGCAATTGATCCAAGCTGGCCACTGATCCGTTTTCAACACAATCCATAACTGAAATGAGTATCATCTTTACCACGCATACAACTGACACCATTACTGTAGTTATCTCACTATTTGTTTAGGTAGCACTTATCTAACCTCAGCTGCGTTCATCAAGTGTTGTAGTTTTAAGTCACCCAACTCTCCCCCACTGCTGACATCCCTAAAGTGGTAATCTTGTCACACAACTATGATTTGTAATAATATTTATTTTAAAAAGGGAGTTATCGTTGAATATTTATTTTAAAAAAGAAAGTTATCAACAAAATAAATGTCATTACAAATCAGTTGGAGAAAGATCTCAGATAAGGATTAGATAAGAACTTTGGTGTTCTCGCTACTGTCTAACTATTTTACAAGATTTTTACACCATGCCTTGGAACATTTTTTTTGTAGCAGGAGTGTTATTGCCCATTGCATGGACAGGAGGAGGGAGGATGTTAAGCATTTTCACTATTAAGTTTTTTTTTTGGAAATTGATTTTATTCATGCTTCAAGGCCTTGCCCAAATCACACAGCTACAGCCAGTACATAGTGACTACTGTTGTGAACATGAGAGAAGGGTGGAAACCACCATGTGTAAAACCTCTTGGTAGAGGGAAACAAGAGAGACAGTGTGTAATAGAGGAGTGGGGAGGGGAAGAGAGCCTGTGTGTTGGACAAGAAAGGCGAACTTACCCATACTACCCAACATCACCAACTCAGACCTAATCCAGCTCACGAGGTCATCTCACCAAAGGAGGCCTTAAGGCCCACATGTCCTGGATAAAGGTGAGCAAATCCTCAATGTAAGGTTTGCAAGTGAAGAGTATGTGCCATGGAGGCAGGTCAAGTTCCAGAGCCCAGTCAGGCAGGAATTGGAGATACTGTCGATGGTCGGAGTAGAGGGGGCAGTGGAGGAGTGCGCGAGGGAAGATGAGGGGGGTGAGGTCGTCGCATGAGCAGAGCTGGTCTTTCACTATTAGGTAACTGTTGTCTACATGTCACATGACTTTGATTTGTAATGATTTTTTCGATAACTTTCCTTTTTAAAGTAAATATTATTACAAATCACAGTCGTGTGACAATATTACCACTTTAGGGATGTCAGCAGTGGGGGAGAGTTGGGTGGGCTTGTAGTTTTGTTGTCGCGTCGTCTCATTACATAAGCTGGCGGACGCAAATCCCACACCCACGCTTAAACCACAGTCATGCCTCCCGAGTAAGGAGTGCGTGGGTACCAATCCCCGTCGCTAGACGCCTCATATAAGAGGTTGAGGACGCGATGCATGTTCATCTAAGGTCACTTTCATCTCAATTGTAATGGTAACTTGGATACTTGGTAGTGATAATTCATTCCACCTCTTGGCTGTGGTCACCCTCCTGGGTGCTATATGCTGGTTTATTACCTACCTCTCCAAGAGGTCCTACCGTAACCTTCCTCCAGGTCCCAAAGGTCTCCCCTTCATAGGAGATGTTCGACACGCTGTGGATCCAATTTGGTTGGCTTCACCAGAACGCAAGAATGAATACGGTGAAACACCCCATCTACCTCTCTCTATCCATGCTTACACCCTTTGAGGTGAACTAATGTATACCAGCACTCTCGGTCAAGGCATCCTCGTCATTAACAGTCAACGCGTCGCCATCGACCTTCTCGAAAAGCGATCCAACATATATTCAGATAGACAACGTTTCATCTCCGCAGGCGACTACATGACAGAGAACCTGTCGTTCACCTTGACACCATACGATGATGTGTACGCTATCAATTCCCCATCTTAATTCTTTAATGATCTCTCTTCAGATGGCGCCGCTTTCGCCGTGCATCCATGGATAGCTTCTCCAAGTCCGCAGTATCGCGCTTTTACCCCATCCAGAATCGCGAGGCAATAATGCTGACGCTTGGGTTCATGAAGAGTCCTTCCGCTCTGCAGAAGCACTTTGAACGACATGCGTTGTCCATCCTACTATCCGTCAACTATCACCATCCACCCACACAATCAGAAGACGACCCTATTGTCGTGGCCCTCGCCAATCATGTACGGCGCTTGTTGCACGAAATGGAGCCAGGGGTGCGTCTGGTCGAGTTTTTCCCTTGGTTGAGGTATATTCCTAGTAGGTATGTAGATATTTTGCGAGTCGTAAACATCCCCTTATTAAGCTCTGCAGATTCACACAGTGGAAGCAGAATGCACGGTTCTACTACAACCATGACTCACTGATGTTTGAAGGACTTGTCAAGAAGGTTGCAGACGACCTAGTACGTGCCCGTTTTCATGACTCGTTGTAGAGATATCTGATTGTAGTTATTGACTTAGGCAAATGGAATTGATCAACCGAGCTTTAGCGCGTCATTGATAAAAAATCAAAGCAAACACAACTTGTCGGAACGCGAGCGTGCTTGGCTTGCAGGTGATATGCTGTGCGTACACGTTGATGTACTTCCTCGGGTCCTGACGAGTTTCTGAGGGGAACGCTTACCATAGTGCTGCTGGTACTGAGACAACGTCTACTACTCTCCACTGGTGGCTCCTCGCCATACTCGTATACCCAGACGTCCAAGCGCGTGCCCATGCCGAGCTCGACGAAATTGTCGGCTATGCTCGCCCACCTACATTTTCTGACCTTCCCTCCCTTCCTTACATCCGCGCGATGGTCAAAGAGACGTTGCGGTGGGCAGTGATCGCCCCTTTTGCTGTTCCACATGTCTCTACTGCAGATGACTGGTACGAGGGCATGTACATCCCAAAGGGCACGATCTGCCTCCCGAACATCAAAGTGCTCAATTCTGACCCAAACGTGTTCGGGAAGGACGCCGAGCGGTTTGACCCAGCTAGGCACTTGAACAAGAAGGGCGAGGAGGTTAAGGCGGTGATGATGGACGGACGGGAAGAAGGTCATGTGACGTTTGGGTTTGGGCGACGATTGTGTGTTGGGAAGCATCTCGCGGAGGGAACCCTCGCGATTGACTTTGCAACGATGCTTTGGGCGATGAAGTTCGAGCGTCCTGAAGGTGCAGTGAAGGGCGAGTTGGACGTGCATACCCTTGTCCGTTCAAGCCTGACAACGTAATGTGTTCCACCTTTGTAATCTGCCAAAAAAAAAAAAAAAAACTCATTGGTTTGTAGGCGACCTGCTCCTTTCGAATACAAGGCCCTTCCCCGTTTTCCGGAGGCTGTTGCTTTGCTCAAGGAAGCCCTGGAATTGTACCAATGAATGAAACAGGAGGTACAAGGAGGGAATTTTTAAATGTCAAAATTGACTATGATGAGTTGTGCACAGACACCCCCCACTGAGTTTGTTTACAATAATAGTAGACAGGTATTGAAGACATCCTGGTCCTCTTGGGGCTACAGGCTTGGTAGCATCAATAAAGGCTATATAAGCAAGGCTGGATGTCTGTGACTATTTAAACTAATTTAATCTTCCCTTTTAATTAGGGTTGTTGTACTCATTAGAGTGATGTGCATTGAACTATTAGGCCAGGAATAATGGGCAAATTTAGCCTTTGCTAGGCAGAGAAAGCAGCAAGGAACAAGATTTTTTTAAAATTAGCAGCCCTGAATTACCACAAGTTACTAGGCACCACCCTCAAAAAAAAAAAACAATTGCTGCCAAATTTCAATCTCATTTTACACAACAATCTGAGTAGTTAGCGAACCCCCAACCCATTAAACATAAAAACTTACGAGAACTGAGTTCACAGTAAGAAGAGATAGTGCTAGTGTATGTGTTATATGCTATATATGTATTCAATCATTATTTCATGCAGCTAGAAGAAGTTACAATTGTAAATAGAGACCGAAAGCGTCGCGCACAGCAAGACACAAAAAACGAAAGAGAGAGAGTGCTCCAATGAGAAAAAAAGATAGAAGATAATAAGACAATTGCGATGCCTGTTCGTTCATTCGTTCGTCCGTTTGTAGCGTCCATCGTCCATCTGTCCATCTATTCATGCGCTCGTCTTCCAACAAAAAAAAACATGCCCCACGGTACTACGAGGCAGCAGCAGCAAAAGAATCTTTAGAAAAGGTACAAAAGTGAGGTCCCCAACGCGCATATTAACAAAGCGACGTGTGACCACGCGAGCGCGCTATTAGGCGAAGCGGCATTCTCATGCGTACGTCCCGAGCCGGTCACGCTCGCACTCACAGAACCGATCGTAGCCGTAGGTACGCCTGCAGCCGTGACCGAGCTCTCCGCGTTCGCCGCGAGTGCAGCAAAGCCGACGGAGGGTGGTTTGGCACGAAAGACCGAGTAAACGTTCTTAAGAAAAGTGTCTCCGATGATCCACGCGGGACCACCACTATTGCTCCCTTGAAATTCAAAGATCGCGCCGAGACATCGACCACTTTCGAGTTCTGTCAACTTGAAATCGGTAGGCGAGATAGACCAAGACTGGCCACCGAAAGAGAGAGCGATGTTAACGGACGTCGAACAGGCTATATCGAAGAGTACATTTGTCAGTCCACATAACTACGGACAAATACGAGAGCACAACGCACGGTAGTTGTAATACCCTTGGAACTGGCCCGTTTCAGCGGCGGAACCAGGAATCTGCGCGTAGAGAGCACTGACTTGGGCAGTAGGCCCACCGATAAGTGTTGTTCCTGTGTCGATGGCGGCATATGAGGATGAGCCAGAAGGTAGCGTGACCGAATTTGAATTCACGGTGAGGTTCGTGAGTGGAAGTGTCCAATATGTCACGGCATCTGAGGGAACATCTTGATAGTCTATTTGACCAGTATAAAGGGACGAGTTGGTGGTGCCTGCCAAGGAAACATGAGCTCGGGCTCAGGGGAAACGCATAACGTAATGATTTTGGAAACAAACCCATAGTGAAAACTCCTCCAGGCTCCTGATCCTGTGCATTCGTCACGTTCTGGAAGCGGGTAAGATAAAAGGCCATGACTGATTCGTCCCACACATTGCCCTCGTACAAAGACTGCCAGAAGGGAGTAACGCCCGAAGTGGAGAGAGATTTCCAGGCAAGACCCATGAGCCCGGACACGGGTGCATTTAACAGACCGCCGGAGACTACGTCGCACAAGCCTTGGGAGATGAGATCGTTAAGTCAGGAAAACAGAACGAACGAAAAAGATGACGGCTCAAGAGGAGACGGACCAAAGACCTGGTTGTTGACCTGAAAGCCGGCCATTTGAACGACGTCCCTCGCGAGTCCTCCACTGGCTTGGCCGCTGCCGTAAGTAATAGAAAACGACCCGGTAACGTTGGTGAATGTGGACGAAGAAGACGAATGGAAAGTCTCGAGGCCGCTACAACCTTCGGTACAGTCTGAATTGGCGATCCAGAGATCGGAGGAGCCTGTGTCGAGGATGACGTTATATGCGACGGGAGGGGTTCCAATAGCTATTGAACCAAAGTAACTGCGCGCACACGACCACAATTAACACGTCATCCATGAAATGTAGTGTACGTGTGGTAACCAGACGCACCTCGAATCAATGTTCTGATTCACCATCCTGATCGAGTGTCTCATTAGCAAAAGATGGACAGGAATTAAGGGGGATACGCAACAAGTTATATCCTGAAGAACGCTTGGTGGCAGATGGAGAACGACCGTATTTTCCTTCAAGAAACTGCTTCTGCTGCTTAGCCCAATTTCCCCATTCAGTGTCGTTGCGTTCGACTCTTGCACGGCGGAGAATGGGAACATGTAAGCCACGGGAGGAAGGTTGTCCATGAGACGCGGGGGCAGCGAGTGTGTGGTCAACACTGAAAAATAAACTCAAGGCGAAAGATATTGGCAAAACTTCCAAACGCATTATGGAGGGGGGGGGGGGGGAAATCCGGAATGAGATCTCTAGAGGGGTAAGGAGAAAGAGGATTTAAATAGGATAGAAAAAAAAAAAAGAAAAGGAAGAGGCTATCCCGAAAAAAAAAGAGCTCGACCGGCGAGGGATAAATAGATAGAAAGGATGGAATAAGGGGAGAAGGAGGAAGATTAGCCTTGCCTTCGCAGCGCTGGCAGCACTTGGTTATTCGATCTTTGATTTGACGACTGACCGACCGCCAGTTTCGTTAACACTCATTCACGTGATCATATTCCCCCCCTACCCTTACTAAATCATATATCATATATCCTTGTATTATATATTATCCTTTATCCCCTTGACTAGTAACCAAAAACAAAAAACTATTCCTCCTTCCTTTCCAGCAATAATTTTCAAAATCCGCAATGCCGACCCACGGACGCGCAGTTGTAGCTGCGCTGCGCATCCTTTATGATGACCTCGGCGCCGCGTCGTCTTGGTTCTGCTGATATCTTGGCTAGCTTGGCACAGGCTTACACACATGGTCATGTAAAATCTATGTGCCATACACCACCTCGAGGGTGACCGGCTCCTCCTCTCCTCACCTCAAGATCGCACGAGCACTCCTGAAACACCGGTAACCTGGACTTTGTGAATGTGCTTGGCCTTGGATTTCCCGGCCCGTCCCGTTGGTTCACACAAATCCGACCCGCGGGGCGGGGGAGAGGGGCTGTGTAGCCCCCCATGTATATGGAATGTGGAATTCTCGCTTTGAGCACCTGGGTCACCAAATCTGTCTCACTAATGCTGTACGTGTAGGTAAGCAACAATGCAGTGACGCTTGCCGCCTCCTTAGACAGCTCGTGTCTCCTTGCCCTTCATCTCCTCCCTCTATTCCGGAAAATCAAAGAATGGTACTGTCATTTCATCAATGCCACCTGGAGCCTTTCGGTGATTTGAGTGGATGGACTTTGCGCTTATCATGCATGCATCTGGCTTGATCGTCGATTTGTCCACCTAATCCACACTACTTTTTGTATCTACTTTCACTTTTCTAATGGTCACAATGAGGCTTATGCTTAGCATTTCCTCTGTGCATTATGCTATACGTCAGACAATCCGCGATTGTCGGCAGCGTCGGACAACTCAAGCTCCGATAGATGGCACTGCACCGTTCGTGAACCGCTTTGCGTCATCATAAACCATCTCGCATTACCACCAGTCCGTCATTACATATCCAATCAACACTTGGTCGCTCCACAAAACGTTCCGTCCGCAGCAGCACCATCATATGTATATCACGTATCCGTAGGCGCAGGCGCAAATGGGGATGAGTCAAAATCCACTTCAGGCCACCAACACCTCGGTTCGGGCTTACCACTCTTATGTTACCCTTGGACCCCTCACCCCCCGTCTGCCATAGATGCGCCGCCCGTGCACGGCTCAGTCCCCGTCAAATTGGCATTGTTGAATGAGGGCGAAGTACTCCTGAACGAGGCCAAGATTTACAGTGCCTTTCCGCATGAGCTGCAGGAGGACTGTTGTCTTGATCTGCCTCAGGTCGTGCCCAAATCTTATGGGTACTACCAAGCCTCTCAAGAGGCATTCATATTCACCAAGAATGAGTGGAAGGAAATTCGCGCGGTACTTCGCACATTCTTACTGATCGAACACTGCGTTGAGGTAATCGACCCGCTATTTGAGAAAGAACAATAGTATGTTTCCCCGAATCAGCAGAAACTGAAACAAACAAACAAACAAACAAACAAATAAATAATAGTTATAAAAAAAACAGGGAACACATTTTAACGCTTTTTAAACCCCTACATGGGCCAACTTCATCCAGGGCTCACCTTCCCGACGGAATATCGTCATGCAGCTTGGCCCGCTCACGGTCCTGAAGGAAGAACGTTCTCTAGACAATCCACCATACCCTTTCCTCGACCTTGGGCGTGGATTATCTGCCGACTTTGGCATTGACTATGAGCACCCCAAAACCCTAGCCGAGAGGAAGAAGGCCGAGATGACTTGGGCACAAGGACAGCTGAGCCGCTTTGACTATTGGTGATCATTTATCTCGGGCTAGAACCCTCAAGGCGAGAGAAAGACAGAGGTGGTGTGGTGGTGGTGGTGGGCAAGCTGTGAAATCTGCGTTACAAAGGATAGGGCATTTTTTGTTCCGTTCTGTCGATGGACTACGACTGGAGCTGTATTTTTGGGCTCTGGGTTTGTCTGTCTTGTTTTGATAGCGCACAACTGACTTAGACGTAGCCATGGTCGCATAGTCGCAAGCTGGAGAGACTGTGTTGGGGCAGATAACACGAGTCAGGGACATTGTTACGGTGGACAGACTGTTCAGCGTGCGAGATCGTTTGTCAAGGCTATTGACGGAGTTCGGGTGAAGAGACTGTGCTTAGCGTGCTAGGCAAAGCAAGAAAATAGGTGGTATTCCTGAGCACTAAGGTCTGTAGAAACAGAGGAGCTCAAGACTAGCGAATACAAGAACAGTGTAGTGGCTTTAAATAAGAAAAGAAATTGATAACGTGCTATAGTATAAAGTCGTGTAGGTGACGTCGTATGCGTTGAAAAGCGTTGCTAGAGATCGAAACCAGTGGAGAAAAGATGAAGTAAAAAGATGTGTGTGTTGTGTGCGTCATAGCTGCTAACCATATATTGAGTCACGTGTTGTAGATATTTGATTAAGTGCCTTGCGCCACAAGGCACTGAGCTGACTCACACAAACTTACTCCATACAAGGCAAATCTCTGTGAGAATAATACCCATCTCTGGAGAAATCCCCAAACAGGATGTGAGCGCGTTTGATCGTGTCCACCCGCGTTATCGTAATAGTTCGAGTAGGACGAGTAGGACAGATCGGTGACAACTTCCAGCCGGCGAGTCGATCTGCTGCAAGGTGATTTAACTCGGGAACCATCTCCGTCTTGATAATTTCCTTGAGCTGTGAGACAAAAGAGGGTGGGTGGCGTGTTCATGGTGACGGTATTGAGAGGGTACCTCAGAGTGGAAACAAATTATCTCACGGTTACGGCTCACACTCTCCTAAACCACCATGGCCAGAGCATTCACCTTGTTTTGTCTAGCTATCGAAAGCCAAAATAGATCCTATTGGGAACGTCTTCAAGCTTAAAATCTATTTGGAAAATGATATTTCAGACCTGCGAGAACTCATCAAGGCTGAGATGACTCCTGAACTGGACCACCTCGTGGCGGATCAACTAATTGTCTGGAAGTTGTTGAAACTCTAGCACATTGGCCTTGCAATCTATGCGATCTCCGATGCGATCAAGGCCTTTGATTTCTCCTCCTACGAGACCGTTCAGGTCCTTCGCTCTGGTAAGAAGCTCTCTCAATACTGGGAAAACAGCCCAAATAAGGGTATTTTGCATGTAATTGTACAAAGTCCATGTATGTTTCAATCATTATCGGATTGCCACACATGTTTGACAATAATCCAGTGGTCGAAACACCCGAGTCGAAAGCATTTTCCTGGTGTCGATGCCATGATCTTCACAGATGATCATATAATTACAATTCAGGTGATGATCGCTCCTGAGCATAGTGTGAAGTCGAGGGGCCTTGTTCAAATTGCCAATAGTCTTGCAAAGGCGTTTCGAAAATCTCGAAAGTGGTGACATGTGTTTGTCACGGACAGGGCGAAGAATGCAGAAAGTTTGGTGAGAAATGGACAGAAAAAGATGTGAAAGTCAAGGACGGTGATATTTTCATTTCCATGTATTCCGCTGTTCTTGATGTCGGATTAAGGATGAAGAAGAGTGGAAAGAGTTGAGGGTATGTGGCAGTCGGCTATATGTGGTCATTAAGACTGATTGAAGAAAATGATCAGGTGATGAAGGACATTGAAATATTTGAGGACGAAACAGCTGAAGTAGTTGAGGAAGCTGAAAACTGCGAGGTACAGAATAGATTTTGTAATGATATGATTGATATTGGTGATCTGCTGATCACTTCCAGTTTAGATAGAGGAAGATTGAAGTGAGCTGGGGCACTGTGATTATTGTCTGGTGTAAGTTAGCAGTGATGTGTTTTGTAGCTAATAGCATAGAAAGAAGCAATAAGCAAGAGTGTAAAGAGGCAGGACCACACTGACACAGATTTTCCAGTCAGAGCGCTCGGTCAATGGATTTTTTTTTTTTTTTAGAAAACAAAAATAAAATTAGAATAATACAGTTCATATACAGCGCGATAAGGACACAATAATCAATCTGTACTCCTGACTCAGGTCCGCTCTCCACGCAAACGACGGGCGAGGGCAAGGTCCTTGGGTTGAATGGTGACACGTTTTGCATGAATGGCGGCAAGGTTGGTGTCTTCAAAGAGCGAGACGAGATAAGCCTCGGCGGCCTCTTGGAGAGCCATAACGGCGGAGGATTGGAAGCGCAAGTCAGTCTGGGGAACAAAAGATAGAAAATTAATGTTAGGGCTTCATTTTCACTGGAAGGGAGGTCACTGACCTTAAAGTCCTGTGCTATTTCACGCACGAGACGTTGGAAGGGAAGCTTTCGGATAAGAAGCTCAGTCGACTTTTGATACCGACGAATCTCGCGAAGTGCGACCGTTCCGGGACGGAAGCGGTGAGGCTTCTTCACACCGCCCGTGACAGCCTAAAAAAAAAAAAACCCAGAGTCATTGTTATTATTATTTTCTTTTGAAAAAAAGACAACTGAAACTCACGGCGGCAGAAGTTTTACGTGCCGAAGATTTGGCAGCAAGTTGCTTACGGGGGGCCTTGCCTTGATAAACGAGGAGAGAGGAGAAAGAAAATTGAGCGACGCCTGGTGAATTATAAGTCATGTCCTACTTACCACCCGTAGATTTGCGAGCTGTCTGCTTGGTACGAGCCATTGATGCTTTGACGAGGAAAGAAAAGTGTTTTTAGGGGTCAAACGAGAGAGCGGATGAAATGAAAGTGCAAGTGCTAAATGGGCACCCCAAGTATTTATAAATTATAAAAGGACGCGTCGCGTCAAACACGTGCCTGCCTGGGAATCAACAATCAACAACAAATCAACAAAACTTTATTTCAGACCACGTGCACTTGTCCCGCGCTCCTATTTAATCCAGCCACGGCCTTCTGCCCTTCTCCAATTGCGTCACTGACTCCTTCTTCCTCTCAATCCCCACCTTTTATTGGTTTTCTTTTTTTTTTTTCAAACACCCTCTCTTTCCAACAACTCTTCTTTGTGAAACATGTCTGGTCGCGGAAAAGGTGGAAAGGTAGCTAACTTAAAAAACCAACTTTATATTCCTAGGCTGATCAGACCAAATTTTTTTTGTAGGGTCTCGGCAAAGGTGGTGCTAAGCGTCATCGCAAGATCCTTCGTGACAACATTCAGGGTATCACAAAACCCGCCATTCGTCGTCTCGCTCGCCGTGGTGGTGTGAAGCGTATCTCAGGACTTATCTACGAAGAGACTCGTGGTGTCCTCAAAATCTTCCTTGAAAATGTGAGTTTTGACTCTTTTATGTGATTCTTATTCATTGACGAGTTGTATATAGGTGATTCGTGACTCTGTCACTTACACAGAACATGCGAAACGCAAGACGGTGACCGCACTTGATGTTGTTTATGCCCTTAAGCGGTCAGGGCGTACCCTCTACGGTTTCGGTGCATGAGCATTGTAACACATTGGGCTTAGTGATCTAGTCTTGTATTGCTATTGTAATTATATTTATTTTTTTTGCCATTTCTATCAGTGGGTGTGACTTCTAAGGGTGTTACCTTTATTCTGATATCTCTGGGGTGATTTGAATAACATACCGTATTGGCTGGACTTGGCTATTTGGTTTCCCTTCCCACGTTTGTTCATGGCTGGAGATATGTTTTTTAGCCATTGACACAGTGGGATTGTGGGTGTTGTTTTCTTAGAACTGCAGGTTGGTTACGGTCTGGACCCCGTTCCTTGTCGCCAATCTTCAGGTTCGTACATGGTTTCTGTGTCGCGACTTGGGCAGCAACTGGATGTGTGAATAGAAGTCGCCAATGTTCGATATTTGACGTTCTCTTGGACAAGTATTTAATCTGTAGTCGCGACTGCCCCAAAATCTCAAGGCGGAGCGGGAACAAATACTCCCCCCGTTATGACATTTCATATACCACGTTCCAAATGACGGTACCCACTTATTCCGATATCTAGTCGAGTGTTTTTCCGTTCCGCGCTTCTCGTCTTCTAGATCATTGATGTCTTTTTAAGTTAAGCTACCGATGACCTTTTTTTTTTTCCCTTCAGGAACTTTTTTGTTTTTTACCCTCCTCCCTATGAGATGAATTCGGTTTATTATCCATGGTGTGGCCTTTTTATTATTCTTTTTTTTCAATCCGAGCAGCATGCACACTATTATTTTTTGGATGTTCTGTAAACACGTGACCAAGAAAGAAGAGGTTTAATCTAAGCGCCTTATTTGTTCGAGCCAAGCCGATGTGTGATTCGTCACATGTCACATGTCACACCCAACCCCCCAGGGCGGCGCAAACATACAAGAATACCCTCCCATAAAGCCTAGACAGTTGATGACGTTCATCAAAACATGATGTCGTTTTCTTTTTCTCGAAGGCGTCTCATTTGTTCCTCATTTAACGAAGTAAAAATTTTAAAAGATATTCAAAAAGAAAGAGAATGTAGGAGTGAAAAGGATGAGCAGTGCTGAGCACGTGCCAGTAAGAAGAAGCGGGAAGCGGGAAGTGGAAGGAAGAAGAAGAAGACCAGAACACCAACACACTGGTCGACGAACGACGACGAACGATTACTCTCTCTTTCTCTTGAACACGACGGTGTCTGTCGCGCTCGTAATGCGCTTATTCAATTCTTTCTGGCTTGGCTAGATTCCTCCCTCCCTCACTCTCCACTTTACACTTCCTATTCCCTTTCACCTAACCCCCTTTAGAACCAAATTTCTTTGAACAGATCCTGGGAAATCTCGTGGTCAAGAAAGGCCGTGATTTTTCCGCTGCCGCTCTAGCAAACCCCAATGGAACCGTACCAAATAGCCGTAGTCGCCCCGAGCTTGAATATCCCCCCATCCATCCATCCATCCATCATAATAACTATACTACTTGCTGTCCGCGTCCAACGGACTGAACTCATATATATATATATATTTTAAGAAAAAAAAAACGAACCTGCCTACTGTCTCTTTGAAAGGCGCCACCCCCACAATCAATCATGTCTCTACTGCCATCTCTGGGTTATTATCACTCCTCCCGGGATTTCACCACTGCGACGACGAGGAAGACATCTCTGCCGTCGTCAGCCGGCAGGAGTTCCAACAACCTCGGAAGAAACAACCTTCCTAATGAGATACTCAATGCCATATTTGACTATCTCTCTTCAGACACGCTTACCTGCGTCGCCCTCGTCTCTCGTAGATGGTGCGCTAACGCAGATCGCCTCCTCTACTCTGCCATCACCATTAACGAAGTCCTCCCTCGCGCGTCTCTGTGTCCCCCTGCTACTGCTACTACTACTGCTACTACTCTGGTGTTGGTGCTGGTTATGGCAATGGCAATGACAATGGCTATGACGGTGCTGCTGCCACTTCTACGGCTGGCACCAAACTCATCAGGAATAACTTGCGAACGATGCCCGCCGTACCCGCAATCACGTTAAGATGCTGTGAGACGTTATCTTCACACCCCCATCTCGCGAAATATGTTCGACGCTTCCACGTTCGTTGGCAAACCGACTCGGTCGAAAGTCCAGTCTTGCTTTTCATCATCGCTCAGAACATAACCAAGACGCTCGTCCCGACGCTCGTCCATCTCTACTCGCTCGAGCTCTCCTTTGGTCTATCCGAGTACATATACATCCCCTCACCCTCACCCTCACCAACACCAACACCAACACCCCTCCTCGTGCCTTCCCCCTCCTTATCCTCCCCTCCTCCTCCTCAAACACGTTTTTTCCTTTCCCACCATTCTGCTTACCCTCCCTACGCAATCTAGCGCTTCACGGTACCGGAGGTGAACCCCCACCAGAACTAGTCCTACGCAATCATCCCACCCTCCTCCATCTCAAGCTTGGAGATTGTTATCACAGACCCATACGTCTCCAACCTGCCGATATCCCCCACCTCCGTTCCTTCCGTGGGTGTCCTACCACAGCAGCGTCCATCCTCCCGGGTAGGCCCGTACAAGTCCTCAGTTTGGTCGGTTACGAGTTCGTCACTGAGGAGAATTTGGCTTGTATTGCGGCTGGTAGTCTTCCCGTTCGCTCGCTCGACCTTTCCAGTATGTGCGTCACTCCGAACGTCCTTCGTAACGTCTCTCGACACTATCCCACGTTGAATGGCTCAAGGTTCGCCTCGCGCTTCGGCACGCGCTCCACTACGCACTCTCTGGTATAGTACGTAGCCATTTCAATTTTTTCTGTTCTCCTCTCTTCCCCTCCCCTCTTCCCATTCCTTTTTTTCAAGCGCTTATTATCCAACCTTATTATGTCAAAAAAAAAAAGAAACTGACGTATAGAGCGGCGGGCGCTTTTGGCCCTTCTCTTCTCTTTCTTTTTCTTTTTTTCTTTTTTTTTTTTTTTTTCAATTATAGCGGCTTCTGACGGCGCTTACCACGGTGCTGGCGGCCTTCTCCAACTTACGAGACCTAGATCTGTCCCCTACGAACGCCGTTCACGCTACCACGATCACCACCTCCACCTCCACCTCCACCACTATTGGTACTACCACAACCACCGCTGCCGCAGCCGCGGCTTCTTCTCCTGTAGGAGTAGAAACAGGGACAGAAGCAGGAGCAGGAGCAGGAGCAGAAGTAAGAGTGGGCGTAGTAGGGGTAGGATCAGGAGGATCAGGAATGGATGTTACGAGCAAAACGCAATGGAGGAACAACGGCTGTGTATCGCTTGGATGGCGGCGTGCCCTACGCTTCGACGTGTCATATTTCCTTCTCGTACCGAGTGGTCGCTCTCCAAAGAAGGCACTTGGATATCCAAAAACCTCTTAAGCCCTCAACTTCAATCTCCATCATTATCATTATCATCGTCATCGTCATCATCATCATCATCATCATCATTCCATCCATCATCACCATCACTGGGATCGTCCACTCCCAAGTCTCCCAAATAATATTTTGGTGCGTTCTACCCCCTCACTTCTCTTCCTGATGCAGATACTCCATCCTTCAGTCACCGGAGTTGGCGGCACTAGCACTGGCACTAGCACCTCCCGCGCTCAGTCCTTGTCGATAGATTGTGACCACCACCAGCACCACCAGCACCACCACTCGCACTTATATGCGTCGCATCATAACATATCAACAACAACAACCATCATCATCATCGCACATCTATGTGGGGCGGCTCCTTTCCTTTCGAACCGACTACTACCCGTACGTAAAAAAAAAAAAAAAAGAAAAGAAAAGTCATGGTACAGAACGACAACAAGAACAAACACAACTGAAAATGTACAATTGTGAATAGATCATCTATGTGACGCGTCGAACTGCTCGAACTGCTATAGAGAGAGAGAGAGATTACATAATATGACTTATTTCCAGTGTGACCTGCAGTTTACACTCAAGGGGGTTTGGAGAGTGGAGCGAGGGAGAGCGGGGGAAGGAGAAGGGAAAAAAAAAAGGGGGGGAAGGGCGAGAAGAGCGAGAAGGGTATACAAAGGGGCATCATGTGAAACCGAAATAGTGATGTAGCTACCTAGTCCTCATTAAATAAAACCGAAAGTCAAAAGGCCAGGCCAGGCCAGGGCTGGGCGGGAAGGGGGACGTCATGAGACTTCAGACTCGTCAACGAATATATCAGTGTAGTGTTCGAGAATGGTCTCAATCGCCTGGATAGAAAGGAACACAAGTGAGTGGGAAAAAAAAAAGGGGGGGGGGGGAGGACTATCAGGAAGGGAGGGAAAAGAAGGGAAGGGGGGAACCTGCCTTGTTCTGGATGGTCGCACCAGCGAGGCCATCCTGGCCGTTCACGCCATTAGGTACGGTGGGAGGGAATAAGGTGGGACCAAAGATGATCGCAAGATTTCCTATCGACATCGCGTTTTGCGTTTCGCATCGCACGATCCTGTTTTTTTTTTGCGCGACGAGGAAAAGATGAATATAAGTTAGCTACTGTTATGGTCCAAATATACGAGGATAAAGGGATAAGGGGACAGTCAGGGACATACTTGTGTAGATGACCCAGGAAGTATTTCAACATTGCATAGTTTGCATCAGGCAAATCGTTGACCCGCTCGTGAAGCCGGATATGTCTTAGGCGGTCATTCTCGATCTCTTTATCCCCCCCCCCCAAATCACTTTAGTCATTTATCCATCAACAAAAAAAGTACGATGCAAGTGCTCACTGGCTGCGTCTAAAAAACCTTGGTGTAATTGCATGGTCAGAAGCGGCTCCGGTAACTCTCTAAGCCAGAGCTTCAGGACACTTGTCACGTTGCTGATGTCACCTGACCACTCCTCAGCGTCGAGGTTCGTGGAGTCTAAATCTGGAGACATGCGTGCACATGAACGTTCTCGTGTGTTGTGCTGTAATGGTACCAGGGACACACACACACCTTTATCGAGTTTTTCTTTCAACCGAGTGACTTTACTCATCGTCCCGCCGATACGATAGATGCCTACTGTCGTGATACCATACTTCTCAATCGCTTCGCAGCATTTCACCACGATCGGGGGCACATCCACACCATCACGCGCCATTTGTTCTGCGAGGTCGACGCCAAATGTGGGCCTACTGCGATCCGGCAGTTGTGAGTGACTACTGCTGGGGGTATTGGCGCTATGGGGTGTCGGATTCATGCGATCAACATGCTGGGGTAAAGGAGGAAGCTTAACTGGTGTTAGATAGCGTCGGGTCTCTGTGGCGATGGGCAAACTACTTACGAAGCCTTCGTGCTCCGGCCCCGTGCGGCGTGGACCTCGCTGTACGCCGCCATGTGCATACGCGTAATTCTGCATGTACACCTTAAAGTCGGATCGGTTGTCTATCGACTCGATGGTTGGTTTAAGACCCGGTCCTAACCAAATCCTGTTTTAGTGAAAAGCAAACCCTGGGGCGCTGATTCTACGAGGCTCACCATCTTCTATACCAGTTGGCGCCAAGGTCGACCCATCACTCAAGACGATGCTTTCAAACAAGAAAGCATAGCGCGTGAGGTGGTATTGCGTTCCGAGATCTATCTCGTCGGCACACTCCTTCAGGGCCTAAATATACCCGATATGAGCAAATGGCGCAGATCTCCGGCTTATAAGCACAGACGCGGAGTATCCGAGGAAGTTGAAAGTTGAAGTATTCCTGTCTCAAACCCTGTGTTTCTTGCACCGACTTGTGGTACGCTTGGGAAGACGCTTGTACGCGAGCGCGAATATCGTCCTCCTGTCGTTGAATCTGGCAAGCGCAGGTAAGCTGATTCGTGTCGTGGGATCACACGTACAGAGGGAGAGCGTACGTTTCCTGGGTTCTTGCCCTTTAATAGAAGCCCACCCTTTGCCACCGCTTTACCGATTGCACGCTTCCCACCGGCTTGCGTGCGAGCCTGAATGACTGAATCTTTTGTGGGTTCGCCCTCCTTCTGAAGTAGAATCCGACCGAGTTCTTCCATTGTGGTATCGAGACGCGCTTTGCTCTTCTCGGTGGTAACTTCAGACTCTTGCAAGTTACGCTCGTACCGAGTTGCAAGCTCCTTAGTCTAAACAAGTGAACTCCGATGTCAAGCTGGAGGGAACAACTCGCGTAAAGTGGGGGTAGATATACCGCTTTTCTGTTCTTATCCACTTCCTTAGCCAAATTCGCCAACTCTTCACTCATCTCGTTCAACCGCGAGGCAAACCGTAGTCTATTCTCGGCTATGATCTCGTGTATCTTCATAGTTGTTTGCCATGCATTGACGAAAGAGCTGTTAGAATGGAAATTGCCTAGTCAGGACAAGGGAATTCCCAAGAAAAGAAGAGAGAGATGAAGGTAAAAGGGTGGTGCGCACCCAGCTTTTCCGTCATTCATGGCGTATACCTCGGCGGTGTTCTTGGCAAGCTTTTGCATACCCCTTCCAAACTCTTCCTCAAGCACGGCACGCTTTTTGAAAAATACGGATGCCTCCTACGGACATAGGGAAAGAGGGTAGGCAGGATAGTAGGGAAGGTGGGAAGGGTTTGATGCTCAGAGGGGGATGTCACGCTGCCTGACGGTGGGAGCTTACCCTGCAGGATACCATACTCTGTTTGATCCTATCAAGTAATAAAGGCACCCCGCACTAAAGGAAGTGTGAGTGAGTGGGACATCCTAGGTGGATTTCAAGGCGTAAAAGACTTACATCGAGTTCACATAGGGCTCGGAGGACATTCTCATCAAAACTGGGTTCCACGACGGAGATTGATTCGGTTTGGTTTACGGAGGTAACGTCAGAGCGCTGTGCGGCTAGTGGGAGACTGTTACGCCATCGGGCGGTTGCCGAGGAGGAAGGTTTGCCCGCCAAATCAATTTCTGTGCTAGATCTGGGGGACGAGGATGATTTGGAGGATAGAGAGGGTCTAGATGGAATGGAAACGTTGGGTAAATTGCTAGCGGAGGCGGGAATGGCGGGTTGTGTGGGATGGGATTGTGATTGAAAGGGATGAGAAGGGTGAGTGGCTGTAGGTGATCCCACGACGCCGTGACTATCGGTTGAGCTTGAAGCGACGAGATCATCTGTGATTCTAGTACTCATGACAAGTGTTTTTGAAAAGGTACGCGAATCAGCTACGCGCGGGAGAGGGGGATGAATGGATGAGATGAGGTGAATAAGATTCAAGTAATAAATGAGTCGAGTCGAGTCTAGGTTCCGTTGCCGTCGTCGTTGCGCTGTGGCTCCGAGTACCGATTACCGGGCCGAACACACTGCCTCTGCCTGCCTCTGCCTCTTGCTCTCGCTCTCCTCACTCTCATTATCATTTATTATATTATATTATATTATATTATATAGATCACACATTACATGGTATATGGTACATCAGCAGTGGTAAAAGTAAATTTATACTTAACAGCCACGCGGGCAAGGCTTCGTTGTCTTGACTTTATTAGATATTTGCTGCATACTGCGTTAATCGAGTCAGGTAAGTTAACTATCCTCTTCTCAAACGGTTATTTAAACGTACGATTGCTGACATGTCATCGCGCAAGGCTGGCCAGGATGCTGTCCTAAGTGTAGACGACTTCCCGCGCACGTATTTTGGCCGCAATCTGTCTGTAAACGGGGGGGGAGTCAAGTTAGGCGCATTGAAAATGACCAATAGTAACTTACACGCGAACGACCAGAAAATATTACCGCACCACATGGATGCTCTGTGTAACTCGTAACAGTGGTGCACATCTTTGAGAATCGTAGATTTCGAAGGCAGAGAAGTCGACCGGGGGGGGGATTTCAGAAAAATTCGAAGAGAAATCCCGACCAATCCGGAGGGAGGATGTTGAAAGTAGCGTCATCCCAAAAGTTCATTTATACGCAGACATCCTCGCTCGTGCTCGCCACAAGAAGAGGATCCGTTGGAAGGACTCCCTTACCAGTAGACCGGCATCTCAACCAAGTGACATCAGAAAAAGAACGGAGGGGTTCCACGGAGAAAGACAGTCAGGTCGGTACAAATCAAACACAGCGATATCGACGATGGAAGAAGAAAAATTGACGACGAGCACCCGTCCAAAAAGTCCAAAAAAAGGATTGCCCTTCACAAGAGTCCGCAACTCTATGTGCTTAGCGCGAGGCGAGAGAGGAAAATATGTCCAGCTGTGCTAACGCCACACTCTCATATGGCCTTTTTTTGCCTGGAGCGGGCGGGCGGAGGGGGAGGACTGGGGACCGACAAGCGGAGAGCGGCGGTGAGGACGGAAAGAAACGACATGTGTCGAGGCACAATCAGCACAGGTAAGAGAGCAAGTGAATCTCCA